>CM035430.1:64089738-64097238 GCA_020310875.1 Ceratopteris richardii | reverse complement strand
TGGCAGAGTTCGCCCTGTCGGATCTTGGGGTCGATGACGAAGCGGGATCCTCTTCTACTGTCCATGGCGTAGAGAGTGCACTTGTTCTTCTCTTAATCATAGCTTTGTGATAAAGTCGACAAAGTCGACATCTTTCTACTCCAAATTGGCCAAGAGGAAGCCGATCAAGCGTTACAAAATTAACAACCCTGACATAATTGAGACCGAGGATGAAGCCACCAAAGATACTCATTTGACTGAGTGACTTGGCCTGTCATCATAGATAGGATTTCCACTTTCTTTCAACATCTCCAATGTCATGGTAGTGTGTCATCACTCCAAAACTTTTAATCACATAGACAAGATATCTTCTTCTTAAGGTGTTACTCCATTCCGATCATCACTGCTAGCAGACCGAAACCATAAGTTGAACACACTGTCGGTAGCAAAGCTCAAAAAAGCCCGATAGAGAGAGATATCTACAGACCCCCACATCAAGCTTTTGCACCGTCCCTGGTGCAATTTCTCTCTTATTGTATTCATTTCAATGAGATCTAGTTATACTGCAATTACTGAAAAGAACACGGTATGTACAAGGGATAAAGTGCTTCCATTTTGACTTAATTCAGGTACTTCTTCACCCTGGAGATGTTGACGAGGGGCATCCTTTTACCCTGCAGATCTTCCAGATGCACTGCACCATGTGGCAATATCTTGATAACCTTATATGGTCCTGTCCACTTGGGGGCCAATTTAGTTGAAATTGCCGGGACTTGATGTACTAAAACCATGGACCCTTCTTGAACTTCATTCGATCTCAGATACCTGTCATGTAATTTCTTGCGCTCTTCTTGTGTTACCAGAAGTTTCTGCATCGCCCCTTCTCTGTACTCTTCTAATGCCACCAATCTCTGAATGGGGGGTTGAATGCCAATGGTTTTGATTCCTATTTCCTTTCTGATAATAAACTCAAATGGTGCCAATGCCTCTTTCCCATATACTAACCGAAATGGAGTCTCGCCTGTGGTTCCCCTCTTCGTGGTTCTGAAAGCCCAAATTTCACGAATCAGTGCTAGCGGCCAGGAGCTTTGATGATCGAAAGATAATTTGCGAAGCAGTCCAATCAAAATCTTGTTGGAACTCTCTGCTTGGCCATTTGCCCTTGGATAGTAGGCACAAGATTTTTTATGGAAGATTTTGTACCTATCAAATATAAACTGGAGCAATTGATTTACAAAATGTGTGCCCCTATCACTAGTAATTTCCAGTGGGCAACCAAATCTTGAGAAAATACGTTTATACATAAATTTAGCTACTGTTACAGCCGTGCAGTCCACAGTAGCTTTAGCCTCTATCCATTTAGTGGCATAACATGTGGCCATCAAAATATACTTTTTACCTCCTGGTTGCCCAGTTGGGCTAATTGGCCCTATGAAATCAAGACCCCATCGTTCAAATGGGAGCCATCCTGTAGATATGACCAATGGTTGGAAATTCAATCTGGTTGGCGCGGGGGAGCACACCTCTGGCAGATGTTGCATTCTTTAAAAAACTTGATTGCATCCTTGAAAATATGAGGCCACCATAAACCTTTGTGGATGATTCTGTGAGCCAATTCTTCCCCCTTTAGATGTCCTTCATTGTGTGCAGCCTCTAGCAGAAGATTTACATCCTCTGGATAGACACACCTTCTCAATATATCATCCTGAGAGTATTTATATAAATTTCCATTTATAAGAGAATAGGCTTTGGTTTTTAGGAGCAGTCTTCTCTTTTCTACAGGTGTCAAGTGTTCTGGGGTCTTTCCAGTAGTAAGAACATGGAGAATTTCATCATACCAACCTGTCCGAATTGCTACTAGAAAAAGGTTGCTATCCACCAGTTCATCATTAATACCTGTTGCCTTTTCGCTCGTTGCGGTCCTGGACACTTGATCTGCCATGTAGTGCTCTTTTCCTGGCTTAATATGAATATCAAAATTAAATTCTTGGAATAGGAGTAACCATCTCCAAATCCTTCCGGCTACTGTAGGCTTGTTTATCAAATACTTCAAGGGCTGATGATCAGAAATAACAATGAAATGTACACCAAGGAGATAATGTCGGAACTTCTGAAGAGCAAATACGATAGCCAAACCTTCTCTTTCCGTTGTACTGTAATTTCTTTCAGCTTGGTTGAGTAGTCTGCTTGCATAAGAGATAGGTCTATCCACTTTGTGAGATGATGGTTGAGCTAGAACTGCACCAACAGCATGAAGACTAGCATCTGTGTGCACATGAAATTCCAATGACCAATTAGGAACACTTAAAAGTGGAGCAGTACATAGCCTCAACTTCAGTTCACAAAATGCTTTGTCAGCTTCAGCACTCCATGAGAAAGGAATCTTTTTACTAGTAAGCCTTGACAAAGGCTTAGCAATTTCTGAATACATCCGAATGAATCTTCTGTGATAACCTGCATGGCCCAAGAAACTTTGCACTTCCTTTGGGCTTTGTGGAATTGGCATGGAAAGAATAGCTGTAACCTTTGCAGGGTCAACAGTTATGCCTTCAGCAGATACTATGTGACCAAGAAGAGTGCCCTTAGTAACCAAAAAGTGACATTTATCAGGATTCAATTTCAAACCTGTTTTGAGACATTGCTCAAAAATTTCTTTTAGATTTTCCAAATGGTCATGGAAATCTTGAACTGCTGCCCTCTTATCTGTACCTGAAAATACTGAAAAGTCATCCATGAAAATGCGTAGAAAGGTTGTTAACCATTTACCCAATATCAGATACATCGTTCTATTAAATGAAGCCGGTGCATTCTTCAAACCAAAAGCCATTCGAGTATAGACATAAGTGCCCCAGGGAGTGACAAAGGCTGTTTTGTCCCTATCATTAGGATGGATCACTATCTGATTGTAGCCACTAAAACCATCCAAGAAACTATACAAAGTGTGACCAGCTACCTCTTCAAGTACTTGCTCTGTGAAGGGCTGAGGAAATCCATCTTGAATAGTCACTTTATTCAAAGCACGGAAATCAACACATACTCTTATTTTTCCGCTATTTTTCTTGGGCACAATAACCATAGAGGAGAGCCACCTGGAATGTTCTACTGGCACAATTATACCTGCTTCTTCTAATTTTGTAATCTCCGCTTTTATCGCCTCTGCATACTTCGGATTGAGTCGATATGGCCTACTTCTTACAGGTGCAGCTTCCTCAACCAAGGGTATCGGATGTAATCCAAGCTCTTCTGGTATTCCTGTTAGATCTTTGTAGGACCATGCAAAGACACTTTTGTAAGTAAAGAGCAAAGAAGTTACCTTCTGTAGTAAATTAGGATAATGCCACAACCAGGATGCCAAATGGACTACTTGAGGGTTCTCTTCATCCCCTAAATTTACTTCTTGAACCAATGTTTCAGGACTGGCCTTGTTTGATAAATCATCTCCACTATATGCAGGAGTGGAGTTTAATTTATATTCTGCAACATGTTCTTCCATCCATCCTTGAGGTATATCTGAGAAAGGAAGATCTTCTCTGCCCTTAGGTTCAAAATATTCTACCTCTGATACTTTTATCTGGGTTGCTTCCTCAAGGCTTGTGCTTTCCTGCAATTGCTCATTCTTCAACACCTTGTGGTCTTCATTGCCCTTTCCTGTAATTACCTTATCTGCAACCTCTTCCTCTATTTCATTGATCTCCACTGTGCAACACTCTGCACTTCCCATCATCCAATTTAACAATGTATCATCTTCTTGGGGTAGAGAGGGCATTACCTGAGTATCCATAGTATATCCAGTGGTTTTTCCTGAGTCAAATCCCTCTTCCAAATGTAATTGCAGTTGGCTATTGGTGCTTGTTGAAATCCATAGTTTGTTTTTCCCCCAATCTTGCAAAGCTTTTGCTTGTCTCAGCCAAGGTCTCCCCAGGAGTAAAGGATAGGAATTCTCCTGTGGAAGTGCAATAACAACAAAATCCAACACAAAGTGGCAACCCTGTACTACCATCAATACCTTCTCAATAATGCCCAGTGGCGCAACCCGATGTTGATCTGCCAATGTAACCGTGAATGGTGCCAACTTGGTGGGGTTCAATTTCAGCTTCTTCATTGTAAAATCTGGCATCAAATTGATACCAGAGCCTCCATCTATGATCACACCTGTAAGAGCTTCATCCTTTATACAAACTGATAATCTCGAACTTTGGTAGTCTGCTAAGGGTGCAGGAGGAAAATCAACCATGAAACCATCTATACTAGGTGATTGGACCAAGTGAGCAGAGTGTATAATCTTCAGTAAGTCATTTCTTATTTTTGAATCCATCCTTATAAGTTCATATAGACTAACCTTGTGATGAATACCTTTCAAGATCTGTTCAATGTTTACCTCCTGAGTATTTTCTTGTAGACGTGTTGGTTGGCCCCTTAGAGAAGTAGTCATTTCTTCATAAGCTCCTTCAATTTCCACTTGGTCCTTCCATCCAGACTTCTTTTCTTCCTCTTTATCCTGAATTCCTTGTTGTTCCCCCCTAAGGTTTGCTACTGCTTGCCTAGCTCTAGTCATCATGGGCATTGTAGAGGATGAAACAGCATAAGTCTGAGTGGTTTTTCCTTCTTCATGTGGAGAGACTGCAATCATATGAATTGGAGCAGGACGACCTCTTGGGCAATCTTTGGTATAATGATCCTTGGCCTCTGGACAATGTTGACAAGGAGGCGCATCTTCTGGAAGAGAACACCGATTTTGCATGTGGCCATACTCACCACAACGATAGCACATCAAAGGTCTATTGTATCTAGGTTTTGCGGGCCGATTCTCCTCCCTATTAGATGTATTTGAAGTACTATCATAATATGAATCCAAATTTTGAGGGTTACCTCTCTGCTGTGTACCCTTGAGGTAATAACAATCTCTGGCTTCATGCCCATCCTTCCCACAAAATTGACAGCTTACCTTATTGGGACAATTCGCATTGGAATGTCCATTGTTGTTACAGATCGTGCACCAATTTGTCTCCTTATATCCTGAGTGGTCCTCAAATCTTCTAACTCACGGCGAAGTTGAGCTACTTCATCATCAGTGCGACGCAGTGGTGGCAAGACCTTCTCTTCTTGTTGATTTTGTTGCATCTTCAATGCTTCCAATTCCCTCCTCAGTTGCTCAATAGGATCCATGTCTACCGCGTACTTTGGTTGTGTATCCCCTTCGAAATGTTGCCTTGCTTCTTCAATGCGTGATGCGGCTGCAACAAAATCATTGAGGGTCGCATCCAATCTAAGAGACTCACAAAGCTTCTGCTGAGATGACCTGGGCAGAGCTTTTTCTATCCATTTTTTAACCAAAAAGTCACCTGGGGCATGTGGCAGACGTGCAACAAGTGCTTTTGTTCTAGTGTGAAGTTCATGAAAAGATTCACCTGGCCTTAGCTTCAAATTCTCTAGCTGATCTAAAGCTCTTTCCAAAGAATCACTTGGTCTGAATGTTTGTGAGAAAGCCGTCTTCAGAGCCTCCCAAGTAGTGAAATGGTCATCTGCATATTGACTAAACCATTTATCTGCAAGACCCTCCAATGTGGATGGAAAAAGTGCCAACATTGCATCTTCTCTATTCTGCAGACCACGTCCACGGCATAAAGAGATAAATCTCCTCACATGATCATCAGCATCTTCATAAGCATGTCCCTTGAAGGTAGGGAACTTGATGTTGATCCTGGAGAGTAGATGAGAAAGATCCTCCATTTGGATTGGTGTCTCTTCTGACGTATCTGAGGAGAAGTCTAGAGTTCTTCTATACCCCTCTTTCGACAATGGTGTCGCACCCAAGTCAATTGATAAATTTAGGGAGGACAGAGGGGAGGTAGACTTACTAGCCGTGGTTATTGCTAACTTGTTAAGGCTCCTTCGAACACGAAGAGATTCCTTATCTGCTCGCGTATGGGTCATGTACCTATTCGCAATTGTAATAGGGCAAAAATACCTCTCACAGAAATGCAAAGGTCCCACCGGGCGTGCCAAACTGTAGAGGAGGTACTGGGGTATCCGTTTTTAACAAGAGTAAAGATTAAGGATTAACACTTCCAATACATCACCTACTCAAGGGGGGTTCTCTTTAGGGAAGTATACCCTTTAACATTTCTGTGAGCAGGCAGACAACAAAAATTGTACAGAATGGTAAATGCTTCAGAGAATCTGGACAATAAATGACCAAGGAAGACCAATCACTTCTTGATTTAACTCAGATGATTACAAGGTTGGTCAGATGCTCAAAAGTGCAGGCTTAAAAGGCTAACATGCCATCCTAGAAATAAATAAGCTTAATGCACAGAATCTTCTCATCAGCTTAAGGGACTAATTACCTGCAGTCTAACTCAGAACAATACAAATGGTAAGATTTGCCCAAGAGAATAGAGCCCAATCACCAATACTGACTCACGGAAAGGAAAGAAAATCTAAGGCACTTTCTTACACTATAGTGCTCATAGCCCTCACTGAAAAGCCCGCCCTCTGTATACACACTACAGAGTAGCTCCTACAATAGGCTTGAAACCACCAAGTGCAAGAGAGGTCTTCTGCACGAATGCACGAACCACCGTGTCTCTAAAATTGTACCGTGTACATGTACTCCAGTGTACCCAAATGAGCACAAATCCCTTGATTTTATAGGTCTCAATAGGCCAAGAGAGCCTTGCCGAATCTTCATGTCCACTGATCACGCGCCGGTTAGTCACCCAAAAGTGGAGGGTAGGTCAAATATTCCCTTGATTTGAATTAGATCCACAAAAATAGGTAGTCGTCGTGAATGGTTGGCTGCAACATTTGTTCATCCACTTTTACTTTTTACCATGCACACTTTTATCACATGCCCTTTTGTAGTCAAATTGAGATCTTTACTTTATGTTGCCGGTGATTTAAAAACACCCCTTGAGTGTGAGAAAGGGAGTGTGAGAAAGGGAGTGTGAGAAAGGGAGGGTGACTTCACAAATCCTAGAGCCCCAAGAAATACTTTAATTTGAAAGGTCATCTCCAAAGCTGGCTCGAAGTACTCATTTGCATCCTCAGACTCATCAAGCTTGTGTTTGATGAATTGTTGAGCCAGGGAACTCAGACGGCCTAAATGGGGCACACTCACATCTCCATCACGGTGCACTCTCTGTAGCAGAACCTTTACAACCTTTTGACTTTGCTCCTTGAATCACGTCCAAACATGTCAAAGAGAGTTGGCCGAATAATCCCCACCTCAAGATCATCATTTCCCGTTTTACTTCCAAGAAATGTCCTCTTTAAGGCTCCATATCTGTCATCTCCTGAGATGGCCAGGACTGAAGAATTGCCTCCGGAGTTTTGCATTGTTCCTATGTGATTGTGTGATTGTGAGTGACTGTGTGTATGTGTTTGTGTGTGTGGGTGCATGTGTGTGAATGTGTGTGTGTACGCGGGGTATGTGTGAATGTGAAAGTGTGAGTGTGGGTTTGTGGGTGTGTGTTTATGGGTGTGTGTTTGTAACTATGAGAGTGTGTGTTTGTGATTATG
>CM035430.1:64077238-64082238 GCA_020310875.1 Ceratopteris richardii | reverse complement strand
AAAACAGGCAAGTTTTCCAGTTTTGGAAGGTCATACATGGTCATCTTGTGAGGGCCATAACTTGAGTTCTAGAGCTCCGTTTGATGCATATGATAGCTTGTTGGAAAGCTCTACTCTTCTAGTTTCAGCCTATAAAGTTTCATGGAGAAAGCATACTTGAGTTAGGAGAAGTTAGCAAAATACTGAAGGTATGTCATTTTGGTGACTAGGAATTTCTGTAGAAGCAAAGTTCTCACTTTAAGCTATCATTTCTCAAAGTTTGGAGTGGCAATGAGTTAATGGTGACCATAGAGGTGTTCTAGTGTCACATTAATTCATTTCTTGTGGTGTTTTATACATCAACAAGTGGTATCAGAGCAGAAAGATTCTCGAGAGCAGAAGACGACAAAGGTACGAGAAGTTTTGTAAAGTTTTCCATTAAAGTTTGAAAGGTGAAGCATTTGAAGACACAA
The DNA here is from genome assembly GCA_020310875.1 of Ceratopteris richardii. NCBI lineage: Eukaryota > Viridiplantae > Streptophyta > Polypodiopsida > Polypodiales > Pteridaceae > Ceratopteris > Ceratopteris richardii. The sequence goes on along the minus strand of CM035430.1, from coordinate 64,081,786 downwards.
GGCATCAAAAGATTACTTTCGAAGTATCCTCATACACAAAGAACTTCAAAAGGTATTATCCTTTATCCTTTAAGCTCACAGGTTGCAGGAGAAGGAAAGAACTATGGCAGATCATATCTCCATTGACAAACTGGACAGAGATAATTACCCCGCATGGGTAATGAGAATGGAAGCCTTACTTATGAGTAAGGATCTCATGGTATATGTAACAGGTGAAGAAGAGAAGCCAGTATTTGAAGATGAAAGCCGACCAAAGAAAGAAGAACTTGATGCTTTAAAGCATTGGCAGAAGAAGGATGCAAGTGCAAAAGCATACATCTACAATACAATCTCTGATCATTTGCTACCACACATCAGAGGATTGGAATCATCAGAAGATATATGGAATGCATTGGAATATCATTTCCAAAGCACTACTAAAGCACGGAAAGCAATTCTATGGTCAGAGTTTACAACATTCAAGAAGAAGCCAAGTCAAACCATTAGTGATTATGTCACTAAGATGAAGGATCTAGCAGATAGTCTTGGATCTATAGATGAAGATGTTGAAGATCACAGATTGATTGCTCAACTACTTGCAGGCTTGAGAGGGGATGAAAGGTGGAAACCTTTTGTCTTATCAACAGAACTTTCATTAAATCATTATGTTCCAGATTTGAACCAGTTGCTTGGTTTGATGCTCACATATGAGCAAGACTTGAAGGGAAAGGAGATAAAGGTAAAGCAAAGGATGAAGAGGAGTCAACTTCTCAAGTTTATTATGCAAGAGGTAAAGGCACTAGCAGAGGAAGAGCAAGAGGTTTTGGAAGAGGAAGAGGTAATCAAAATAACAACAAAAAGGCTTGTTGGATCTGTGGATTGAGTAATCATTTGGCTCATGACTGTTGGCACAACCAACAAGGATCAAACCAGAATCAAAACAACAATAGCAGAGGCCGAGGTGGAAGATATCAAAGTAATTATCAAAGAGGTAGACAGTCAAAGAGGAGGCTATGGTAGAGGTGGAGGAAGAAGTTGGGGACAAAATCAATCCTACAACACCACCTACTACAACTATGCAAATGACACACAGAATGAAAGTCATACATCATTGATGATGAATTCAATCAGCACATCAGACAAAGAAGATCTAAAGGTATTTTACATTGACTCTGGATGTTCTAATCATTTGTCAGGAAACATAGAATTGATGTCAGATTTGGAAAAAGGCATTTCTAGTCACACAGTTCAAACTGGTGATAATACAAGACATAGTGTACATTCAATTGGAAAAGTGAAATGCAAGAGTGGAGCAGATTTGCTAACCAATGTTTTGTATGTTCCAACAATACCTAAAAACTTGATTAGTGTGGGACAGATAGTTGAAAAAGGTTTTCAAGTCAGGTTTACAAATGAAGGAGTATTTGTGGAAGATCCAGAGAATGGATATAATCAGATTGTCTCTGGTAAGAAAGAAGGTAGACTCTTTACTTTAAGAGTGCAAGGAAACATTGGTCAAGCTTTGCTCACACATGGTGAAGCAGTGATTACAGAACTTGATCTCTGGCATAAGAGATTAGGTCATTTCAATGAAAGAGGAATTAAAGCTATGGTTGCTAATCAGTCTGTACTAGGATTACCAAATGTGCAAAGTCAACATATGGTTTATAAATGTGAAGCATGTCAAATGGGTAAAGCACACAGGTTACCATTTCAGAAGAAAGGATTCAAACATGATGGATTACTAGAGCTTATTCATACAGATGTATGGGGACCAACAAAAGAAGGATCTATCAATGGCTCAAGGTATTATGTTCTTTTTATTGATGATGCTACAAGATGGATAACATTATATGTTTTGAAGGAAAGATCAGAAGTGTTTGGAGCTTTCAAGCATTTTCATGCATATGCAGAGAGAGTCACAGGTCAAAAGCTTAAGAGACTAAGGTCTGATGGAGGGGGAGAATACTTCTCCCAAGAGTTCAATGATTATCTTTGGAATGCAGGTATTAAGAGAGAAATAACTTGCAGGTATACACCACAACAAAATGGTGTAGCAGAAAGAAGGAACAGGACTTTGGTTGAGTTTGCTAGAGCTATGCTAAAGGAGAAGAACTGTCCAAATTATCTTTGGGCTGAGGCTGTAAATACAGCTACATATCTTGTGAATAGATTACCATGTGCAGCTCTGAATGGAATGACTCCATATGAAGCTTGGTGGGGTAAGAAACCAACACTAGATCATTGTAGAGTGTTTGGATCAATTGCATATGCTTATGTGCCATCACAACTTAGGCATAAACTTGAACCAAAGGCAGAAAAATATGTGTTCATTGGTTATGATGAAAAGCAGATGGGTTACAGATTGTGGAATCCTCTAACCAAACAATTTATTGTTTCTAGAGATGTTACATTTGATGAACAGAAAAGTTGGTATGCAGATCAAAGTCATACAGCTGAAGAATTTGAAGAAGAGGTAAGAAGATGTGAGAAAGGAAAATCAATTGTGCAGGTGAATAGAGATGAAGACTATATGCAAGCAAGTACATCCAGAAGTGGATTAACAAGAAGAAATGAAGAAGCTCCTATATTTGATGAAGAAGTGTATCCAGACACATATGAAGAATGTGAACCAAGAAGGTCAAGCAGGACAAGGAGACAACCAGAAAGGTATTCTTATGATACTTCTTACATAACTCAGAAGAACTATGCATATATGGTCAAAGATGATGAAGAACCTCAGAACTATGATGAAGCTAAAGGTAAAAAGCAATGGGAAGAAGCAATGAAGGAAGAGTTCAATGCACTAGAGGAGAACAAGACATGGGAACTTGTTCCTAAACCAAATGGTAAGAAAGTAATTGGAAATAAATGGGTTTATAAAGTGAAGAAGCTTGCAGATGGAAGTATAGCCAGATACAAAGCTAGATTGGTGGTGAAAGGCTATGCCCAGACCTATGGCATAGATTATGATGAGACATTCAGTCCTGTAGCTAAGATGTCAACTATAAGGACAATCATTGCTATTGCAGCTTCAAAAGGATGGACCCTAAGTCAATTGGATATAAAAAATGCATTCTTGAATGGATACATATCAGATGAGGTATACATGGAACAACCTCAAGGGTTTATAGATTCCAGGTATCCAAATTTTGTTTGCAGGTTGAGAAGAGCATTGTATGGATTGAAGCAAGCTCCAAGAGCTTGGAACTATAGACTGGTGAAGTATCTCAATGATCTTGGATATCAAAGTTCAAAAGCAGATTCAAGTCTACTTATCAAAAGAACAGAGGAAGGTACAATCTACATTTGTATTTATGTAGATGACATTATAATCACAGGTACTTCAGATGAAGGAATCAAGGAGGTAAAGAGATTACTTGAGAAAGAGTTTAAGATCAGTGACCTAGGAAAGTTATCATACTTTCTTGGAATGGAAGTTACTTATACAGATCATGGCATATATGTGTCACAAGAAAGGTATCTTCTGAACTTGTTGAAGAAGTTTGATATGGAAAATTGCAGAGAAGCTTCAACTCCACTTGAAGTTAATCACAAGCTCAGTAAATATGATGGTGCAGAATACAAAGATATGAGGAAGTATCAATCTCTTGTGGGTAGTTTGATTTATGCTACACTAACAAGACCTGATCTTAGTTATGCAGTGGGAGTTTTGTCACAATTCATGCATTGTCCAAAGGACCCACATTGGATTGCAGGTCAAAGAGTTCTCAGATATATCAAAGGAACTATAAAGGAAGGATTATATTATCCTTTTACATCAGATTTGAAGTTGAGAGCCTATAGTGATTCAGATTGGGCAGGTAATCAAGATGACAGAAGATCAACTCATGGTTACATGATATATATTGGTGATAAGCTTGTAAGTTGGTGTTCAAAGAAACAACATACAGTAGCATTATCATCAACTGAAGCAGAGTACAAAGGACTTGTGGAAGCAGCTAAGGAAGTCATATGGATGCAGACATTGTTCAAGAGCTTAGGCATTGATCAAGGTACACCTACAATACATGGAGATAATATGAGTTCACTTTATCTTGCAGCAAATCCAGTATTTCATGCAAGGACAAAGCACATAGAGATCCAATATCATTTTCTTAGAGAAAAGGTAATGGAGAAGGAGATTGAAGTGGAATACATTTCTACTAAAGATCAGTTAGCAGACATAATGACAAAGAGCTTGGATGGTGTGAAGACCAGTAGATTCAAAAGCATGGCAGGAGTAAAAGAAAAGAAGATGATATGAAGAAACAGGGAATGTCAATTAGTGATTGAGGGGGAGCTGTCGGAGAAACACTCACTAATTGGACATATATTTGAAGTTCAAATCTTAGAAAGAAAACCCCATGCCTATGTGAAGGGACAAATTCACAAGTGTATCATACTTGTAAAGTTAGTTCACTTTAGTTCTAGAAGTTTTTTAAAAATCACGGGAATGAGAAAATCTATATAAGTTAGTTAGTATTAACTGACGCGAAGAGAAGAAGAAGGAGGAAGACAATGAGAAAGTGAGAAGAACTCATTTTTGTATGACTGAGTATAGTCGGG
>CM035430.1:64047238-64072238 GCA_020310875.1 Ceratopteris richardii | reverse complement strand
CTTGTCCAAAATCATGAAAAACATGATTGTGGAACAGAATCGTGAAAATCATGATTCTCAACCAAAATCGTGGAAAAAACAATTTTGGAATTAAACTATGGGAAACATGATTTTGAGTAATAACAAAAGTTAGCACCTCATTGACACACCAAAATCATGATTGTCTTTTCAAGAAAATCAAGAAAACATGATTTTGATCAGAAAATCGTGATTTTATTAGAAAATTGTGATTTTAACAAAACCCTATTTTCAACTTGAAAAAAATAAGGTGTATACTTTGAGTAAGTTAGGATTGTTACAAGTATATAGTTTGTGAAATAAAAGCTTTGTCAGTACATAAATCACCAAAATCGTGATTTTTAGTAAAATACAATTTTGGTCCAATTTGATAAGGAAACTCATTTTCTATATGAGCTTCTTGAGCAAATAGTAAAACTCCATAGCATATATAGACTATTTGAAAGAAATTGTAATTTCCATTACAGAAACATTTTAAAAATGACAAAATTGCGATTTCAAGCAGAAACATGATTTTGGTCAATTTAGATAAAAAACATCAATTTTTAGTATAGTTTTTTGGTAAATCTACATAAACAAAAGGAATTTCATAGATTTTAGATAATATAAGTTTTAGAATTCACATATACATTGAAAATTATGGCTTTTGGGGAAAACACGATTTTCATCAAGAAAAAAATCAATAAGAAAACAAGTGCATATACAAGGGAGAGTCCATCTAGAGAACTGAGGAGAAGTGGGAGAAGTTGCAAAACATTGAAAGCACTCAGAGTAAACAAATTAGGGTTTGACCTGGAGAAATTTAAAAAATAGATTGTGTTGACATTGAAGGTTTTGAATGATTTTGAGATCAAGCACTAAACTACCACATCTTCAAACAAAGTTGCAACCAAAAGGAAATATAGATCAGAGTGTTATTAGGAGGAGGAGTTAAATCACACAATCAACATGGAAAACCTAAACATGGAAAATGAGAATCTAGACACATATGACTACAGGAATATCCTCAAATACATGTACACAAATAGGTTTGGAGCCTATGTGTACCAGGATGGCATGCATAAGTTTCTGATTAAGCAGAGAAACTTAGAGTTTTTTCTCTGAATCTGATGTCAGTGGCACAATTCAGAGATGGCAGGTATAAGGATAGACAAGGATGTGTCTATATATTTGCACATGATCTAGAAAATTCCAATGATCTTGGTCAGTGTGCAGACAAGGGACCTTGGGATCAAGATGTAGGGCTAAGAAATATGCCAACACCAAGTAGGAATCACACTCCATTGAGACACAAAAGGAAAGAAGAGCATATACCTCTCCTAATCCTTTTGAAAAGGAAGGAGATGAGATGCCTGAATTTCCAATTCGAAGGAGGCTATAATGGCAAAACCAAGGTAGGATGCTCAAACCCTATCAGGTGGCTAAGTGCATGAAAAACTAGTATGAGGGTTATTCAATCCTCATGCACATGCTGCTGAGTTTAGATAGTTGATTAGGGCTGAAGAGGTAGAGAAATGTACCATGACATAGAGTCATTTCTTGAAGCCTTTATAGGGGAGGTTTCCAAAACTAGAATCAAACATAGTACAACAACTCTGATACATACTTTCAAGCAACAAAAAGATGAAAATGTGAGAGAGGCTACTAGAAGATTTAAGCAATACATTGATAGGTGTCCAAAAGATGAAGTACCTTCAATGGCTAGACAAGTTTCCTTGTTCATAGAGCGATTGAGAAGTGCACAATTGAGAACTCTTGTGTATTATAGAAGATGTTATGACCTAGGAGCCTGTGTCAAAGAGGCCATAGATCTAGAGGATAATAGGGGACAAGATCTGATGGCATTTGACCAGCCAAGTCCAAATGAAGACAGGATACCTCCAACGGAAGAGTTAGCAAAAGCTATTGCAAAAGCCTTAGAGGCCAACACAAAAGCAATTTTGGTAAACATAAGACTAACACAAACAAGAAGTGTTTAATTGTGGGGAAAACCATCAAACATATCAATGCCCTTATCAAAAACCTCAACATTTGCAAGACAAGAAAACACTTAAATATTGTACCCTAGAGAGAAAATGGACAAATCACACTAGGGATGAGTGTTTCTATAATAAGCAACCTATTAGAGAGAAGGAGTATACAAACCACTACAATCCACAAAGAGAATTAGGGTTTATTGAACAACTAGGCCTATGTTGGGACAACAACCACCAATACCAACGAATGTAGTGCCGATAAAATACACTCTTGTGGAAGAGGAAAATCCAAGACCTAGACCAATCTATAGAGATGAATATCGCTCTTCGAAGGGATATCAAGAAGAATGGGAAGATAGTGATTTAGGAGAACCAAACTTACAAGCCTTATACTTGGGTAATGGAAGAATGAAATGGACACAGCTACATTCATGTATATATCTAACAATTATAAGTCGAATCAAAGATCCCAGTTTAAGGGTAGTCAAAAGATAACCTGTTATAGATGTGGGCGAGAACACTTCATTCGGGATTGTCCATGACCTCCAACATTGAGAGTAGAAGGAGCTTTTTGTAAGGATTGCGGCAAGGAACATCTAATCAAAGATTGTCCAAGAAATCCCCAGAAACAATAGAGCACATCTAATAACATACAATTAAAAGCAGTACATATAGTGGAACGAGAAGACTTGAGTGGAAGTGAGCCAATGCATTACATGCAATAACTAGAGCTCGACCCAGGAGCAAGGCATGATACTTGACACACATTCTTTGGACAACAAGAAAAACCTATCTCCAAAGGAGAGGAAAAATAGACAGAAGGGTAGATGGGAGCGAAAGACCAGAGTAGGAAAAACTCTAACAATAGATGAGGAGCCAATTGATAATTCAAACTCTAGACAACATCAAAATAAAGAGAAAATAGGAAAAGGGAAGAACTCAAAGTGCTTGAATAGCTTGATGGAAGCTTATAAGGGTAGGATAGAAGAGGGATCAAACCCTACAGATCATATAACAACCTATCCTATGCCAAATATTGAGGAAGAGAGAATGCAAAGGTGCAAACAAATTATTAGAGGAATGCAACATAATCTAGAGCAGACTGAAGATCAAATGGAGACATGTGCTGATTCAAATTCACAACCACATAGGAAAGAATTAGGAAGTAATGAGGAGTCAGGGGAGGAGGGAGACACTGTAGAACCTTGTATAATAATCCAATTCAATCTAGAAAAAACATTTTAAAATTCAATGTCAAACAACATGGAAGGAGTTAGTAAGGCAAAATCCATAGTTGCATCACAACCTGAGTAAGTGGGTAGGAAACTAACATTGGAAACATACACAACCTCATAATATAGAAGAGTTGATGTACATACCCATTGATAATATAGGAGGCTACTATGAGGGTGAGGAAGGAAACTCAATTTTGAAAGTGCAATTTGGTGATAATTATGCAAATGCAATCCTGGATAGTGGATCAGGAGTGGCAATCATGACAAAAGAAACTTGGAAAAAATGGGTGGCAAACAAATTGACATCTACCAAGATGAGACTACAACTTGTAGATGGTCACATAGAAGTACCTCTAGGAATTTGGGAAAACTTTATTGTGGAAATATGTGGAATAGAAATAGAGCATACCTTTGCCATAGTTGAATTTCCACAACCAACCTCCTATGAAATTATCCTAGGAAGACCTTTTATGAGACATATGCAAATAGTTCAAGACTGGGGTAGAGATTGTTTATACCTCCAAAGCCAAGGGAAAATCACCAAAGCGAACTTGAAAATTGGGCTATTTTCTGACGTACCCCCTCAAGAGTGGTTTGAAGTACATCAAAATCAAGAGTCAAGTGAGGAATCTTGAAATGAGAGTCAAAGTGATGAGGAGTCACCACTTTGGAACTGCACTGCTATGAGAAATAAAAGTTACAAAAGAGTATTGTTGAGCAAAGAAGACTGTAAGGGAGAAAGAAGGTTGAGGATGAGAGCTATATTCCACAGAAGTTTGATGATGAGGAGTTTGAGCCCTATGGCTGGAATCAAACATTGTCTACATTATATGTAGCAAACAATGAATATGTGGGAATCAAATTCCAAGATGAGGAGGGATATGATGTATTTCATGTAGGAGTAAGAATGGTGAGTGTGTTATAGTTGGAAAACTCTCAAAGTGAACCCATAATCCAAGTTTGTGACAAAACTCAATTCTTAGAAGGAATATATGCTCAAGATGCTATAAGAGATAAAATATCAAAAACCTACAAGAAATGTGTACACAAGGAGATCACTGAAGATCCAAAACCTGAGAAGAGTAAGAAAATGAAGGAACATGAGAAAACTAGAGAGGAAGAATAAAAATTTGATGTACCTTCAAATTTGAAAACTTATGAGGTGGAGGATAGAATACTTCTTAAGGTGAAACCAAAAAATGACAAAAAGAAAGGGGAATTTTATGACAATGAAGAACATACAAAAAAGGTGGTAATTACTCAGGAGGAGGGAGAAGATATCCATATTGTCATAGCAGATGACATGAAAAATCAAGAAGAGCAAGCATTGGTCAAATTGCCTCAAAGAGTATAGGGATGTGTTTGCATACAATTATAAGGATTTGAAAGGTATACATCCAAAAATTTGTGAACACAAGATTCCTATCACTCGAGATGCAAAACCTACCAAACAGAGACACTATACATTTAATGATCAACACTCTGCCAAGATAAAAAGATGAGATTGATAAATAATTAGATGCCAATTTTATTTATGAAATTGAGTATACTGAATGGATATCTCCTATAATTGTGGTTCCCAAGAAGAATGGAAAACTTAGGGTTTGTATTAACTTGAAAAAAGTTAATGCACCAACTATAAGGGATAGTTACCCATTGCCAATAACTGATCATCTCTTGGAGAGAGTAGCTGGAAAGGAGGTTTACAGTTTTTTGGATGTATTTTTTGGATATAACCAAGTTCCTATTGCTTTGGAAGATCAACATAAGATAGCATTTTCCACTGAATGGGGAATATATGCATTTAGGGTTATCCCTTTTGGGTTAACCAATGCACCAGCCACATTTCAAAGGTTAATGTGTCATGTGTTTAAATATTTTCTTAGAACCATGACGGAGATTTATGTAGATGATCTATATACCTTTTCACATAAAAGACAAAGTCACCTACAGGACTTGGAGAACATATTCAAGAAATGTAGAACCTACCGTGTGTTTGAATCCGAAAATGTGTCTTCTTTGTCAGGCAAGGAAGAATGTTAGGCCACATAGTTAAAGCTATTGTGAACCTACCAAATCCAATTAATGTGAAATAACTCCAAACCTTCATGGGCCACTGTGGATACTATAGGAAATTTGATCATAAAGTTGGAGAATTTGCAAAACCTCTTTATGCACTAATTACAATTTTAAATGGACCCAAAAATGTGACAAAGCCTTTGAAACCCTAAAAACTTGTTTGGTTACAACTGTTGATATATTTAGGTAGTGATGTGTGTGAACACTCTAGGACCGCCGGGGCACCTTTTTCCCTCTTTAGGAGGTTTTTTTCCCCCGGCTTGTATATATGCCTATTGCCCTAATGGGCTACTTATCTTTGTACATTCTCTGGTAATACATTCAGTATTGTGTCTTGAGCTCCAAGCTTCTTCTCCTTCCTTCTGTTGTTTGCATGCTTCCGCAGACGTCTATCTCCAACAATTGGTATCAGAGAAGGTCTTCGCTTCATCTAGGGCGCCGTCGACACTCCTCCGTTTGCAGTCTCAGAATCGCATGAATTTTGGTGAGCATACTCACCGTGGTTTCGAGATCAAAACAGCTTTGCTGTATCATGCCGAAATCGTGATCTGAGCTCGTTTCGGCCTCCGAACGCACTATCGCAGTGCTTGTGCAGGCTATTTTGTCTTTTTGTGCCAAAGGTATCTACCAATTTCTGTTCGCCACTTTAAGCATCTCGAAGTTTGCTACAGGTCTAGTAGAACTCGTCTAGGCAGTTCTGTTCAACTTTTTGAGATACAGTCAATTTTCTGCATCAAGGTATTTTAGTCATCGGCCATGGCTGAAAGCAGTGATGTATTCCGTATGTTGGCTGTTGAGGATAAGTTGGATGGTACCAACTACCCGTTATGGGCCTATATGATGCGACATGTGTTGGTTGCAAAAGGACTGTGGAACATTGTGTAGGGTGTCGAAAAACGTCCTATCACACCTGCAACTGTTACAACTGCAGGTACTGAAGCTAATGCAGAAGGTGTCGAAGATGATGATATTCTGCATATTCTTGTTCGTACTGCGGTTTTTGTTGCACCTACTACAAAGCAGATTCGTTGGGATGGCAGAGATGCCCATGCACATGCATTGATAGCTTTGTTTGTCAAACGTGCCATTATTCCTCACATTCGCTCTTGCAGAACAACTAAGGATGCTTGGGATACACTTACCACATTGTACCAAGCTAGGAATGGGGCTCGTGTTGCTTACCTCTGAAAACAGTTGGAGAGTGAGCACATGAATGAAGGTGATTCTATGGACAATTTCCTAACGAAGACCAAAGATTTGAAGGAACAATTGATTTCTGCTGATGACGTTATACCAGATAGCTCGCTTGTGCAGACCGTTCTGAATGGTCTACCTGATTCATATCAGAGTTTTGCTTCTACTCTTTGGTTGATGATGAAAGGCAATCCCAATGCCTTATCATTTGAGGAGTTAGTCTCTGTTCTGTTGCAGGAAGATCAATCCAGGCAGAATAGGTCCATTATGTGAGTTGCAAATCAAGCTTTCCTGGCTAGTCAGAAGGGCAAAGGAAAATGGAGCTCTTCAACTAGTAAGCAGAAATTTGCTAATTCTGCATATTCGAAGAAGGAAGATAAAGATGAGAAGAAATCAGAAAAGCAAAAACTGTTTTGCAATTATTGTAAAGGGAATGATCATATCATAAAGACCTTTCCAAAACTGGCTACTAAAGAGGCAAAGAAGAAAGAGGCTGGAATGGTTGTTGCAGAAGCCTCTACACCAAAAACGGAGTCTGCTAATCTTGTGTAGGAAGAAGAATGGGCGTTTACTATTGACTGCAGTTTTGACCCATCTTCTCATGAGTAGTGCATGTTTGCAGTGTTGATATATTTAGGTAGTGATGTGTGTGAACACTCTAGGACCGCCGGGGCACTTTTTTCCCTCTTTAGGAGGTTTATTTCCCCCGGCTTATATATACGCCTATTTCCCTAATGGGCTACTTATCTTTGTACATTCTCTAGTAATACATTCAGTATTGTGTGTTTGTGCTCCAAGCTTCTTCATCTTCCTTGTGCTGTTCGCGTGCTTCCGCAGACGTCTATCTCCAACAATTGGTATCAGAGCAGGTCGTCGCTTCTTCTAGGGCGCCGTCGACACTCCTCCGTTTGCAGTCTCAGATTCGCACGAAATTTGGTGAGCATACTCCGAACGCACTATCGCAGCGCTTGTGTAGGCTATTTCGTCCTTTTGTGCCAAAGGTATATACCAGTTTCTGTTCGCCAGTTTAAGCGTCTCGAAGTCTGCTACAGGTCTAGCAGAACTCGTCTGGGCAGTTCCATTCAACTTTTTGAGATACAGTCAATTTTCTACATCAAGGTATTTTAGTCACCGACCGTGGCTGAAAGCAGTGATGTATTCCGTATGTTGGCTATTGAGGATAAGTTGGATGGTACCAACTACCCATTATGGGCTTATATGATGCGACATGTGCTGGTTGCAAAAGGACTGTGGAACATTGTGCAGGGTGTTGAAAGACGTCCTGTTACACCTGCAACTACAGGTACTACAAATACAGGTGCTGGAGGTACTGGAGCTGATGAAGATGGTGTCGAAGATGATATTCCGCAGATTCTTGTTCATGCTGCTGTTTCTGTTGCACCTACTGCAGAGCAGATTCGTTGGGATGGCAGAGATGCCTAGGCACATGCATTGATAGCCTTGTCTGTCAAACGTGCCATTATTCCTCACATTCGCTCTTGCAGAACAGCAAAGGATGCTTGGGATACACTTACCACTTTGTACCAGGCTAGGAATGAGGCTCGTGTTGCTTACCACCGAAAACAGTTGGAGAGTGAGCACATGAATGAAGGTGATTCTATGGACAGTTTTCTTACAAAGATCAAAGACCTGAAGGAACAATTGATTTCTGCTGATGAGGTTATACCAGATAGCTCACTTGTGCAGACCGTTTTGAATGGTCTTCCTGATTCATATCAGAGTTCTGCCTCTACTCTTCGGTTGATGATGAAAGGCAATCCGAATGCCTTGTCATTTGAGGAATTAGTCTCTGTTCTGTTGCAAGAAGATCAGTCGAGGCAGAACAGGTCCATTATGCGTGTTGCAGATCAAGCTTTCCTGGCTAGTCAGAAGGGCAAAGGAAAATGAAGCTCTTCTACTAGTAAGCAAAAATCTGCAAATGCTGCACAATCGAAGAACCAGGATAAAGATGAAAAGAAATCAGAAAAGCAGAAATTGTTGTGCAGGCTGGAATGGTTGTTGCAGAGGCCTCTACACCAAAAACAGAGTCTGCAAATCTTGTGCAGGAAGAAGAATGGGCGTTTACTACTGTCTGCAGTTTTGACCCATCTTCTCATGATCAGTGCATGTCTGCAGTAGACTCAGATGTTTGGTGCTTTGACAGTGAGGCGACCAAACATATTACCTCGCAGTGCAGTTTCTTCTCTTCACTCGAGCGTGCCCCTATAGGGAATACTGTCACATGCGCCAATAACTCCTCTTATCCTGTTATGGGAGTTGGTAAGATCATTCTGACTATTGCTGATGGTAGTTCTTTCACTTTGTCAGATGCTTTATTTGTGCCAGGGATAAAAAAGAACCTGTTATCAGTTTCTGCATTAGCCAAGATTGGCTTGGTTGTGATGACAGGTGTACAGTCCATGATCTCTCAAATGGTGATGTGATTATTGCTTCTGGCATCTTATGTCGTGGGCTGTATAAGCTCATAGACTATGAAAGATCTGTGAATGATTCGGCATGTGCAGTTCATGATTCTCAGGCTATGTCAGATGCAAAGCTTTGGCATGCACGCTTTGGTCATCTGAATTTTGCTAGTTTGTTACGCCTGCAGAAATCTGAAATGGTGTCCTCTTTGCCCAAACTTGAGGCACCTGGAAAACATGTTTGTGAAGGATGTATTTTGGGAAAATGCAGCGTTCTTCCTTTCCAAAAGATGGTTCAGTTCGGGCTACGCAGAAATTGCAGCTTGTACATAGTGATGTCTGTGGTCCTATGCAGACACCCTCTTTTGGAAATTACCTTTACTTCGTGACTTTCATTGATGATTTTTCCAGGCATGCATGGGTATATCCACTCAAAGCAAAGTCCGAAGTGTTCATGTGCTTCAAACAGTTTTTGGTTTTGGCTGAAAATCTGTCAGAATGTAAAATGGGCACCCTCCGTTCTGATCGAGGGGGGGAATATATGTGTTCAGATTTTAATGCATTTCTGGCTGAACGTGGGATAAAACACCAGTGTACAGTACCGTATACACCTCAACAGAATGGAGTTGCTGAACGAAAGAACAGGTCACTCATGGAGATGGTGAGGTGCATGGTCAAAAGTCAGGCTTTACCACATAGTTTCTGGCTTGAGGCTGTCATGTGTGCAGCATATGTACTGAACAGGTGTCCCACTAAAGCATTGCAGTCTATCACTCCATATGAGGCTTGGCATGACCGCAAGCCATCTGTTGCTCATCTGCGTGTTTTTGGTTGTTTGGCATATGCATTAGTGCCTGAACAACATCGCAGAAAATTGGATGATAAGGCAGTAAAATGTATTTTTGTTGGGTACAGTTCTGAAAGTAAAGGCTATCGTCTGTATCATCCACAGACTAAACGCATTCTGGTTAGCCGTGATGTTGTCTTTGTGGAAGATGCTATTCAGCCATTGCTTTCATGTACTAAGGAGACATCTGTTAGCTCCAAAGACATGTATGATACTTTGATGCCTCTTTTTACAGGTGGACAGGCTAGTGCTGGTCCTAATGAGGCAACTTCTCAGCCTTTGCAGGTTTCATATGATGATGCAGATCATTCCATTTCTGATGCAGATTTACATGATGCACTTGCTGATGAGAGAGCTGATATTGAGCAGGCAAAAACTATGCCAAAATGGCTGGTGCAGACTTTGCGTGACAGCAAATTAGATGCACCTTTGTCATATCGTACTCGTTTAGGCTCTCATAGTGCCTCCTTTGCATCAGATTGCTATGCTATGGCTGCATCTAGTCTCTGTGATGAGAATGAGCTTGTTTCTTTTGATGAAGCACAGAATTCAGAAAATTGGATGGCTGCTATGCAATCTGAATATGATGCTATAATGAAGAATGGTACATGGTCCTTATGTGTCTTGCCTCCTGGCAAGAAGGCCATTGGCACTAAGTGGGTATACAAGCTGAAGCGTAAACCTGATGGTACCGTTGATAGGTATAAGGCTAGGCTTGTTGCAAAGGGTTATGCGCAGGAAAGGGGCATTGATTTTGATGAGACCCTTGCACCTACATGCCGTATGACTACTGTTCGGAGCATTTGTGCACTTGCAGCCCATCATGGTTGGAATGTACATCAGTTGGACATTAAAACAGCATTTCTGAATGGTGACTTGCATGAAGAAGTGTATGTTTTTCAGCCCCGTGGCTTTGTGCAGAAAGGGCATGAAAACCAGGTTTGCAGGTTAAAGAAGGCATTATATGGTTTAAAGCAAGCACCACGTGCTTGGTATGAGAAGATACATGCCTATTTGATTGCACATGGTTTTGAGAACAGTCCAACTGAAAGCACCTTATATGTTAAACGTGCTAATGATGTGCTTCTGATCATTGTTGTCTATGTTGATGACATGCTGCTCACTGGTCCTATTGAGACACATATTGCTGATTTTAAGGCTGATTTGCATGCCTCATTTGAGATGTCTGATTTGGGGCATTTGCATCACTATTTGGGCATTCATTTTATGCACGTTGATGGTGGAATGGCTTTGTGTCAAACAAAATATATTGACACATTATTGCAGCGTTTTGGCCTTGAAGACTGTAAGCCTACTGCCACTTGGAGACAGGTTTACGATTGAGTCTTCATGATGCTGGAGATGCATTTGATGCTGTTCTCTATCAGCAGGTTGTTGGATGCTTGATTTACTTATGCATTACTCGGCCAGATATTCAGTTTGCTGTCTCACAGATGAGCAGGTTTATGCATTGCCCAGGAGTCACGCATTGGAAAGCGGTTAAGCGCATCTTTCGCTACTTGAGTGGTACTCGGCTACTTGGGTTGTTTTATCCCAAGGGGGGATCACTACCACCAGATTTGCATGCTTTTTCTGACTCAGATTGGGCTGGTTGCTATGACACTCATGTGTCCACCAGTGGTTTTTGCTTCATGCTTGGTAGCTCATGTATATCTTGGTTGAGCAAGAAGCACCCTACTGTGGCCACTTCCAGTTGTGAGGCTAAGTATAGGGCAGCTTTCACAGCGACTGTTGAGTGTGTGTGGCTCAGACGCCTTATGGCTTATTTGGGTGTTGGCCAGTCTTCTGCCACCACCATCTTCACTGACAGTCAGAGCGCATTGGCAGTTGCGAGGAACCCTGTGTTCCATGCTCGCACTAAGCACATTGAGGTGCATTATCACTATGTCAGGGAGAGGTTCTCTGCTGGGGAGATCAGCTTGGCATATGTGCCCACGCAGGAGAACATTGCAGACCTTTTCACGAAGGCTCTGCCTAGGGAGAAGTTTGAAGCTTTTCGCAAAGCTTTGGGCTTACTTCCTTTTGTGGAGTGATTTCCACATAGCTTGGTACTTCCTTATACATGAGTGCCAGCTCCTTGTTCACCGCATCACTCCCAGGGGGGATTTGTTGATATATTTAGGTAGTGATGTGTGTGAACACTCTAGGACCGCCGGGGCACTTTTTTCCCTCTTTAGGAGGTTTTTTTCCCCGGCTTGTATATACGCCTATTGCCCTAATGGGCTACTTATCTTTGTACATTCTCTAGTAATACATTCAGTATTGTGTGTTTGTGCTCCAAGCTTCTTCTTCTTCCTTGTGTTGTTTGCGTGCTTCCGCAGACGTCTATCTCCAACATGCAGTAGACTCAGATGCTTGGTATTTTGATAGTGGGGCGACCAAACATATTACCTCGTAGTGCAGTTTCTTCTCTTCACTCGAGCCTGCCCCTACAGGGAATATTGTTACATGCGCCAACAACTCCTCTTATCCTGTTATGGGAATCGGTAAGATCATTTTGACTACTGCTGATGGTAGTTCTTTCACTTTGTCAGATGCTTTATTTGTGCCAGGGATCAAGAAGAACCTGTTATCAGTTTCTGCATTTGCCAGGATTGGCTTGGTTGCGAAATTTGTTGATGAGAGGTGTATAGTTCATGATCTATCAAATGGCGATGTGATTATTGCTTCTGGCATTTTATGTCATGGGCTGTATAAGCTCATAGACTATGAAAGATCTGTAAATGATTTGGCATGTGCAGTAAATGATTCTCAGGCTATGTCAGATGCAAAGCTTTGGCATGCATGCTTTGGTCATCAGAATTTTTCTAGTTTGCTACACTTGCAGAAATCTGAAATGGTGTCCTCTTTGCCCAAACTTGAGGCACCTTGAAAACATGTTTGTGAAGGCTGTATTTTGGGCAAAACGCAACGTTCATCCTTTCCAAAAGATGGTTCAGTTCGGGCTACCCAGAAATTTTAGCTTGTACATAGTGATGTCTGTGGTCCTATGCAGACACCTTCTTTTGGAAATTATCTTTACTTCGTGACTTTCATCGATGATTTTTCCAGGCATGCATGGGTATATCCATTGAAGGCAAAGTCCGAAGAATTCATGTGCCTCAAACAGTTTTTGGTTTTGGCTGAAAATCTGTCAGCATGTAAAATGGGCACCCTCCATTCTGATCGAGGGGGGGAATATATGTCTTCTGATTTTAATGCATTTCTAGCTGAACGTGGGATAAAACACCAGTGTACAGTGCCATATACACCTCAACAAAATGGAGTTGCTGAACGAAAGAACAGGTCACTCATGGAGATGGCGAGGTGTATGGTCAAAAGTCAGGCTTTACCACATAGTTTCTGGCTTGAGGCTGTCATGTGTGCAGCATATGTACTTAACAGGTGTCCCACTAAAGGGTTGTAGTCTATCACTCCATATGAGGCATGGCATGATCGCAAGCCATCTGTTGCTCATCCGCATGTTTTTTGTTGTTTGGCATATGCATTAGTGCCTGAATAACATTGCAGAAAATTGGATGATAAAGCAGTAAAATGTATTTTTGTTGGGTACATTTCTGAAAGTAAAGGCTATCATCTGTATCATCCACAGACTAAAAATATTTTGGTTAGCCGTGATGTTGTTTTTGTGGAAGATGTTATTCAACCATTGCTTTCATGTACTAAGGAGACATCTGTTAGCTCCAAAGACATGTATGATACTTTGCTGCCTCTTTTTACAGGTGGACAATCTAGTGCTGGTCCTAATGAGGCAACTTCTTAGCCTTTGCAGGTTTCATGTGATGATGCAGATAATTCCATTTCTAATGTAGATGTACATGATGCACTTATTGATGAGAGAGCTGATATTGAGCAGGCAAGAGCTATGTTGAAACGGCTGGTGCAGAAACCAATAGTTGCTTTATCATCAATTGAAGCAGAGTACAGAGGTTTGACCATAGCAACTCAAGAGGAAATATGGTTAAAAGCATTTTATATAGATTTCATGCAAGAACCAAGCACATAGAGGTTCATTACCACTTCATCAAGGAGAAGCTCATGGCAAAGGATATTGACATTTCTTTTGTTCCAAGTGAAGAACAAGTAGCTGATATGATGATGAAGCCACTTGATGGAATAAAGCTTGGTAGATTCAAGTCAATGGTAGGTATTCAACCTATTAGAGAATGAAGACTCAAGCATAATTTAGATTGAGGGGGAGCCATTGGAACATCAAACTCACACTATGCTTGTGGTCGATTTGGTCTACATCAAAAAGCTATCATTTGGATGACATCAAAAAGTATCCGTTGGAGAGTTCTTTTACTTATGCTCATTTATTGTATTTTTTTAAAAGATACTTGATGGTGCATTTACCATTTTAAAATGCTAGAGATTTACAAATTTAAAAGGAGAAAAAGAGAGCTCAAATTCTACGAATTTGAGGTGGTTGACCTTGGTAATTAATGAACCAATCAATCACCTAAAAGTAGATCAAATTAGACCTTCACCTTTCAAAGTAAATTGATTCTCTTCAACAACTAATCTGACCTTAATTTGAATTCAAAATTCACTTGTAGAAGTCATGGAGCACTTCAAAAGACTATATAAAGACTTCAAATCACTTGTATATTACATGGAAGCAATATACATACACTGTTTTCCATCATTGTCTTGCTCCTTCATTTCTCTACATCATCTTCTTCAACACTAGTAAACATGAAGATGGTGTTGGTCTCCTTACAGAGTCCCAAATTGGACGAATGAGCATTCATTGAAAAGGTATTAGTGGTTAGTTAAGGTGTACAAAGTTTCATACCATGTATTTTTTAGATTTTTGAGAAATCATAGTTTATCTATCTCGAGGTTTATCTCTGCACATCCTTGAAAAATAGGAGGTACCACTCTTAAGTGTCAAGTTCATTCCAAAATCATTTTTTGCTTATTTCTTATACTCATGTGCATTTTATATACTCAACCCTATGTGTATCATTCATCCAAAAGGATGTTTTATAAATGTAATCATGTTGCCTGCTATGCACATTTGAAGCTGATTGTTTCATCGAAAGATAGTAAGTTTTTTGAGCTAGTCAATGTACAAACCTATATATTTTGTATCAACTCTTTCTCCTTTATGCTCCAAAGCACATAGTGGGCTTTATTGTACTTACCACATTCCCATAAGGTCTATTTGAGTCTCCATAAGATCAAGGGCTGGTCTTGTGCTGGTTGGCTTTATCAAACTTTGTCGCTTTGCAAATTACTTTTCTACCTCCTACAAGCTTCTCCAAGTTCTTTCAATACCTAATAATATGTGTTCATGAGGACAAATAATTGGAAATGATAGAGATGGCCCACTCAAGTGTAGCAGCAGGTCACTTTTTTTGTGAGAGAACTGTTAAATAAATTATTTATTCAGGATTTTGGTGGCCTACTTTATTTTCTGATGCAAAACTATTTGCACAAAGATGTGACATTTGCCAAAAAACAAAACAATCAATAAGAAAAGATGGAATGTCTCTTAGCCGTTGAGATTATATTATAGTGGCAATAGACTATTTGCCTAAATGGGTTGAATACAAAGCAACTATGAAGAATGATGCTCATACAATTGCAAAATTCGTATATGAATACATCATGGCTAGGTATGGATTACCAATTGAGTTGGTAAGTAATAGGGGAATACATTTTCTAAATCAAGTGATTGGAACCCTGACAGATCATTTTATGATCACACATAGAAAACCTACACCTTCTCACCCTCAAGCCAATGGCCTTGCAAAAAGTACCAGAAAAGTGCTTTGCACTATGCTATCCAAACTAGTGAATACTAAAAGAACAGATTGGGATATGCAACTACATCATGTCTTATGGGCATACAGGGTAGCATATAAAACCTTAATTGATACTAGTTCTTTCAATTTAGTTTATGGTCAAAATGTAGTTTTTCCAATGAAATTCCTTATATCCACATTAAGGATAGGGAAAAAAATACAAAGGATTCCACATGAACTCTCTGATAGAATTTTGAGTTAGAACAATTGGGAACTTCTAGAATGCAAGCAATCATGAGTATATATGTAGACAAAATGAGGCAATAGGCTTATCATGACATACATATCAAGGAAAAAGATTTACAAGAGGGAGACCTAATTCTAGCATATAAAACCAATGAATACAATAGAAAATGGAAAAAAAAGGGACATGGACTATATATCATCCATAAAATTAGTCACAATGGAGCAATAGAACTAGCAATTCTAGACAGGGAAATCATGCCAAATTATGTGAGTGGATGTAGAATTAAGAGATATATGAAACTACTAACAAGTCAAAGAAATCATATAAAAGAAAATAAGAAGAAGAACTGATGAGACAAGAATCTCAAGAAGAAGCTAAGGAAAGGGTCATGAAATACAAGGAAACAAGGGATTTAATGGTGTGTCAAATAACTTCAGAGAGAAAAAATAGACATCTACCAGTCATTGCTATGAATTTTAAGGAAACTCAAATTAGGATTTTACTAGACATGGGATCTCAAGTAAATTTGATAAGCTCAAAAATATTGAATCAAATCAAGAAAAGGAAAAGATAGAGTACAACATTAATCAGAATGATTGATGGACATGTACTTTCAACATTATCAACTCAAAAAATTGTTCTCAAGATAGGGTAGCAAGAATCTATTCTAGAATGTGAGGAGTGGCAAGAAAAATTAGTGGCCTTGGATGAAAGAAAATAAATTCTCTATTGATTTTGATAAATTGATTATTCATTTAAACATTAACAATAAACAAATGAAAATATTGTTTGCGAGTGATGATGTGTAGGATTTAGAAGGAAGCATACACAATACATAGGTGGAATCCTTCCAATTTCCACTAAAAAACAATCTAAAAAATCAAGAGTATGGTATAAAGAAGGAATCAATATAGCATCATACAAAGCTATCAGGTAATACTAAAGGAAATTCAAGAAGAACATGGCAAGCACAGGACTTCCATCATGACCATAGGAGGTTGAAACAAATATGGAAATTGAAAGAAAGATTACCAGAACAAAACATAAGAATGAAGCATATTTGGAGACCCAAGCCATTAATAGTCAAAGAGAAGCAACAAAATTCATCAAATATGCATAGAAAAAAAACAATAAAACAAGTTTTACTTTATTTTTCCAAAGCAAAAATCAAGACATAGAAGTGTGTGTGAGTAGTATCTTTGTGATTTTAATTATTTCCAAATTTTTTGAGAATATTTATATTTAAAATCCCTTCCTATTTGACTATAAAAAATTTTGCTACAAGTTTGATGATCACATGAGTTCTAGGAAAATGTGATAATATTACTATGTGATGACAAGTGGTGTAAAATTATTTTTCTTTCTGGTGATTGATGCAAAACAAATAAATTTTTGAGTCTCTTATTAATGTGTGTGGAGTGTTGGTGTGATTTCTTTTATAGGATGATTAAAGGACTTCCAATAGCTCAATTGGAGGTGGATGTAGTGTCCTTATCGAGAGGGCATTGGTTCTTGGACATTGATGCAGAAGTGGTGAAATTAAAATCAAAACAAGACGAAGTTCCAGAACAGGAACATATAGAAAAAGAGCTAAAGGATTTTCTAAAAATAGTCAATAAGCATATATTTACAATGAAGAAGGGAAAGTACAAGTATACCATGTTATGCTAGGAATTTTATAGCTTCTAGAGATTAGCCACATCTTATAAGAGGTAGAAAGTCATGGGGTTTCATAAAATCCTTGAGGAACGTATGTTCTTCATAGATTTTGAAAGGTGTGAGCAAGTTATGATCTCATTACAAGAAGTAAAAAGAAGCATCAAGACATATTTTGTGTGCAAAGTCAAAAACTTGGAGAATCAAATGGTGAGCATCACAATCAAGGTGGATCGTATCAAAGCTGCTTTGAACTTCTATTCAATGGGAACTAAGATTGATGTGCACTTTGTAAAGAAGAACTTAGCTAGCACGATTCACCAAATTCTTTGATTTCAAAGACAAAGCAAATGAGGAGTTCACCATAAGGATCTTCCTACAACTCCTGTGCTTTCCAAGGTTGCCTAGGTACACCATGCCACATAAGCCAATAACCCTAGTGATGATAACAATAAAAACAATAATAAACCCTTTGGAGTGGTGGACATGACACCATACCTTCATGATCAGTTGGAAGAAACTATAGGATAGAAAGAAAAGACTATTGCAAAAAGAAGAAGGGGAAGAGGATCAATCTGGAGGATCAACTTTGATCCACAAAATTAGAACTCAAGAAGAGCAGAGAATCACAGTATCAGTACTAGCAAACCCTGAAGAAAAAATAGAGTCTGACATAGATAGTGATATTGAAGTGTTTTTATTAAGGAGTTTGAACCTATGTCCCCAACACTCCCATCAAGTGAGTGCAAACTCAAAAATCAAATATTTAAGAATAAGAGAAGGAGGAAGAAACAGTGAAGGAGGGTACTTCAAAAAACAAAGAAACCATTTTGGAAGAAGTAGGATCATGCTCCATCCAAGAGTATCAAGAAGATAGAGAAGATATCAAAAGAAACACTAGTTCTCATGAAGACAAAAAGAAGGTAGTTACAACCATAACTGAAGAAGAAACAATGGAAGAAGGTGGTGTGATAATGAGCCACATTATACAGAAAACATCGAAAATAAAAGAATCAGAATATGAGGTTGAGAGAACAATCACACAAGAAAAAGAAACAAAAAATGAAGAGTCTACATATGACACTATAGCAGAAACTCAAGAAGTACTAAATGACATTCAAAAAGAAAAATCACAATTAGATGTGGAAATGAGAGATGTACACAACTTAGAATCAGAAGAGTCAGAGGCAACACAAGAAGAAGAAAAGAAACCTGAAGAATTTACTAGTAAACAAATAGAAGATGATTAGGAAGACAAATATAAAAAATAAAAAAAAGGGGAGTCTAGTGAGGAAGATCAAAATAATAAGCAAATACAAGTAAAGCAACTAGAATTTACTTCAAGGATAAAAAAAATCCATAAAGATTAAAGAGGATTATGTGAAATCATAATGAATTTTGAAGAATTCAGGGCTTAAAGCAGAATCATTATCATGTATGGGGTTGCTACAGAATGAGAATTCATCAAAGGCAGTAAGGCCATAGAAGAACATAAAAAAGAGAAGAACAAATTACAAGAAGAATTCAAAGAGCGCCAAAAATACCTCATTAGGAAAAAATTGAGCCTTACATGGGCCTTTTAAGGATTCCTAATTTTTAGGAATTAAAAAGCTTAATATAGGAGATTAGAAGGCCGTAGAAAAACACTAGTGGTATTTTCAAATAAAATAATATTTGATAGGCATTTGTATTTGAGTTTTCAGAGAGAATTTTTTTTCACCTTTAGATGGTCCTATTTAATGGCTAAGATATAAAGGGATGACATAGTAGAGAGAGAGAGAGAGGCTATGCCATGCATGGAGAGGTGTAGTAGAGAGAGATGCAATCACGTATTTAATTTCACATTTGCTGCATGTATTATGACCCTTAGATTAAGGGTAATCCAACAATAGCCCGCGTTTAGGGCTAAGAAAATTTTTAGATTGAGTTGAGCCATCCGATGTCAATAGGCTCTAATGGTTGCTAGCATTTGGGGATGAGATCAAAATTGTGTGCATTTTTAGCCATCCGATGTAGCCAACATCCAAGGGCATAGATTAAAAGGTTCTTTGCCCTTTTGGAGACTCAATCATGGCCATAAGATTCTTATCTTTATCCAATTGTGGACAATGTAGGTGCCCAAAATGGGAAGAATTCAAAGGAAACCATCCAACTTGAAAAGCAAATCAATGAATTATGATGAATAGTGCATTTTCATAGAAATCACATCATAGCCCTGCATTTCCCTCAAATTCAAGGGTCCATGTTGAAGGATGTCTTGACTTTTGCAAATCAACCTTAGCTATTGGATCGATCGAATCCAAGGGCTCTTATTAATTTTTAAGCTTTTCAAAACCATTCACACAACTAAAACCACTAGTTCAAGGTGTTTTTTTTATTCGGTTACCACACAAAACCCATGGAAGCCTATGTCTAGCCTATGTGATTAAGGGACTAAACTGTGTCCACCACCCTCTTCTCATTGGTCCATCCCTAATCACTCCTTAATCTAAAAGGCCCATCAAGGCTCATTTTTTTCCTAACGTAGAAAGAGCAATGGCATTGGAAACTGAAGTAGTGCAAAATAAAAATAGAGTAAAATTTTTGGAAGATAAATGTACAAAGCCAAATGCGACCATTACTAAGATGGGAGAAGACATCAAAAGGTTGGAGTCAAAGAATAGCAGACTTCTTACCAAGCACTCTCTAAAGCCAATGAAGAAATCAATAAGATATTAATGGAAGAAGGGCATTTAAAGATATTAGAACAGTTAAAAGAAGAAGAAGAAGTACAATAGAGAGAAGAATTAAAGGATGTCAAAGAGCTAGAGAAATAAGCAAACACACATGCACCTAATGCCATGAGAGGATACAATAGCCTCAATGAGAAAATAGAAAAAGAAAGAGCAATATGGGAAGAATAGTGGATCAGATGATGAAGGAAATTGAGGAATGGAACACTAAGATAATTATTCAGATAAAAGAAGTACCCGTACAAGGAGCAGTACAAGAAAGGCCACAAAGTACAACTATGATATCCTCTCCTATGCATGAAGTGTACGAAGAAGATCCATTGAGATGAGTTTGTACAACAGTTGCTCACAGATAGGGAATCTAGGATGAAATATATCAGAAAAAATGCATAATCAATATGAGAACCAAATTGTCAAATTTGCTCTAGAGAATGGAGTCAGCAATGATAAGCATCATTGAGCAGCAGATAGTCTAGGAATACCATTCTACATTGTATTGGAAAGTATAAAGAATTATCAAACTGCCAAGGTAGGGGTACCACCTAATGCATATTTGGAATATGATGAGGGTTTGACCATTACCAAAGAATTATTTGGAAAAACCAATCCCACGTGGAGGAACAAGTTGTTGGATAAAAATAATGTTTGCAAAAAAATATGGAAGGAAGCTCCAGATCAGTTGAAAATAAACCCAACCTTCTATCCAATAACAAGAAGAAGAGATTGGATTGTATTTTAGAAAAGAAGAAATGAAGCACAGATCCCAACAAAATGGTTGAACTTTCCAGAGATTGCACAAATTAAAAAGAAGCTTGGCCAACTAGGATACTGATGTAAGAATCCTTAACTACATAAGATTTAACTCACCCTCATATGCACTCTTTTTTTATTTGAGTGGAACCCCTGATAGGATATGTTTAATGGAATACTATAGCTGAATTATCTTTATGGTAAGCCACTATATACAGATATTTTGAAGATGCTTTTGATTTTGGGATTTTTTAAAGGGATTCAAAAAATGTTCAAAAAAATCTCTCATGTAGTAACATCCAGATTGATAGCATATGAAGCAGCCTATACAGAATACATAAAGAAGGATGTTATGGACAAACCTATAATAGTTGTACATTGGAGAAAACCCCGTTTTGAAAGGGTGGATGACTTGAACATCACAGAGAGAAATAAGGTTGCATTATTTGTTATTCAACAATTTGGTTATCTGTGAATCATTACAGAATTTTACAACAAACCCTTATTATTCGATCGAATTATTTGGTACCATCTCAGCTTATTCAAACATGAGGGGATACTTTTTTGCATGACAATTTGGTGTTTTTTGCTTTCGATCGAAAAAATTTTCCATTGAGAAATGTTTCGAACAAAAAGATTTTGATCGAATGAAAATAATTGGATTGAATATTTTTTTATAAAAGAATACACTTAGAGTCATTTTCATAAGAGTTACTTTTTTTATGAACTTACGGTGTCGTACAAAGAACAAGGTATAAGCTCTTGTTAGAAATATTTAGTATTTTAGTATTAAAACCATGAAGATAAATATTTTTGTTTGTGAGTTAAAAACTATTGTGATTGTGTGAATCAACATTGATTTTTACTTCACAATAGTATATGTATGTGTGTGTATGATTCAGAGTAAAAATGTATTGTGATTGTTTGAATTAGTATTGATTTTTACTTCATAATAGTATGTGTATGTGTATGTGTATGTGCATGTATGCCATATGATTGTGAGTGAAAATCTAATGTGATTGTGTATGTGCATGTGTACGTGTGTGTATGACTATGAACTAAAAACTATTGTATGTTTTGGAAAGTTTTTATCTTCTTTTTTATAATTCAAGGGTTGAGAAGGTGTTAATAAGTGAACTAGAGCTTTCTAGGTCTCTAGATGGCTTTGTCTTGTAGACTTATTAATACATTCTCAGGTCCTCGAATTGTAATGGGGTCCAATAAAGTTTCATCCAATAGTATGTGTGTGCATATGACTGTATAATTGTGAATTGTGATTATCTAATTCAACATTGATTTTTACTTCATAATAGTATGTGTAAGTGTATGTGCATATGATTGAGAATTAAAAATCTATTGTGATTGTCTAACTCAACATTGATTCTTACTTCACAATAGTATGTGTAAATGTATGTGTGTGTATGATTGGGAATTAAATTCTATTGTGATTGTTTAACTCAACAATGATTTTTACTTCACAATAGTATGTGTAATTGTATGTAGGTTTATGATTGAGAATCAAAATCTATTGTAATTATCTCACTCAACATTGATTCTTATTTCACAATAGTATGTGTAATTGTATGTATGTGTATGATTGAGAATTAAAATATATTGTAATTGTTTGACTCATCATTGATTCTTACTTCAGAATAGTATGTGTAACTATATATGTGTGTATGATTGAGAATTAAAATCTATTGTGATTGTTTGATGCAATATTGATTCTTATTTCATAATAGTATGTATAAGTGTGTGTGTGTGTATGATTGATAATTAAAAACTATTGTAACTTTTTTACTCAACATGGATTCTTACTTCACAATAGTATGTGTAACTATATGTGTGTATGCTTCATGAGAATTAAAATCTATTGTAATTATCTCACTCAACATTGATTCTTACTTCTTAATGGAATGTGTAACTGTATGTGTGTGTATGATTGAGAATTAAAATCTATTGTGATTTTTTGACTCGACATTGATTCTTACTTCACAATAGTATGTGTATGTATGATTGAGAACTTTAACAGATAGAAAATGTAAATACATAAATTAATAGATTTAAAAATTTTAAGAGAGATTTAGAGTAGTTTGTATATATTTTAAGATATATATTTGCTGGAATGTATATCTTATTTGATATTGTTTTATGTTATCTTGTGTAGATATAAATTCTTCATAAAGCAAGCACTATGAGAAAGGGAAAAGAATGTTCATATGTGATTATTCATTTAGAGGATAAAATAGTCTCCAAAATACAATGAAAATGTTGTGGACATCGTTATGTAGGAAATGCAATTCGGATAAAACAACATCTTTTTAATAGAAGTAATAATGTGGCAAGATGCTCTAATCTAGACAGTGATATGTAGGTACACTAAAAGTTATGCAAAAAAATATAAATCTCAAGGTAACACATAAAAAAGATTTAGAAGCATGAGTACTTCACAACACTTTCAAAGTAGTCTAGGTGTAGAGCAAGAAAGAGTATATGCATCAATGACAACAAAGGATCCTCATGATATTTCTACTCAAGTATCTCAAACTATTTTCGGGAATAATCAAGATACATGTATTCCATTTTCTTGAGCTATTTCCAAAAAGAGTAGACCCAATGAATGAAGTAAAAATGGTGGATCTAATAATGTATCAGCATGCTTTGTTCGTACTAAATCATAGAAATATAATACATATAGCTTTTGGAAAGAAAGATTGTCACGAGCTTCATCTTAAATGGACTCAAGCATTTTTAGCATGTGGGATTCCTTTCAATGTTATTCATAATCCTATTTTCAAAGATGCTTTGATATCAACTACACAAAAAGGATTCCCCATGCGAAATTACATTAAAATGCAAACAAAGTATGTAGATAAAGTGAAAACTTTTATTTAAGCTACTTTGGAGTGAACAATGCTTGATTATGTATCCATGTATGGATGTACAATACCATTAGATGGATGTTCAAAAGAAGCCATTAATTAATGTCATGGTTATATGTCCAAAGGGAAGCATATTTTTGGATGTTGATACTTCTCTTTAAGGGAAAAGTCATTTTTTCTTGTCAAGATATATGAACATGCTATATCACATATGGGTGGTTCGAAGAATGTGAGTGTGATAGTGATTGATAATGCATCGAATTTTTGAAGTGTTGGAATTGCAATTCAAAATAAGTATGGAGGCATTAATTGGGTTCCATGCACAACGCATACACTAAATCTATTATTGAAAGATATAGCTAGATTATCTTTCATTAAACAAAGTTGATTAGATGCAAATCATGTGGTCAAATTTATCAAAGAGCATCAATTTTCATATTCGCTCTTTCGTTCGCTTCATGGTACATTTAAGTATTCTTTTTTCATTTTTTGTGAGCCACATGTCTAATGTACGACCATTCCACAATTTGAAAATGAGACACGAGCTTTTGCTTTGATGCTTAACTAATCCATGTGGACTGATAATTACACTACGTGTAATAGATAAAATTGTGGCTTCATTCATGGATTTGTTCTCTCCTATCTATATGTCAACACCATGTAATTTGAATAACTTTGTGGGAAATACATGATTGATGAATCTCAATTGGGTTGTTTTGACTTCATGGATCATTCGATATTGATCTTTCCCCTCAAGAGCTACATCTTCAAAATTAATAGATGAATATGGAAGCAAACAAGAATTATTTGATGTTTTATCTCCCATATTCACATTTATATCTCTTGTATTTGGATCTATTGTTAGTCCCTCTCCCTGTTCAGTCGTGTCAAATATTACTCGTTTTACACTCTTCATTATCTGATAATGTAAATCAAAAAATTTGATTTTTCCAATGAGTTCAAGCATTCTGGTGGTATCCAATGCCAATGATTGTGCTACTAATTTGATGATCTGTCCAAAGATACGAGTGAGGTCTTTAGACATTTGCTCATCCAATACATGTGCTCCTACTCCCACATTGCCAAATTTAGCTTTAATATTGATATATGCTATTCTAGATAATTGTTCAATGAAATCTTTGTAATTGAATATATCCATTGCTAGAGTGATTTGCTCTTCTCTCATT
>CM035430.1:63972238-64039738 GCA_020310875.1 Ceratopteris richardii | reverse complement strand
TGCATACACACACGCACACACACACACACACACATATATATATATATATATATATATATATATATATATATATTACAGACATGATAAATAAATACATATCTACGTACACATACACATATATATACTTATGTATTTATGTGTCTATAAGTGTTCAAAATCATATACAAACACAAACGTGCAGAGACACAGATACCTACCTTCCTACTTGCATACATACATGCATTAAACATACGTACATGCATACAGATGAACATAAATATCTACATACATATGAACATAAATATGTAGTACATACATATTCACATTTATATATGAACATATTCACATATAAATATGCATATAAATATCTACATACATACATATTCACATATATATGAACATAAATGTGTATGTAGATGCATGCATTAGTACATACATATGCACGTTGGTATGTACATGCATACATATGGCCTATATGCGTACATACCTATGTACCTACATACTTTACAGTACATGCCTCAACACTAACATAGATACATACATACATACGTACATCAGATACATACATACACACCCATATATATATATATATATATATATATATATATATATATATATATATATATATATATATATATATATATATATATATAGAGAGAGAGAGAGAGATTTCTGTGTGTATATATATACGTACACTAACATATACGCAAAAATGCATAGATTAATACGTACATTTACATGCATATCTGTGCATGCATGCATACATACATAAGTACGTACATGCTTATGTATGCATAGGTACATACACAATATATGTTTACCTTTATATGTTCTTACGTACGTATGAACACATTTGTATATGCATATCAATAGATATATGCATATATGTGCGTATGTACGTATGAACGCATTTGTATATGCATATCATATGAGTATATGCATATGCACGTATGATGTCATTTGCATATGCATATCAATGTCTATACTTCATGTGTATGTATCTATATATGCACGTGTGTATCAATATCTATTTGTGCATGTTGTTAGAACTTATAAGTTCGTGTACGTGTAAATGTATATGCTCGTATTTGAATTCATGCATTTATAGAATGTGTGCATCGACGCATAACGCAGGCGTGCATGGATGCATGCTTTATGTATGTACACATGCACGCATATGTATGTATCGACGTATACATATACATGTGTACAAACACACACGTGAACACACTGTATGTTGCATATGTTTCTATGTGTGTGTCGTATATATGCACATGAGCATGTATATGCATGTGCATAGGCATAGCCGTGTTTGTGTCTGAACGTTCATGCCTTCTTTTAAGCATATATTTATGCATGTACACATACATGATGAAATACACACGAACGGACGCAGCTGCACGGATATACGATTGACCTGAACCTTGAACGTCAATGCTTTGGGTTACTTTCGTGTAGAATATTGGGGGTTTTTAGGTATGCTTACCATGTTTTTCACACTACTGATTTTGGAATATTGGATATGCAGTTACTTTGGGCAATGGAGTATAAAAAGACGGCGTGGGTTAATCATTGATTTTCATGAAGTATTGAATTTACAGAATCATATGTTCTGGTTATGTCATCTCTGCAGATGTTGAAAATCAGGTATTGAATGAATGGCTCCTACTTCGCTAGTTCTGATGGAGCCCTTGAAGCTCCACGACAAGGATTAATCTGCGTGTTACATGGGATCGTCTCAAGCAACAAGTCTCTGAGGTTTATCAGAATTGTTGAGATTGCGGTGCAGAAAAATAGTGCCAAACGAATGGAGCAAACAGATTGAACTGCAGTAATGCTGATAAACAAACCCTGTATGTGCAAGCCACATGTTGCAAGCACTATTACACCTCCTACAATTACTATTCCCATAGTAATATTTGAATTCTGTTAAGCAGGTGTGATGTGTAAATGATCTGCTCAAGTATAAGTTAAGCAGGTTTAACTATCTGTTAAGCAGGTTTAATGGCGGTAAGAGTGTCAAGTTCTTTTCATGCAGCATGCATGCGCCCAACACATTTGCGGCACGATCATGGTTCCAATGAGCATCAGAATCAGTTTCAGGGAGTACCAGCTGATCATGAATTCTTGAAGTTGTCCCTTAGCTTTGATGCTAACTTGGAGTGGCATCGCCAATCGATAAAAAACCAGAATCGCGTGCTTGGAGAGTACCAAATACACAGTCCCTGCATGTCCATCTGGATGTGTATAACGCTAACAGCAACACGAGATACCAGCAGAAGTCATGGTGCATCACTTCATAACATTGTGTATTTCAAGGGAAAGCGTATTGATTTTTCCAGGTCCATAATCAGATGCCAAGCTTCTAGGCTGATGTTGTACAGATGCTTTAGAACGGCCCAGGTAAGTTGGTCTCCTTGCCAAGAAGTGTGTTGCCGTGAGCTCCATAGATGCCTGCTAAGTCAATGAGAGCGGAGCTCAATGCTGCAGTAGTAGTCCTTCCCCCTAACTGAAGCTCGGGGATCCCCGGAGCTGGAACATTTCGCCCTGAAGCTCCTTGATCATGAAGTAATCCTCTGAATATACGGCCGCCAATCCTTACAACAGTCCGATAAGCAAATTCATCTTGACCGTCAGCTAGTCCTGTTAACCTCACACATTGGAATATAGCATGCGCCTTCACTTCTTGGGGAAGCGCTCTAGCATAAAAGGAATCTGCAATTGATCTCTCTCTCTCTCTCTCTCTCTCTCTCTCTCTCTCTCTCTCTCTCTCTCTCTCAAAACTTCTTGAGACGTGCATTGCTAAGGTCGTTGCCAAACGTTTTTGGAATGCGTACTATGTAGAGGCTACACATATGCTCTGTGAAATCATGAAACAATCATCGGCATCACATCTCGCCGATAACATTTAGAAGCAGATACGCAGGAATACGCATTCGCGGAAGGAAGAAGATTGAAGAAGGTCTCTCGATTATGGGCTGTGTATAGTCTAATCAAGTTTGTAGGATCAAAACGGATCAAATATGCGTAACAACGTCAAGAAGCAGAAGCAACGAGTTTACTGACCTTGTACGTGAGCGAGCGGAACTAGCGCTGCGTTGAAGTCAGAGGTACGAGCAGGGCTGCCGGTGGAGGTGGAGGTGAAGCCGGAAGCTGCAGGATGAGGATGTTGGAGGTGACCGTAGTGGGCTGCAGCTCCGGCTGCAATAGCCAAGCTGCGAGCTCGCTTGGACCTGGGCACCGGCTGGCCGGCAGCCATAGCCGCCAGCTCCGCGTGCTGCCGCTCCCTCCTCTTCGCAGCAGGCACCCACGTGCTTCTTACATGCGTGGAGCACTCAAAACCCCTGCTTTTGCAGCATGTGCGGCACCGTGAATGCAAACAGTCTTTCTTGGCCTGATTTCCACAGTCTTGACATGTCACTGAATTTCCGCTCGATGATCTTTGCCTCATAAGCATAGATTCTACTTGCATCGGTCTCAGCTGCTGTTGTTGTTGTTGCTGCTGCTGAGCCTGGTGAAGTTGAATTATCTGTCGAGCTTGCGATTGATCTGCCTCCATTCCTCTTGAGCTCAAGAGCTCCATGTCTACCATGCCACCTGCATTTGCGCTTCCAACATCTGCAGCTGGTGCTATTCCTCCCTCATTGATACATCTTATCTGATCCGAGTTACAAGCTTTCGTCCGGCTTAGTATATGGACAGGCCAACCGCGCTGTTCTCCTTCCGCTTCAGGAGAAATTATTTGCAAGGCTCCTTTATTCTTATCTTCGATTTGGGCTATTTCTCGAAACCTAGAAAGCTTAAGTGATTCGTTAGAATTGCTGGCTCCCGCAATATCCGCTGCTTCATCCTCTTCGTCCCTATTAAAATCCACAGAATTTTCTCGAGCTTGAGGTTGCACGTCATAGTTGACGAAGGCGACCCTCGCTATCTGTGATGCATCGCTCTGGTTTCTGTCTCTTGATGATGGCAATCGTTGTCCGTAAAGACTGACTAAAAAGTTCTCTTCGCCTCCGCCGCGGGAGACAGCCACGAGTCGAGGGCAGTGTAGGCCTGTGTTCGCAAAGCTGACTAGCTGTCTATTGGGCTCAGATAAAACGGATGCTTGGGCGAGATTTAAGGATGGGGGTACGAGCACTTGAGGTGGAACTGGGAGATGGTCCTGTAGCGAAGGATCGAAATTAAAGCTGTAGCCGCCAAGGCTTGGGCGACAGGAGATGTCGAACGGTGCAGAGAATTTGTCATTAGCCCCGTCGGGCACTAGAGAGAAGTTTCTGTTGTGTTCCGTCAGATCGCGTGTTGAAGCGGATGTAGAGGTGGAAGGAGGCCGTGGGGGCGGCCGCTGCTGGAAGCTGGAGGAAGCCAAGGCCCACTCGGCCGGCGCAGGAGTGCCGCTACCTGCAGAAGCCACGGCTGGCGCCACTGCTCGCACTTCGCTGTCAATATATACCAAGCTGAAGAGCAACGGGTGCCCTAATTCCCAAGCAATACGAGCACTGAATCTACGATCATAGATCTATCATAGAAGCTACTCCTCTCTCGCTCTCTCTCTCTCTCTCTCTCTCTCTCTCTAAAAGGGAAAACTATGGAAGCTGAGGTTACTGAGCTCGAGAATTCTCACACACACACTAAGCTCCCGTTTCTCGAAACCGATCTCTTTGGCCAGATGCAGGTGCGCAAAGGGCCTCCACTCCAGACCTGCGGACTGTCTAACGAGAAATTTAAGCGCACTGATACCAATCTATGGGTATACGCAGTGCGCACGGTGTGTGAAGGATAAGCTCATCCGCACAGTTACAATTACTCTCTTCCGAAGCTCTCCTTCCCCCCTCTCCCTCTCTCTAGGGTAGTGAGCTTGCTTAGCTGGGTACATTGCGCAACTCCATAGCGACAGCAAGTCCAAATAGTTTCCGAGGCCAACTTGTTTCGCTAGCACCTGGTATAGTTCAATCAAAAACTCTCGGATGCGAATAGCGTTCTACCCTTCTCTTCCAGCCTCGCGACCTGCAACTTCCGTGAACCGGATGATAACTGATAGGCTTATGTGATGTCCTGTAGCACCGCTTTCCCATAAACGTGGCGTCGTGCTGCTAATTCCTCCTACAGCTCCACCTTCAAAGTTCAAAATACAGCACTCAGTTGCCTTGGATTTCCTTTCATTCTGCGTAAGTGCTTCCTCCGGAACTAGAAAACCCCTAGAATTTGGAACACAGCCGAGACAAAGGAGAGAGAAAGTGAGACGGGCAGAGTGAAAAGGCCTAGACTAATAAGGAACAGAGCGAGCCCTTGCCCAGCTCGCCCCTCCCCCCAAAGCTGCTAGACCTAACACAATCATCAAAGCCCCACAATCATCATCCGATCCCCCCTTCGTGGATCATCACGCAGTCCGCTATGCTAATTTTTTAAGGGCTTCCAGGCCGCGAATCATCCTCTCAGGTGGAAGCCCATCCGCAAGCAACCAATACAAATTAGCTGAGTGCTATGGATCTATTTTCCCTCAAAGTCCGAAAGGAATCTAACAACACATAAGGCGCAAACTAAGAGGGCGCGGCTGTATGCGGCAAGTAGATCAAATGATAGAGAGATGTAGAGAGAGACAGAGAGGTGATGGATGGAGGAGCCTAAAGCTGCGTGCTCGCAGTGGCCTGTAAGAAATGTGTTGCTAAAGACGAAGGGAGCTCAGCGGGATAGAGAGTACATGTAGTGTAATAGTGATAACTTCTCAATTGAATCGAATAAGGGTGGGCGTGCGGTTTCTGAATGAACGACAACAGGTAGCGTCTAAATGCAGGCGACGGGGAAAGAGGGGCAAACTTGTGTGTTTATGTCTATGACAAAGAGAGTGCGCTGACTCAAAAGGAAAACTATTCGAGCCTATGGAAGAAGGAAGCGACCTGTGTGCCAATTTTGTGAAATCTGATTACGATGACTAAAGCGAGGGCCGACAGCATATGGAGGCCCGAAAGGGTTTTACAGATGCGGAGGGGCGAGGAAGACGATCGAAAATCGTAATGAAGCGCTTCAGCCGTGCCGGGAAGAACAGAGAGACGAGGAGTCCGAAAGGGTTTCCAAATGATGATAGAGATTGTTGAAAGGACTGCGATGAGACAGATTTTTGAGACAGAAGAAGAAGAGGAGATGCAAGGACTGCAGAGAAGGGAGCAGCTCCAGCGGGTGATCCGCTTCGCCAAGCTCCTTCCCCAGACCCCTATTCCCTATTCACCATCCTCTCCGCCTCATCTATTAGAATCTCTGCTTCCTGATGAGCTTCGGGTTACAAGTGAAGACCTCTCAAATTCACAACTTTTTCTTTTTTATTTTGGAGCAGATTGAAAAAGCAAAGATCAATGACACAGTTCGTTTGTCTGAGAGAGAAGAAGTCTGATAGAGAAGAAGCTTTAAATCAGTGGAGAAAAAAAGAGTACACAGCAGCCTCGAGATAGAATAGGTCCTAGCATATCCATCCAGTTACATGCTCGCCATTGTGGTCCTTCATCACAAGGTTTGTATACTAAGCAGACCTCAGGAGAACCGGCGGCCAAGATTTTCCATCGAGCATTTACATCTTCGCCACCAACAATGTGCGCAAGGCCCCATAATCTGTGCGGTCAATCTGTAGCTTAAAGTTCATGAGCATCTGCGCATATGGAGAATGAACGTCTGGGTATTTTTGTTGGTACCCTGTGCATATTTATCTATCATTATTTGCATCTTTCATTCATTTATGTCTGTCCAAGCATACGTGCATTCTTTATGTCTGCATTACGTTGCAACGCGCATAGATCTATGACTGTGTGTATGCTCATGTTTATGCGAGGGATCTGTGTATAAATGTGTGCACTATACTACATTCCAACCCATGTGCCTCTTTACGTGCCAATCCTCGATTATGTATGCAATACGTGTGTATGGAAGTGTGTAAATATATTCTTTGGTGCATGAAGAAACAAGTCAATAACACATTCACTTCTCATTGTTATAGTGGTTGAGTCTTTGGTCTATTGAGACACAGGTCTAGAGTTCAATCATCCGGTTGAATATGTAATGACTTTGGTCAGTGTAAATCAGTTGAAACCATTTATAATCTTGTCTAACTCTTGCTTTGTGAGATATGAGGAGTCTCGTGAATACTATGCCCATTCACTTATACAGTTGTTCTTTAACTTCGGAGGAGTAGCCGCTTATCAAATCTCCATTTGGAAAGAACAAACAATTGTGAGATATGAGGAGTCACGAGAATACTATGCCCATTCACCTATACAATTGTTCTTTAACTTCGAAAAAGTAGGCAATTACCGATCCTCCGTTTGAAAAGAAAAAACAATTGAATAAGATAAACTAAGAACAGAGGACTTGAAAATGAAAAAGAAATAGTTGAGGATGCCTGTGCTTCTAGGGTTGTGCGGTTGAGGTTGTGCATCGGGGTCCTCTTCTTGGTTCCTGCGTACCCTCGCCTTTGGGCTGGTCCTTCTCTCCACCTTCGTGCTCCCTCACTCACGAGGGAGTATGGCGCTTCAAGATGTTGTTTACAAAGTCTCAACCTCGAAAACTTATGCAGAAATGGCTAGTTCTCCGCCTCATACATTCATGCAGCAAGTATCTAGTGTTAAGGACCCATTGTTGCTCTGTAGATGAATAGTGGTATCCCTCACTCGCTAGTCAAGGACTCCAATGTGGACTTCCCACAAGGTATGTTTCATGAGCCTCTTAACCACTTTGTAGCGGATAAAGGTAAGAGTCGTGCAGAAGATAGTCCTCACTTTCTCAATATAGGGAGTCAAGTCCTCTCTCACGAAGACGAGTTCATAATCGACAAGAACTCCCTCTCCAATTGGCACATTCAACTATCTGAAAGAGTAGTCATAGGTCTGTGTCATGGGCCGAGGCCTGTGCAGGATGTTTTAAAGAGTTGGATTAAAACTAATTGGGAGTCTAGAGGCCTTTTTGTAAAGCAAGTTCAATATATGCCTAATAACTACTATTTGTTTTTTTTCGATGACTCCAATAGTCCTTTAAAAGTGATATCAGAGGGTCAATGGCTTGTTAGGAATGTGCCCATCTCCTTCTTCAGATGGCATGTGGGTTTTAACCCTAAAGGACCTGAACCAACTAAACTGCCCATCTGGGTTGATTTTCCTGATCTTTCGATTGACTTTTATCCGTGGCTTAATAAGTTAGGGGCTATGCTTGGGAAAGTTTTAGGTCAAAAAATCAGAGCAGGAGGGATTAACCCTAAATGGGATCCTCAATTAATGATAGAAATTGATGTATCCAAACCTATCAAACAGTCCATTCGCATCAAAGATTCTGCTAGGTTTTTTCTGCATGAGCAACAGTTAATTTATAGGAACCTCCCCAATGCCTGCTTCAAGTGTTTTAAACAGGGGCACCTTATAAAGGATTGCCCTCTGCTTCAAAATGTTGCTTCTGACTCTAAAGCTGATAAATTAGCTGGTGACTTTGATTGCAAAGAGGCATCTACCAGTAAGTCTCCTCCTAGTGCTCCTCCCGTGGTTCAAAATATCAAAAAACATACCCCCCAAGCAACCAAAAAAAAAAGCAGGTAAGACATCTAATCCTTATAGTGTTCTTCTTGATGCTTCTAACCACTCCTTCCTTGAAGAATTGGAAGCAAACAAGGAGAATCATCTAGTGATCGAATCACAATTGTGAAGAAGTTATGATTGAATGAGGATATCCTAATGGATGAAATCAACAAAATGGATGTTGAGCTGCTCGATAAAATAGCTCATGAAGTGCTAGATGAAGATTTTGCCCCCATTTCCCAAAACAAGGTAAATGACATAGTGACCAAACTGCAAGGCAAACCAAAAAGGAAAGAGGGGGTAAGAACTTCAAGTTCCAGTCTTCAGCCCAACAAGGCTTCAAAGATTTAATGGTTGTTGCTGAGTTTTCTCTCTTCTTTCTGTTATCATGGACTTGCTAAATATCATTTCTCTCAACACTAAAGGTTTGTCTGATCCTGTCAGGGCTACAGATATTAACTATTGGCTAAAGAATCTTCCCATGCTCCCTGATGCCCTCTGTCTTCAAGAGCTAAAGATTGGGGGTTCCAAGTTAGATGCCCATTTAAAGTTGATTAACCCTCATTATGTGTGACTTTTTACTAACCATAGGCAAGGGAAAGGAGGTATTGCTATCGGCATTAATCCCAAGTGGAGTCATCTTATAAAGAGTTCTTCTTCTAGCTCTTCCAATCAGTGGATTGCTGCTTCCTTGGACTCCCCTCTGAATGTGAGTATTGTGAGCCTGTACGCTTCTAATTGCAGGCACATGAGAAGCAACTGTTGGAAAGAGCTTAAGGTCATTCATGGTAACATGTTTTTAATTGGTGAATTCAACATGGTTAATAATATCTATGATAGACTCAATAAAAAAGGTTCTTGTATTTATGGTGTTGAAAAAGCCTGCTGGTTTTCTCTTTGTCATCATCATGACTTGATTGACCACTCGGAGTTAATTGGGATTACCTGGCA
Source organism: Ceratopteris richardii (assembly GCA_020310875.1). NCBI lineage: Eukaryota > Viridiplantae > Streptophyta > Polypodiopsida > Polypodiales > Pteridaceae > Ceratopteris > Ceratopteris richardii. Next base: position 64,030,262 of record CM035430.1, on the reverse strand, counting down.
TAATAGACAACCTGATGGGAAGGCCCTTGGTGCTAGACTTGATAGATGTTATATCAATTCTTCCTTTGGTAGGAACTTTTGGGAGATTAGCGCAAATATTGATCAGTCCCTCATGTTGTCGGACCATAAACCTATCATTTTGACCCTCAAAAAGAAGTGTAAGTCCTTTAGAGTTGGTTGGCCCCACCTTGATGCTAGGCTCCTGAATCTTCCCTCAGTTGTTAGTCAAGTCAAGATGGCCATCACATGGCACTTCGCTAATAATGCTTTTGCTCTTAAAAGTTGGGAAAATGCGGTCAAGGACATTCAAAAGATCTTCACCTTTTTAAAGATAAGGTCAAAAAGCTCAGATCCCTCAGGAAAAAGAATATCTTGGAAGCCTCAAAGAAGTATGATTCTAATAACCCCTGTGTGGATTCTATTGTTTTGGAACAGAAACTTAGGTGTGAGGAGTATCTTGAAGCTAGTTGGTCTCTTGTCAACTCCAGAAGGTTTTGGGGCGAGAACATTGACAGACCTAACAAACATATGTTTGATTTGTTGAAGCAAAAGAAGAACAAGGATTTTATACCTATGTTAGTTGAAAGGAATGGTGGTACTGCTACTAATATGGAGGAGTGCTTACAGGAGGCTTCTAGCTATTTTATGAATGTTTTCTCTAGTCCTCCCAAGAGAGGGGAGGACATCCAGAGAGCCAGGGCCCGGGCCCATATTGCTTCAATAAGGGTGAAAACTCTCCCTCAGGGACTGGCTTCTGTTCTAGACATGCCCCTCTCTGCTGGTGAGGTTAAAGAAACCATTCATAATTTAAAACCCTGTAAGTCTCCAGGTATGGATAGGATCCCTAATAAATTTTTAAAGTGCTTAAGGATTTCCTCACCCCCTACCTTCTGGAGATTTGGAAAGAGGCCACTAGGAAAGGTGCCCTTACCTCTAATATCAACATGGGGGTCATTAGACTCATACACAAAAAAGGCCTTAAGGAGGATCTCAATAACTGGAGACCTATAACTTGTCTCAACTCTGTGTACAAAGTGTTTGCTTCTACTATGGCCAGAAGGCTCAGTCCCATTATGGACAAGATCATCTTACCCATGCAAAAGGGTTTTATCAAAGGGAGATATATCCTTGATGCTATTGTTTCTCTCTAGGAAGGTTTTGAGTTTGCCAATGAAACTAATCTGGATTACTACTTCTTCAAAGTTGACTTTGACAAAGCTTATGACACAATTGAGTGGGACTTCATTCTGTAGTCCCTTTATGATATTGGATTAGGGAAAAGATTCATTAAATTTGTTAGTACCCTCTTTGGTAATGCCTGTTCTAGAGTGTCTCTTAATGGTTAGCTTTCAGGCCCCCTTTTAAAATTTGTAGATCTATTAGACAAGATTGCCCTCTAGCCCCTCTCCTGTTTGCCATCTCCAGTGATGCCCTTGTGTGGTTGGTCAATCATGAAATGAGCAAAGGTAAGATCAGAGGTATCCCCATCCCTAATTCTAATCATCAACTAGGGCTCCAGATGTTTGCTGATGATACTAACATGTGTACTCTTGCTGATACTGTGTTTGCAGATAATTTCATTGATTGTTTGAACACTTTCTGCCTTGCTAGTGGTTCCCACATTAATCAATCTAAAACAGGTTTCAGAGCTTCTAATCAAGTGATTCCCAACTGCATTGCTACTAATGGTTGTCTTATCTTGCAGGAACAAACCGTCTTTAGACTCCTTGGAAGCCTTATGGGTTTCAATGTCACTATGCAACAAAGATGGTAATGGGTCCTTGACAAATTCAAGAAAAAGGTTTTCAGGTGGTATAATGTATCATCTTCTCTATCTCACAGATGCTTTGTATTGAAACATTATCTTCTCCCATCTCTAGTGTATTTTCTTTCTTGTTGGAGTCCCTCCAAAAGTCAATTGAAGCAGGTAATTGCTTTTGCCAAAAGATTCTTGTGGGGAGGCAATGAGCAGATTAGTAAGGTCCCCAAAGTGGCTTGGAAAACGTGTTGTTTGCCTAAGTATGAAGGTGGTTTGGGGATTATATGCCCTGTTAAAATGGCTAAAAATATGGTTGCCAAATGGATTTTTAGGGCCTTAAAATCTCAGGATATTTGGGCTCTTCTCATTAAAAGGAACACCCAAAAATTTTATGTTAAAGGCTATAAATCCTGGTCCAATAACCACCTTTGGGACTTTGTTGTCTCCCCTGTCATCTTTACCCCTGTTGGCAGCTCCCTCTCCTGCAAATTTTGGGACATATGGATGAAGGTTAAATGTTCTTTCTCTCCTAGTTTTAAGCACTTATCTAACCTTAACTTCTTTGTGCAGGAATCTCCCTGGCTGGATGGATTACCCTATGGAGCAACAAAAATATAGATATTAAAGAGCATAAATGTTTTAAATATGGAATCAGAAGCTGGGAATGGTTCTTCAACTCGGGTGAGCTTGTTTCTGACGAGAATATTTTGGAACTAACACATCTTTCTCTTGCCTGTTTGCAGCTTATTTTGGAAAGGAAGAATCTTCTGAAGTCAAAGATGGACAAGTGCAAAATAGCTAACATCCAACTGGAAAATGTGGCCAAAGACATGTGGAATTGCTTCAAACTCAATAGGGGCTCCATTTCTAGTCTGATTCCCAAACTCAACTCCAGATGGTGTAGTAGGTGGTCTGGAAAACAATGGAGATATCGACTTACTGCCATATGGGCCTTCCCTTACAACATTAAACATTCCTTCTTGCAATGGTTGATCTTGCATAATAGCCTGTGGACAGGAAACAAGGAAAAGAGAGTAAATATGAACAATGGAATCTGTTCACTGTGTAGCAGGGAAGAGGATTTGGCCCACCTTTTCATCAACTGTTGGCATGCTAAGAGTTTCTAGCAGCTGTTGGATCCCATCCTACGTATTAAGAATCTCCCTCCTCTAGGCTTTAATGAGATCATCCTGGGATGCTGTAACACTCTTGATCTGGTCCTGTGGAACGTGTGGAGGGGTCACATCCTGTGGCACATTTGGGTCAGTAGAAATCAAAATGTCTTCAATAGTGGAAAGAAAAATTTCCTCTGCTCTCTTAGGCATACTGTGTACACAACTGGCCTGCAGAGTCTTCAGTCTATTAAATGTATCTCTCAAGACCCTGAAGTGTCCTTTAAATCTCTTCCTCCAAATAAATGGAGAGAATTTTTATTATCCTGCTATTCTAGGGATAGGTTTATCATGGTCTAGAATCTGTAATTTTGCCAGTGACTCCTGCTCTTGGGCTTGTTGTTGTGGGATCACTGCTTCCCTGTACCCAGTGTAATTTTTTCCATTATTTTGCTCTCTTTTCCTGTTGTTTCAAAAAAATAAAAAAGAACAGATGACTTCTTAAATTAGAATAAAATTAAGCTCAGAATCAATGTCTTTTTCCATTAATTTGCTCTCTTTTCCTGTTGTTTCAAAAAAAAAAAGAACAGATGACTTCTTAAATTAGAATAAAATTAAGCTCAGAATCAATGTCTAATAACTATAAGTTATATAAAAAAGTACTTAACTATTTAGTATATGTCATTTAAAAAATGCATATATCACTAAATAATGATTAGTGTAATTTCTATGTCTCGTATGTTTTACATGCATGATTCATTTGTTTTTATGCGCTTGCGCATCCGCACGCGCACACACATATACACACACATATCTATGTGCATGCATAGTTCACAAATAAAAATAAATAAACACAATCGGATCATATATATATATATTATATATGATCCGATTGTGTTTATTTATTTTTATTTGTGAACTATGCATGCACATAGATGTGTGCGTAGTTGTTTTTTTGACGATAATATTGCTCATTTTGATCAATTTTGACATAAAATATAATTATACATTTTCTTTTATAGATCTTCATAAACCAAAGTAAAAATGTAAAAGACAAGTACTCTGTTTAGATAATTTTTTAAATTGAAAGCATAGTAGACCATCAAAATACGACTTTGTATGTGTGCCATATGCTTATTTTGCGCATGTGTTTTACTAAAGTTCAGGAGAAAGAACGCACATAAAAAAATGAAAAATATGAGGAAAGGTGCATAACATATGAGGATGTGAATAATGCTATAATGTACCGAGGTAATATAATGATCTACATAATTGTATACTGTATACAAAGAATTTCTTCATTAGGGTTACTCGATACACATAAGGGAAAAGAAAAATCTCAGGGAAATAATGTGTCTTTTTATATAAATGGGTTCCAAATACCATATTTAAGTATATAAGTAAATCTAAGAGAGAACTAAAGATTGTCTTTATAAAGTTTTTTACATGGTGTGATCCATTCTATTCATTTTATTGTATTGAACCCTAAAGTATATGAAGAGTTGGAAGGAAGCTCTCCTCCAAATGACTTTGTAAAAAAGAGGCCAAAGCAACCAAATGAATTTGTAAAGAATAGGCCAAAGCAAGGATATAAGTGTGACACAATGAACCAAGAAATCGCACTTCTCAATAAGGAAGCATCAAACTGTATGAACTTGTGAACAACACATGATTGGAGAACATGTAAATCCTTGTGAAAAAACATAAATAAGGAAGCATGATACGTGGACTATGCTTAGACCTTTTCTTTGAACAATTATAATATTGAATATTAGCCCATATTATGCATGTAAGATCAAATATTCAACAGATTTTTTTATACAAAATCAAATGCATCTCTATCTTCATGAAAACTCAGTAATAAATATTTCTTCATACCATTGCAAATGGATCTACAATTTTGAAGGCTAAAATTACCAATCAAGTTTTAGTACGCTATTGGTATAAAGTAAGGATATGACATATGGATGTCTGGTTGGTTCAAACATATGGGTGCTTGGCTTAGCGATTAATTGAAATGGATGCTTCTAGAAGGCTCTAGAGCTCTTCGAACAAAACACTCTCCCACAACTCTCATAGAACATGAATCCAAGTCCTCTTTCTTCTTGTACTATGGACTTATGCACCCAAAGTGGATTTCTAAAACATGTTTAAAGTATACAAAAAGCAAAGATCAATTGACGAAACATAATAACTCTTGTTTCAAACTCAAGAAAAGATATGTACAAAAATAAGTATCGCATACAAATGCAAGTTAATGATAATATGGGAAACCATCTCCTAAGATGATATTTATCCTATAGTTTGATACTAAGAAAATGAACACAAATCAAGCAATAGAAGCATCAGAGTATTATCCAAAAGTATATTTTCTTCCAAGGATCTTTCAAGAGTTGCAAAGAATTCCAAGATGAGTCCTTTTTGCATGTTTTGATTACCTTGAAATAATTAAATCGTATTGAGTTCAAGATATTTTTGATTCCTCGAAGCAGGTAGTTGAAGAATTGAATTTTCCATAGCAATGGGGAAATAAAATTAACCTTCAAGTTAGCTAGAAATTAAGTAGTTCTCAAGAAAACCCCAAACTACTAGTAGTGGTACTCAAGTCAAATGATTTATATAACACAAAGGTGTATCAATCTTGACAAGATGCTTAGCTTTGGAATCTAAAAAGCATTAGCCGATGCTTAGGCTTGCATTGGGAGGAAGATCTCTCAAAAATCCCTAGGGTAATCCCATGAACTTTACACATTCAAAGAGACTTTGAGATAAAGAATAAGTCTTTATCGTTGTCGCATGGACAAGAGGAATTGGTCAGGTTTTGGCAATGCTTGTCCAAGAAGTTGTGATTGAAACCAATCAAATATTTTGCCAAAGTTATGGCAATAATCTCATGAATGACGCGTGAAAGTTACCTCATAAAGCATGAATGATCCTAAGTATGATAAAATTTTGAAATCAGATTTTCCAAAACAAAGCATAAAGAGGTAAACGGGTAGAGAGACACCCTAGATTTTTGGACTAAAATTTCTTTGCAAGAACTAGAAGGTGTGGAAAATAGGACATATCACCTTAATTTTAGCTTTAAAAATTAGTGCCAACAAGGGTTAGAGAAAGGATCATTAGAAATGATCAAGAAAGCATTCAAAAGACATAGAAAGAAGGCCAAAACCTAGATGTATTTTCATGGATTGGAGAAAGTAATCACTAGTATGGGACAATGAAATGCAAACTCCCTTTGACAAATCTTATAACTCATCATTCATAGAAAGCATCAATCATGTTATCGTTTTATTGGGAAGGTACAAAAACTTAATTACCTATACTGAAAGAAATGATAAAGAATAAAAGACAATTTAACTCTCATGTTCACACTAGAAGTGAAGGCTATAAAATTTCATTTAAGTCAAAGTTCTAAATCAAGTTTCACTTCAAGGTATGTGAAAGCACCAAGTTCCTGGTGTAACTAAGTGAAATCAACCTCTTGACTCAAAGTAATGCATAAGACCTGCGTTCCAAGAAAGAAAGCCTTAAGAGATTGAATAAACGAAAGATTGACCTAGTCCTAGAGGAAACATTAGTATTTTGAGATCAAGAAAACACTAGCAATAATGCTCGATGGCTTGAGACACCAATGTTGGATGGCACACAATTGTCTAATGGTTGGATGATCTTCAAGGTTTACTCCAAGAATCTTTTTGAGAATCAAGTTTACTTCTCTTCAATATATATAAATTTATTCAACTCCTTGTTGAAAAAGATCTCTTCAAATCTTAAGTCACATAGAGTTTGATTCAATTAAAATTAAGTGTCTTAGAAGTTTGAATTGATTGCACGAAAATTTGGTTCTTGATCCTTTCTTTCCAAAACCTTTGGATTTAACTTAGATGGAGTAAAAAAAGGATAGGGTTAGTTGGTTGGAATAGGTAGCAAAATGAAAAAAAATCCCAGATAGATGTTCTTTGTGGAAACTAACTCAATCTTCAAATATGTTAAGTCTAAGTTGATTCATCCATTCGAGTTTATTCCAATAGATACAAAAAGTTTATGTAGTCCCTTTAAGAGTTTAGAACACTCTTGAAGAGAAAACATTAGGAATTCTTCATTAGATTGTCCATTTCCAAGAACTTAAAGCAGAAGTCTTTGAGAAAAGTGCCTTAAGTAGAAGTTCATTTTGAATTTGATTTTTTCAAGATGAGTGAAGAGGACCATGGTACAAACATCTAAGTAATTAGATGTTTTCCCACCTTACTTGCCAGGTCCACGCACCAGTGATGCCCTAGTGATGGTCCAGTATCCTAAATCCACCCATTTCACATGCAATGCCTAAATAGCATATATTTAGAACAATGAATTGGGTAGGGATGTCTTCTGATCCACCCTTGTCATTCATTCCTTACTTTTCACCAAGATTACTTTATCAAGTGCAAAGCCAATTGATGTGATGAATAATTTGGACAAGGATCAGATTGCCAATTCCCTCCATTCATTTGAAATATGAAGTGAATACCATCACAAAGATGAAAACATGTTCATCTAGATTAGAACATAAGGCTCGAGGGCATGCCTAAAGTGTTTTTATATAGATCCATTTTTAAAGATGAAAATGTTTTTTAAGGAGGAAAGAATTCTATAAAGTAAGTTATGACTTGGATGTTGTCAGAGTGAAGGACACAATTGATGAATCAAGTCAACTACCAGTGTTCCTACATATTGTGCATGTGGGGTGCTTCATGCAATTCAAGTGATAGAAAATCACTACAAGAAGATGGACACCCCAAAATAATGATTAGGTCACAAGCAGAAAACTTACCATCTTGTCAAGACCTTGCAAGAAAAAAAGCTTTTACACATCTTGAAAGGTTTGAACTCAGTAATGAATCTCCTTTACTCATCAACTTGGGAATCAAATCTTAAAGTCTATGAAAAATAGGGTAAATTTCATTTCGAATGTTTTATGCAAAACTACAATGTTTTCAAGTTTGTTTTTGACATGAGCAAGTGGATCAAGATAAAGCATAACTCATTGCTCATGTAAAACACATAAACTCATGCATCCACCGTAACTCATTGCTGATTAAAACACACATAGTACGTCTGATGTACATAGAACTTATGAACTATTCTTTTGTGCTAAAAAACCTAGGCTAAGATACAGAGTGACATAAAGCAAAGAGAATATACATTAAATTATAAGGATCGTTAGTATAGTTTCTAAAAAAAAAACTTAGCGCAAGATGAAGGTTCTTCAAATCTTAATCACCTAGCAAACCGTGACCAGTTACACTTCAAACCTTAATCACCTAGAAAACCGTGACCAATTACTTAAATATGACTATGGCAAGCTACATAGAAAAGCCTTTTGTTTGTTTGTTCAGTAACTCCCATTCGTCGATGCACACGTCCGAAATGACTTTGCCATTTCGAATACAATAAAAAAGAAAGGAATTTCTTCTGAGTCACATTCAACCTCATCGTCACTCTGATAGGCATCTTTAGCATTCCACTCAAAACATTGAATAGTTTTATTACACCATTCGTACTATTAACATTTATAATCACTGATTAAAGCACATGATCACACACACAACCATAGACATGCACAACGTGCCAACTTTCACGCCATTGTTTCGGTGCTTGGACCGTTTGCCTCTTGAGGCAGGGGTGAGAGTTCAACCTCCATCGGCTACATGTAAGGGACATGTTAATCATGGAATGTATCATGTGGCTCTGCCACCGCTTGTTTTACAGCGTGGTAGTTGTGAGTGCAGTTTAACCCAGCTTTGTAAACCTCTGTTCTTGTGGGATAAGGAGGTCCCATGGGTACTATGCCCTTCCTTGTACAATTGTCACTTCAAAGTTAAAACCCGAAGGAGTAAGCTAAGGCCGAACTTCCTTTTTTTAAAAAAATTCACTTATCGACATGTTATTTTTTATGACCACATACGAACATCTCTTTCTCACTCTCTTGCAACTACACACTTCCAACCTAGGTTCACAGACACATATTCACACACCAAGACATGCAAGCAGATGGGCGTAAATAGACTTGTGTGCAACATAAATTGGATGAAGCAAGCAGATGAGCGTAAATAGACTTGTGCACAAGAGGAATTAAAGAACTCAAGAAATGGAATGAAGTGAAACACAAAGGTTAGAGGAGATATGGTAAATATCACAGAGATGTGAACATCGTGTGAGCATCAATCACACAAGATCTGAGAAAAACTTCCCGGTTCTACAAACACCTATATGAACTAAATGAGCTGTGCCCCCAAAGTAATGATGCTCATCTAATTTTATAGCCCAAAACAAATAGACTCAAAGTCATGATTTAGAATAGAAGTGTCATAAAGTTGACCATCTAACTGAATGTCGATCGATTTGACACTCTTTTTTGTTCTTGCATCGTTGTTTTTCCATAAAGTTGATCTATAGTTGGTCTATAGTTGGTCAGACTTCTTTTTATGCTTCACCACATGTGTCACCAATCTTTGTATGCATTATAGGCCTTCCATTTGTCTCTGTACATTATATGTCGCCAGACTCTTCGTATCAAACTCAAAACTTTATTCAATGAACGCACATAAGAAAAACTAGGATTCCAATTAGAGGTACTTATATGCACAAACTCTTAGACTCAAGAAATGATGCGCACGAGATGGTTGAACCATGGTTGAACCACACCCTAAGAGGGAGGATTAGGAAGTAATCCTCAACAATGGATTTTAGGGAAAGTGGTTAGCCCATCATACTCTTAGCGAGTATGTCTTGAGTTCAAATCCCACAATTGGTATCAAAGCCTAGGAAGGAGGCTTGGGCAAGGCGAATGGAAGGCACTTGCATCACTTTAATGGTGAACCCAGAAAAGATTAGAGTGTATCTCCTAATCCATAGGTCAGATTTAGACATGTAAGATACCATTGGAAAGCTGATCTGGTAACAAATTTTCCAATGGAAGCAATAGGCTGAGGATCCAAGATTTCTAGCATGGGTGAGAACCAAGGTCAAGATATTGAGGTTGAGAACTGTTGGAGCAAGTCTATGACAAGCCTAAGTATTGGCTTGAGTCTCACAAAGTCTTAGAAGAAGCTTTAAAAAGAAGACTATGTAAAGTTCACTTGTGAACTACCTCTTGTAACTTTTGAAGAGTTTACTTAATGTAAAAGTAAGAGAATCTTAAGTGGTTGAGTCCACTTGATCAAGAATGGAAAGAGGAGCCACGAATTCGTGATTTGTGGTAGGTAGAGAATCAAATCAATCATTGATTGATTGGAGAGTGATTGAGGGAAGTTAGCCTCCCAAACTCAACTATAAATAGATGGCAGTTTTAGTCGTGGTTAGAGAGACCTATGTGAAGACCTCCAAGAGCTGAGCTTTATGCCATATCAAGGTGTGATTACAAGGCACACATATGTATCAGTAAGTCATTGTATTGTACAAGCAATATACTTTCATTTTCATGATTATTTGAGTTCATCTTTCCATGTTCTTGTGAAGTGTACTACTCACTGCCATTACTCTCAGTTTTCTCAGTCAGCTTGCAGAGATGTTTTCTCTGAGCTTGGTGCATCATTTTCAGTGATTTAACTTGGTAAAGTTAGCTCTATAAGTCTACTATATGCTCACAAATTTTCATGTCATTTGGATGTTGCAATCTTCAGTTATGTTCATTTGAAGTCAACAGGGTCTGTTCATCTTCACTTCTCTGTCAGGTACCCGACTTTTTCACTCATCTTGTCAGAGCCATTTCGCAGTGGTTACTCATCCAAATTCAGTGATTTAAAGCTTTTTGGATTCAGCTTACTGTCTAGGATAACCATACAAATTTTCATAATCATTGAATTTCTACATTTTGAGTTATGTTGATTTTTCTGCTCACTAGTCTATTTGTGTAGCAGCCCGTGAAAATCGGGATGATGTCATCACTTGTTAAAACTCATTCTCAGTGTGTGGTTCATTATTTTTGATGAGATTACTCTTGAAAGTTAGCTCTTTAAGTTGCCTAGACTTCCCCAAGAGGAATTGAGCTAATTGCTGCTGTGCTCAGAGAATTATGTAAAACACTGGACAGGTGTATGAACCAAGAATAGCAAGTTTTCACCTCTGAGCTAACTCCAACTTATCTGTTTTGATCTATCTTTTTGAGAGTGATCTTCCAAGGTACATAGGGTGTCTAATACATCCATTGGCAAGCTAAAAGGGCCCACCATATACTCTTGGAGTTCATTTGGCTGGTGTAGATCAAGGATTTTGCAACATCTCTTCATCTTCAAGCACATACCTATCCATCTCTTCACAAGAACAAGGGGTTCAAGAGACCAAGGTTACAAACAAGGAAAGTCCATAGGCATGCAGCCAAGAAGCAGAAAGGCAATGTTCAAGAGACCAAGGTTTAGAGCAAAGGTTCAAGAGACCAAGGTTGAGAACAAGAAAATTCAAGAAATTGTGCAAGGGTTAGGACATCACTTCAAGGGGAGATCAAGGATTGAACATTGAGGAAAATGATATCTAGAAGGGGAAGAGAGTGTTAGAATCAAGAAATGATGGACAAGAGATGGTTGAACCACACGCTAAGAGGGAATATTAGGAAGAAATCCTCAACCATGGCTTTTGGGGAAAGTGGTTAGCCCATCATAATCCTAGCCAGTAGATCTTGAGTTCAAATCCCACAATGATCTCTAGAAGGGGAAGAGATTGCTAGACTCAAGAAATGATGGGCACAACATGGTTGAACCACACCCTAAGAGGGAGGATTAGGAAGTAATCCTCAACCATAGCTTTTGGGGCAAGTGGTTAGCCCATCATACTCTTAGCAAGTAGGTCTTGAGTTCAGATCCCACACAAACATGCTCTTATTTATACAAAGCTAATCCTTCTTTTTACTTGAGCTTCAAATTTGATCGATAGTTTCATACCTTAACCTCATTTATAATGAGTTAAAAAAAAAGTCAAGCAATTGCATTCCTACTTGAGTTAACTAGTTGTCACTTTGAATTTGATCCTATCAGGAGCTAGTTTTATAACTTTTGAATAATATGAAGGTGGAATGCAATGGAAAAGAAGTATGTACAAACAAAAAGAATTGATGTCACCTAGTCAATTCGATTCTTCTATATCCTTCTCAAGTTCTCTTCATCTTCATTCTTATTATCAGTCAGTTGTTCACTCAATGCTTCTGGAATTTCATAAACTTCTTCATCTCTCCTTTTAAAGAGTTTCGCCCTTTTCCTTACAAAAGGTACTTTGAGTACAATATTATCTAGTTCTTTCAAAACATAAGTGTTATTTTCATTTACTTCAATTACACCATACGGAACAAACAAGTGTTTCATTAATTTCTTTCTTTCTTCATATTGTGTGTCAAATGAACTATCACAAACCAGAACCCAATCACCATCTTGAATCTTCTTGGATGGTAGTCGATGTCGCTTCTCGAAGTAGATCTTGTTCTTTATTCTTGATGTGTTTAGCTTATCTTTTGCTTCCTTCAATTGCTCTTGTGCCTATTGTGGATGTTGCAATCTCAAACATAATGATTCCTCTCTTAACGTATTAGTAATCCAAGGTAAAGGAAACCATTTTAACACATTTGTATCAATTGGAAATATTGTTTTCTTTAATACATCCATTCCACATGCATATATCCAGTCATGCATGTACAATTCATGTGATCAACCCACAAAGTAAACAATTAATATTCTCGCCATTGATTAATTTTTCCTTCGTTTGCTAAAGCTTTGGTGATTAGTGAATGAACTCTTTCTATTTTCCCATTTGCTTTGGGATTATATGTTGTGTTCAATGCTAATCAAATTCCATGCTTTTGGAAAACTACTCTAGCTTCTTGTGCATCGAGTTCTCCATGATGAGCTACAACTTTCTTTGCATAGCCAAATCTATAAAATACATCTTGTAGTAAGAATTTACATACATTGCCCATTGATTTGGCACATAAAGCTCTACCTTCAACATGATTAGTGAGGTCCTCCCTAGCAAGTACAATATAACACATGTTATGTTGTTCTGTATATCAACCCAACAACCATATATTTTCTAGTGCCCAACAAGCATTTGCAAATGAGCTTCTAAATACAGCTTCTCTATGTGAGCAGAGCTTCCAAAGTGCACAAATGGAACTCTATAACTACACAAACCTTCCAAATAAGTTGCATTTTGGTTTCGTTTACTCATTTTGCTTATTGAAATTCTTAATTATCTATTTTTGTTAAATAAGAACTCATTAAAATTAAAAAAGATTAGCAAATCATACACGCATAAAACATATTTATATACACATATATGCACAAATATTCATACATACACATTCATACATAGAAATATATACGCACACCCACATACACACACATACATACATATGTACAAAAAAATTCATACACACACATTCATACACACATACACTCACACACACATACATACAGAAACACACAAAAAAACTTAAAACCACACATATATACACACATACACTCATACGTATAAATACACACATAGATGCATGCATGTATGCACTCAGATACATACATACACAAACTTACATACATTCACACACATTTATACATACATATGCTCATAGACATACACACATACACACATGCACACATACACACATACATACATACACACACATGCATACATAGATATATACACACACACCTACATACATACATATATACATACATACATTCATACATACACTCACACATACATACACACACACTCATGCATGCATATATACATACATACAAACACACATACACATAAACACACACACACACACATACATGCACACAAACATATATGCATCCACACAAAAATATACACACACACACCTACATACACACACATACACTTACACATATACACTTGCACACATTCATACATAGACACATTCACACACATATATTTACATACATACATACACTCACACACATACAGACACATACACTCACACATATACGCATAAACACACATACACGCTCACACACATATACATATACACACTCACACATATACACATAAACACACTCACAAACATATGCACTCACACATATACACATAAACATAAATACACGCTCATATATGTACACATATACATACATGCTCACACACATACACATATATATACACACACACTTACATACGTACATGCATACATGCAAGTGAAAATGTTATTTTTCAAGTAGTACACACATATATATATATATATATATATATATATATATATATATATATATATATATATATATATATATATATATATATATATATATATATACACACGCAAATTGTTATTTTGCAGGTTAAAATAAAACATTTTTAGAAATGTTTTTTTGTTAAATCTAGGTGTCTTTTGCTATGGCCATCGTGCCTTGTTTGTAAACACGCCTACATGCATTTATGTTTTTTTTTGTTCCATATTGAGGGGAATTGTTGTCGAAAGTTTTTTCTTTGTATGATTTTATATTCAGCAAAAAATGGATCAACAGGCATACATATTTACATACATATACATGTACGCACAAACAATCATACATATATGCATATATACGTACACACAACATACAAACATACATATACACACTCACATACATACACACATACATTCACACATACATATACACACATACATACATACATGCATACATACATACATACATGCATACACACATGCATACACACATGCATACATACATTTATACATACTTTCATACACACATACATACATACATACACACATGCATACACACATATACATATATACATACACATAGGCACATACATACATACTTACATACTTACATACAGGCATATATACATATACACATACATACATACATACATACACACATACATAAACACACGAAACATACACACACAAACATACATACATGCTTACTTTCATAAATATATATACATACACGCATGCATACACACATGCATACACACATACATACACCACATACATACATACATACATACATACATACATGCATACATACATACATACATACATGCATACATGCATACATGCATACATGCATACATACATACATATGTACATACAAACATACATACATACATACGTGCATGCACTGATATATAATTACAAACATATATAGATACACATATAAATACACATACATATACACAACAAATACACACATACATACATACATATAGACACACATACATATACACAGACACATACATACATACATACATACATACATACATACATACATACATACATGACTGAATGTTTCCTCAAACTCTATGCCATAGGTTTAAGCAAAACCTTTGGCAATCAGCCTTGCTTTATACTTAGAGATGCTCTTATCTGTATGCCTCTTTACCTTGTACATCCATTTGTTGCCAATGACTTCCATGTCCTTTGTTCTTGGCACCAATGAACAAGTATTATTTTCTTCAATTGCCTTGAACTCCTCCTCCTTGGCTTCAATCCATTCCCTATGCTTATTTGCTTCTTCAAAAAAGTTAGGGTCTTCACAAGCTATAACTTGACTCATGTAGGCATAGTGTCCTGCAATGAATGAATCATAAGTTAGCCTTTGAACAAGCTATTTAAACCTATTAGATGACCTTACCTCACCATTAGGTGATAGGAATCTCCTCCTTCATTTAGATGCTTTAAATCTTGGAGTTTCTAATTTTTCCATATCTTTGTCACTTGTAGATTCCATGTCTACCCATGGATGGTTTTTGTCATTTGCTTTTTCCTTTCCTTTGCTACTTCCTTCACTTGAATGAGCTTCATTCCTTGTCCTTCATGCCAAGATGATGTAGTACTCTCCTCTTATGGTGTGCTTGAAGTGGTTGGACCACTCATCTCCATGCTTTGTTGTTGCTCTTTGAACTTCTTCTCGGTTTCATATGTGTCATCAACCTATAACACATCTTTTCTACCATATCAAGGTAGCAACTCATCAAATATTACATCCCTAGACACCTTAAGCTCTTTCATGCAAGGATTATAGCATCTAAAACCCTTTTTCTCTAAACAATATCCAAGAAATGTACACCTATCTGCCTTTGGGTCTAGCTTGTGTCTCAATTCTTGAGGTATGTGAACATAACACACACAACCAAAGACTTTGAGATGTGCAATCACGTTCAAAGTGTACAGGTTTACCACAATTCCAGCATTCTTTACAGTCATTACCTGAATTATCTCTTTGGAAATTTTTGCGATCTCTTTGGCTCCCTCTGCCTCGAAAATGTCCTCTTCCTCCTACATGATTCTGTTGTTAACATTGGTCTTGGTTACTATTTCCTCTTCCACTTTTGAAACCTCTACCTCCGCCTCTTCCTCTACTAGAGTAGAATAGCTGCTCAGAATTGGGCTTTCCTTAGGAGTTTGAATCCTAACCAAGGTTCTTTTCTTCAATAATCAGCATGGATACCAGATCAACAAAATTCAAAATATTTTCTCTGGTCTGTATAGAAGTTTCGAACTGCTTATATGCACCTCCTAAAACATGAAGGCACACTTCCACCTTTTCATCATCATCTACATTCACGCAAATAGATGCAAGTGACTTGCATGTGCTTTTGATTTTCATAGTGTAGTCACTTACCGACATGCCCTTCTTCTCCAACGTATGCAGCTCATTTTTTAGTTGCAATTTTGGTGCCTTTGTATTGCTCTCACACAATGTGACCAAACTGTTCCAAGCCTCTTTCGGAGTCTTGGCATCCTGTATGTACTCAATCATGCTATCGTGTATGCTAATAGATAGCCAATACATTACCTTTCGTGCTCCTTCATTCCAGTCCTCATATGCTCTTAACTGGTCCGTAGTCCCATTCCTCTCTGGTAATTGTAGAGCATTTTCGTTCTCTCCTTTGATGTACTTCTAGTAGCCTTTTCCCATCACGAAATTCATCATTATGAATCTCCAAGCATGGAAGTTGTTCTTTCAAGCTTGTCGCTCATAAGCTGACTCATTCCATCTGTGTTTACCATTTCTACAACAATTCACAACACTGCAAAACAGTACAAGCTTCACTTTTGCTTGAACATTGTCGCACTATGATGTGATAATTTGATCTTAGAAAAACACAATTTTTGTGATTCAACAGTACACGGAATCACCTGAAATTCTGGATCTGGAATATATGAGTGTTGCCAAACAAGACACAAGTTACAGTTTTGTGATTGACCTGGTTCTTTTGTGGGCCCCACCTTGTGGGCTCGAAACAAAGGTCGAGATGGCTCCGAAATGCTGATCTGACAAAAACAAGTGACCCTAAAGGGTTAACTCTCAAAAATATTTTGAGCTCTTCTACCTTCACGCTAATTTTCATAGCAATCTGAGGTCATTTGTGAATCACGCTTTCTCACGTACTCTTCACCGTTGGGCTTCTGCACGAGCTCTCTACAGCCACACTGGCTCTGATACCATGTCACGAGGAAGGAGATAAGGAAGAGAGCTCACAGACACACTCTCACAATCAAAGAGAAGCACACACTCAGATTGAGCCAAGGAAGAATGATCTTCTTCTTCTTCTTCTTCTATTACATAAAAAGGAATGTAGAAGAATGACCCAAAAACAAGAATACAACTACTCCAATATATAAAGAATAGTACATAAGGAAAAACCTAATGTCCACGAATGAGGGAGTTGGCAAGAAAAAAATGTGTCATCACTCTCGATAGATAAATCTAATAAAGCTCAATGAAGTGTCCTTGACATATACCGGCATGACCACTATGCATGTGAGAGAAATGAAAAAGTGATATGTGTCATCTTGGATCATTACATGTTGAGCTTGATATTTTTGAGCATCTTCAATATCTTCTTCATGCAAGGTTGCTCCCCTGTCCCTCTCATTGGATATTTTCCTCTTCCACTTCCTATAGGTGAGTATTTCTGCATGACTCGCTCTTGTGCTTTCCTCTACTACAAAAGTATAGTTGTATTCTTGAAGTTCAAGAAGCCATTTAGCTATTCTAGATGAGATACTCATATGTTGTACCACATATGGGAATGCATGATGTGTTGTAAGGACAATGAAAGGCCTAGCAAGAAGGTAAGACCAAAACTTCCTTATTCCAAACATAAGTGCATACATGAGTTTCTCTGGATCTGTGTATCTCTTCTCATTTTCTTTCATTACCTTGCTAGCAAAGTAAATAGGACGTATGTGAGATATTTTCATATCCTTCTGGAGTAAGACTACTCCGATTGCTTCTTCACCTGTGCTTGGACGCACATAGAAAGTCTCTTCCATATTTGGAGGCATCAATGTGGGTAGAGTGCTGAGTACTCTTTTGATTTATTCAAAACATTCATTATGGATATCCTCCCATGCAAAGACACTATCTTGTGCAAGATTTTGTAATGGAGATATGATTTGAGACAGAAGGTGGATGAACTCTGACATGTAGTGTACCTTTTGTACAAAAGTGAGGGTCTCCTTTGTTGTTGTTGGAGGAGGTAGAACCAATAAGGCTTCCACTTTGGATGGATCAACCTGAATCCTCTTTTCTGATATGAGATGCCCAAGGAGAACTACCTCCTTCTCCGTGATATGACACTTATCAAGATTCAATTGACCTCCAAGCTCATACAATCTTTTTAAGCCTTCTTCCACTTTTTGACAATGCATATCTCTAGTGCTATATATGCAAAAGTCATCCATGTACACCCTTATTGATGATCCAAAGAATGGTTGAAAAACATATTTCATAAACCTTTGAAATGTTGTAGGTGCATTGGTTAGGCCAAAAGGCATTACCCGATAAGTGTTGATATATTTAGGTAATGATGTGTGTGAACACACTAGGACCGCCGGGGCACTTTTTTCCCTCTTTAGGAGGTTTTTTTCCCCCCGGCTTGTATATATGCCTATTGCCCTAATGGGCTACTTATCTTTGTACATTCTCTAGTAATACACTCAGTATTGTGTGTTGTGCTCCAAGCTTCTTCTTCTTCCTTGTGTTG
The DNA here is from genome assembly GCA_020310875.1 of Ceratopteris richardii. Lineage (NCBI taxonomy): Eukaryota > Viridiplantae > Streptophyta > Polypodiopsida > Polypodiales > Pteridaceae > Ceratopteris > Ceratopteris richardii. Next base: position 64,011,404 of record CM035430.1, on the reverse strand, counting down.
TTCGCGTGCTTCCGCAGACTTCTAACTCCAACAATTGGTATCAGAGTAGGTCATCGCTATCGTGAAGGGCTCAATTGGGTGGATCAGGCCAACTACTAGTGTCCCAGATAGACGGTACATGCAGGGTGCTTCGGGCAACTTAAGAGGTAGAGTTCAAATATAGATACTCACAGATACTTAGATGAGATCATAAATCAAATTACTCGTACAATTCATTAACATCATAAGAAAGATGGGAAATAAGAGAGGTGTGAAAATTGGAGAGACAATTAATTCATAATAATGTGTTCATACAAATATAATGAAAATAATGGAAGATACAAGTTACCAAATCATCATAGATCATAATGTCCTCCTCAATCATGAGTGCAGAGTCTCCTCTAAGCATAAGAGAAGAATCCACATCAAGATGTAGAGATAGCCTCCTCTTCACCAAATCTCCATCTCCTCCAAGTATGCAGAGTCCTCCTTCTCCTTCACCTTGCGTTGAGTCCAAGTGCTCAAGAGATAATTGAGTTCTTATACAATGAACCAATGGCCTCATTATATAGTTTTGTGGTTAATCCAGAAGCTTATTGAAAAGCCTAATAAAGCTACGATGGAAAAAAAACTACGATCGCTACAAAATTTATCGCGAACAAACGCCGTCCGTGAGTTTGCTTTTGGATAAGTTTTTTCAAAACAAGAAGTTGTTCACTGCTGCGCACGACGGGATTCAATCCCAGGTTGCCTGATTGGAAGCACAATGGACTATCCATGCTGCCCACACACTTCCGCGTTTCAAACAAATATATTTGTGTGTTTTGTCCCTCAGTTTTACTGAAAGATCTTCTACAGAATAGCTTTTGGATCATTATCAATCATGTGTGTGGAGGCATTGTCATCACCATAGATGTGTAGAACAATCGCCTCCATCTTTATAAAGTTGAATCTCAATTTTGTTTTCTTGAAGTCCTTCATATTCATAGTGTGAGTTAGCCACCTCTTTCAACTAGAAACCTCTAAGCATAGAGCTTTCTTCCAAATAGTCCTTCACATCTTCAAAATAGATAACGTCTTCATCATTGTTCGTTCATCCTTCCTTCAATGCTCACTTCAAAATCTTCAAGGCTAGAGCTTGTCGTTGATACTCCTCTTTGATTGATCAAGAGACTGATGATCTCGTGCTCATGACCTTCAGGGTTTATATGCTTGTTTCAATATAAATGGTTATGAACATATATGATTTAATAGAATCTTGATGTTTAAAGTTGATCTTGAATTTGAGGTGCACCCTTTAATGGGTTTTTGTCCAAAAGATAAGTAGATATGAAATATCTACGACATTCACCCCTACTAAACCTGCACATCGCCCTCGATGGGCCAAATCTTCAAATCTTTTGTCTGCTTCAAAGATAAATTGACATTTCATTGAATCTTGAAATCATGTGTCAAGTGCATGGGAAGATAAAAAATGTGTCTATGCAAGGCCATATAATGTAGCCCTATCAATTGCATACTTTGGAAATGCATGGTTAAAAATATGGTGCAAAAGATAAGGTATTTGGCATTTGTTGATGAGGCATGTACGCTCACTTTCATACATTTCATGTTTTTATACATAAATCCTTTCCATCACTCAAAGTGCATGTGTAAAGCTAAAAAATGTGCCTTGATGCAAGGTCATGTAATGAGACCCTATCATGCGTACTTTAGGTGCATAAGTAAACAAACATGGTACAAATACTAGGATAAAAGGCATTTGATGATGAAGCTTGTGCGCTCACTCACATACATATCAATGTGCATATACATCAATCCTTACAATCACTCTGTGTGCATAGGTAAAGCTCAAAACTTTCCTAAATGCAAGGTCATGTAATGAGACCCTACCATGCATACTTTAAGTGCATTTTTCAAAATAATCATGGTGCAAAAGGAGTAAGAGCATGTTGATGATGAATTACTTCATAATTTTTTATATCTATTTTTTAAATTGGATGTCACCCTTTTCTATTTGTTTACAAGTGCAAGTAGATTGTGTAGGCTAAAGAAATAAACATATGTGAATATACATTGTTTTATGCATACTTTAAGTTCAGAATAGAATCAATATGGTGCAAATAATAGAGATTAGGAAAAGAAGACTAAAATGCATTAAAATCAACACTCAATTTTCACTTCTCAATCAAAGAAATCTCTCAATTCACTCAAACACTCTCAATAATCTCATCCATCATTATCATCAAAGATAATTTTGAAGAAGCGTGTTCCTGTCTCATGAAAAACATCAAAGTTAGTATAAAAAAACATGCTTTACAATTCACCTCAATACAATTTCACTCATCATTTCCTATCTATGGATCTCTTCATGGTTCATCTTCAATCATAAGCACCTGTTCGTCATGGATCATCTTCAACCTGTTCTTTTCTGCAAAGATAAAGGTTTAGAAGATTTTGCTGTATTTTTTTTATTTTGTTCAATTTGTTTGATAGCATTTTCAATCCATTGTTTTTCCTTTTCTTTAATATTTTGAGTATTGCTTGTACTCTCATCAATTTCCTTGATATCTTCACGTTCACTTTGACTAGTTTGTTCATTGTTAATATTATGGTTCATTTGATCTTTCAAATTCTTAACCTTTTCTTGATCAAATAACTTGTCATTTTCTAGAAACTTTGGATCACATACTACATAGTATTCATCATGTTTCTTTTTCAATTGTATCGACTTTTCATATTCTTGTTCATCCTCTTCCAATCTTTCTTGCAAAATTTGTTCAACTTTTTGTTTGTCCAACTTGATTTGTTCCCTTTTCGTTTCTTCAAAACATTTAACTTGATTCTCAATTTTCATCATAGGTTCTTGTTCAGAAGATTTTGTATCATCATATTTCTTTGGTTTCCATTGTTTTCTAAATGATTTTGGCTTAGTTTTTGTTTGATCAAAATATTCTTTAATTCCACCTCTTCCTAAGTTCAAGTGCAAAGTCGAGTGATCATGGTATTTACAATTTTTCTTATCAACTTCAGTGACCAATTTAAGTCTACAAGCATTCTCATACGCACTACAATTCCAAAACATATGGCCAAATTGATCACACCAAAAGCATCTTATAGGTCTATTTAATCTTCTATATGTGGCCTTAGGGGTGGATCTTCTATGGTCAGATGAATGTCTTTTATCAAAAACTTAAGTAGACAAACTTTGTACTTGATGATCATATTTACACTTACATGCGGTAATTTCTTTTACTTGATTGGTTATTATTTCAATATTTTCTTTCAAACTTGAAATTTCATAGCTATACTTTCTGATGTTGCAAGTTCTCTCACATGATTAGATAGATTTTCCATACTCTCTATCAAATTTGAAAGTGCATAGTGAACAGCTCCTTCTAAATTCACAAATTCTTGATTAAATTGTGTATTTAATTACTTCAGTAGTTTTCCCAATATTGAAGTCATCATTGAGATATATGAAGTTAATGGCTCGCGTTTTTCATTTATGGATGCAATTATTCGTGACTCCATATCTTTGAATTGTTCATCATATTCTGTAGACTTCTTTTCAATCAATGCTTCCACACTAGAACCTATGTCTTGTGTGGTGTGTTTTGCAACACCCTTTTTGCCCATTGTTCACTAATATAATCAACGTAAAAGTAAAATATGCATACCTCGAATTGAGCTTGATATTGTACCTCCTAATTCCCAAATGCGGTGGAACAATTTCACGTGGGGTTCACTTGTCGTGAGGGGCTTAGTTGGGTGGATCAGGCCAACTGCTAGTGTTCCAGATAGACACTACATGCAGCGTGCTTGGGGCAACTTAAGAGGTAGAGTTCAAATATAGATACTCATAGATACTTAGATGAGATCATAAATCAAATTACTCGTAAAATTCATTAACATCATAAGAAAGATGGGAAATAAGAGAGATGTGTGAAAATTGGAGAGACAATTAATTCATAATAATGTGTTCATACAAATATAATGAAAATAATGGAAGATACAAGTTACCAAATCATCATAGATCGTAATGTCCTCTTAAATCATGAGTGCAGCGTCTCCTCTAAGCATAAGAGAAGAATCCACATCAAGTTGTAGAAATAGCCTCCTCTTCACCAAATCTCCATCTCCTCCAAGTGCTCAAGAGATAATTGAGTTCTTATACAATGAACCAATGGCCTCATTATATAGTTTTGTGATTAATCTAAAAGCTTACTGAAAAGCCTCATTATATAGTTTTGTGATTAATCTAAAAGCTTACTGAAAAGCTTAATAAAGCTAGGATGGAAAAAAAACTACGATCGCTACAAAATTTATCGCGAACAAATGCCGTCCGTGAATTTACTTTTGTGCGCTCGACGGGATTCAAGCCCAGTTCGCCTGATTGGAAGCACAATGGGCTATCCACGCTGTCCAAACACTTCTGTGTTCACGTTTTTAAAGATATATATTTCTGTGCTTTATCCCTCAGTTTTACTGAAAGATCTTCTACAGAATAGCTTTTGGATCATTATCAATCATGTGTGTGTGTGTGGAGCCATTGTCATCACCATAGATGTGTAGAACAATCGCCTCCATCTTTATAAAGTTGAATCTCAATTTTGTTTTCTTGAAGTCCTTCATATTCATAGTGTGAGTTAGCCACCTCTTTCAACTAGAAACCTCTAAGCATAGAGATTTCTTCCAAATAGTCCTTCAAATCTTCAAAATAGATAATGTCTTCATCATTGTTCGTTCATCCTTCCTTCAATGCTCACTTCAAAATCTTCAAGGCTAGAGCTTGTCGTTGATACTCCTCTTTGATTGATCAAGAGACTGATGATCTCGTGCTCATGACCTTCAGGGTTTATATGCTTGTTTCAATATAAATGGTTATGAACATATATGATTTAATAGAATCTTGATGTTTAAAGTTGATCTCGAATTTGAGGTGCACCCTTTAATGGTTTTTTGTCCAAAAGATAAGTAGATATGAAATATCTATGACATCACTTCATCTAGGGCGCCGTCGACACTCCTCCATTTGCAGTCTCAGAATTGCACAAATTTTGGTGAGCATACTCAGCGTGTTTTTGAGATCAAAACGGCTTCGGTCTGTGGTGCCGAAATCACGATCTGAGCTCGTTTTGGCCTCCAAACGCACTATCACAGTGCTTGTGCAGGCTATTTCATCTTTTTGTGCCAAAGGTATATACCAGTTTCTGTTCGTCAGTATAATTGTCTCGAAGTCTGCTACAGGTCTAGCAGAATTCATCTGGGCAGTTATGTTCAACTTTTTGAGATACACTCAATTTTGTACATCAAGGTATTTTAGTCACCGGCCATGGCTGAAAGCAATGATGTATTCCATATGTTGGTTGTTGAGGATAAGTTGGATGGTACTAACTACCTATTATGGGCTTATATGATGCGACATGTGTTGGTTGCAAAGGGACTGTGGAACATTGTGTAGGATGTCGAAAAACGCCCTATCACACCTACAACTATTATAATTGCACGTACTGAAGGTGATGCAGAAGGTGTCGAAGAAGATGATATTCTGCATATTCCTGTTCGTGCTACGGTTTTTGCTGCACCTACTATAGAGCAGATTCGCTTGGATGGCAGAGATGCCCAACCACATGCATTGATAGCCTTGTCTGTCAAACGTGCCATTATTTCTCACATTCGCTCTTGTACAAGAGCTAAGGATGCTTGGGATACACTTACCACATTGTACCAAGCTAGGAATGAGGCTTGTGTTGCTTACCTCCGAAAACATTTGGAGAGTGAGCACATGAGTGAAGGTGATTCTATGGACAGTCTCCTAACGAAGATCAAAGACTTGAAGGAACAATTGATTTCTGTTGATGAGTTTATACCAGATAGCTCACTTGTGCAGACCGTTCTGAATGGTCTTCTTGATTCATATCAGGGTTTTGCTTCTACTCTTTGGTTAATGATGAAAGGCAATCCAAATGCCTTATCATTTGAGGAGTTAGTCTATGTTCTGTTGCAGGAAGATCAGTCCAGGCAGAACAGGTCCATTATGCGAGTTGCAGATAAAACTTTCCTAGCTAGTCATAAAAATAAAGGAAAATGGAGCTCTTCAACTAGTAAGCAGAAATCTACTAATTCTACACATTCGAAGAGGGAAGATAAAGATGAGAAGAAATCAGAAAAGCAGAAATTGTTTTGTAAGTACTATAAAGGGAATGATCATATCATAAAGAACTGTCCAAAACTGGCTGCTAAAGAGGCAAAGAAGAAAGAGGCTGGAATGGTTGTTGCAAAGGCCTCTACACCAAAAACAGAGTCTGCTAATCTTGTGCACGAAGAAGAATGGGCATTTACTACTGTCTGCAGCTTTGACCCATCTTCTCATGAGCAGTGCATGTCTCCAATAGACTCAGATGTTTGGTATTTTGACAGTGGGGCGACCAAGCATATTACCTCACAGCACAGATCGTTCTCTTCACTCGAGCCTGCCCCTATAGGGAATACTGTTACATGCACCAAAAACTCCTCTTATCCTATTATGGAAGTTGGTAAGATCATTTTGACTACTGCTGATGGTAGTTTTTTCACTTTGTTAGATGCTTTATTTGTTCTAGGGATCAAGAAGAACCGGTTATAAGTTTCTGCATTAGCCAAGATTGGCTTGGTTGTGAAATTTGTTGATGATAGGTGTAGAGTTCATGATCTGTCAAATGGTGATGTGATTATTTCTTCTGGCATTTTATGTCGTGGGTTGTATAAGCTCATAGACTATGAAAGATCTGTAAATGATTTCGCATGTGCAGTAAATGATTCTCAGACAATGTCAGATGCAAAGCTTTGGCATGCATGCTTTGATCATCTCAATTTTGCTAGTTTGCTATGCCTGCAAAAATTTGAAATGGTGTCCTCTTTGCCCAAACTTGAGGCACCTGGAAAACATGTTTGTGAAGGCTGTATTTTGGGCAAAATGCAGCGCTCGTCCTTTCCAAAAGATGGTTCAGTTTGGGCTACTCAGAAATTGCAGCTTGTACATAGTGATGTCTGTGGTTTTATGCAGATACCTTCTTTTGGGAATTATCTTTACTTCGTGACTTTCATCGATGATTTTTCCAGGCATGCATGGGTATATCCATTGAAGGCAAAGTCCGAATTGTTCATGTGCTTCAAATAGTTTTTGGTTTTGGCTGAAAATCTATTAGCAAAAAAATGGGCACCCTCCATTCTAATTGGGGGGGGGATATATGTCTTCTAATTTTAATTCATTTATGGCTGAACGTGGGATAAAACACCAGTGTATAGTGCCATATACGCCTCAATAGAATGGAGTTGCTAAATGAAAGAACATGTCACTCATGGAGATTGCGAGGTGTATGGTCAAGAGTTAGGCTTTACCACATAGTTTCTAGCTTGAGGTTGTCATGTGTGTAGCATATGTACTAAACAGGTGTCCCACTAAAGCGATGCAGACTATCACTCCATATGAGGCTTGGCATGATCGCAAGCCATCTGTTTCTCATCTGTGTGTTTTTGGTTGTTTGGCATATGCATTAGTTCCTGAACAACATCACAAAAAATTGGATGATAAAGCAGTAAAATGTATTTTTATTGGGTACAGTTCTGAAAGTAAAGGCTATCATTTGTATCATCCACAGACTAAACGCATTCTGGTTAGCCGTGATGTTGTTTTTGTGGAAGATGCTATTCAGCCATTGCTTTCATGTACTAAGGAGACATATGTTAGCTCCAAAGATATGTATGATACTTTGCTGCCTCTTTTTACAAGTGGACAGTCTAGTACTGGTCCCAATGAGGCAACTTCTCAGCCTTTGCACGTTTCATGTGATGATGCAGATCATTCCATTTCTGATGCAGATTTACATGATGTACTAGTTGATGAGAGAGCTGATATTGAGCAGGCAAAAACTATGCCAAAATGGCTGGTGCAGACTTTGTGTGAGAGCAAATTAGATGCACCTCTATCATATCATACTCGTTCAGGCACTCATAGTGCCTCTTTTGCATGAGATTATTATAATATGGCTGGATCTAGTCTCTGTGACGTGAATGAGCCTGTTTTGTTTGATGAAGCACCAAATTCAAAAAATTGGATGGCTGCTATGCAATCTGAATATGATGCTATAATGAAGAATGGTACTTGGTCTTTATGTGACTTGCATCATGGCAAGAAGGCCATTGGCACTAAGTGGGTATACAAGCTGAAGCATAAACCGGATGGTACAGTTGACAGGTATAAGGCTAGGCTTGTTGCAAAGGGTTATGCACAGGAAAGAGGCATTCATTTTGATGAGACCTTTGCACCTACATGCAGTATGACTACTGTTCGGAGCATCTGTGCACTTGCGGCTCATTATGGTTGGAATGTACATTAGTTGGACATTAAAACAACATTTCTGAATGGTGACTTGCATGAAGAAATGTATGTTTTTCAGCCCCATGGCTTTGTGCAGAAAGGGCATGAAAACCAAGTGTGTAGGTTAAAGAAGGCATTATATGGTTTAAAGCAAGCACCATGTGCTTGGTATGAGAAGATACATGCCTATCTGATTGCACATGGTTTTGAGAATAGTCCAACTAAAAGCACCTTATATGTTAAGCGTGCTAATGATGTGCTTCTGATCATTTTGTCTATGTTGACGACATGCTGCTCACTAGTCCTATTGAGAAGCATATTGCTGATTTTAAGGCTGATTTTCATGCCTCATTTGAGATGTCTGATTTGGGGCATTTGCATCACTATTTGGGCATTCAGTTTATGCAAGTTGATGGTGGAATGGCTTTGTGTCAAACGATATATATTGACACATTATTGCAGTGTTTTGGCCTTGAAGACTGTAAGCCCTATTGCCACTCCTATGGAGACATGTTTACGATTGAGTCTTCATGATGCTGGAGATGCATTTGATGTTGTTCTCTATCAACAGGTTGTTGGATGCTTGATTTACTTATGCATTACTCGGTCAGATATTCAATTTGCTATCTCACATATGAGCAGGTTTATGCATTGCCCAGGAGTTAAGCATTGGCAGGCAGTTAAGCGCATCTTTCGCTATTTGAGTGGTACTCGGCTACTTGGGTTATTTTATCCCAAGGGGGGATCACTACCGCCAGATTTGCATGCTTTCTCTGACTCTGATTGGGTTGGTTGCTATGATACTCTTGTGTCCACTAGTGGCTTTTGCTTCATGCTTGGTAGCTCATGTATATCTTGGTTGAGCAAGAAGCATCCTACTATGGCCACTTCTAGTTGTGAGGCTGAGTATAAGGCAGCTTTCACAGTGATTGTTGAGTGTGTGTGGCTCAGACGCCTTATGGCTGATTTGGGTGTTGGTCAGACTTCCACCACCACCATCTTCACTGATAGTTTGAGCACATTGGCAGTTGCAAAGAACCCTATGTTCCATACTCGCACTAAGCACATTGAGGTGCATTATCACTATGTCAAATAGAGGTTCTCTGCTGGGGACATCAGCTTGGCATATGTGCCCACGCAGGAGAACATTGCAGACTTTTTCAAGAAGGCTCTGCCTAGGGAGAAGTTTGAAGCTTTTCGCAGAGCTTTGGGCTTACTTCCTTTTGTGGAGTGATTTTCACATAGCTTGGCACTTCCTTATACATGAGTGCCAGCTCCTTGTTCACCGCATCACTCCCAAGGGGGATTTGTTGATATATTTAAGTAGTGATGTGTGTGAACACATTAGGACTACCGGGGCACCTTTTTCCCTCTTTAGGAGGTTTTTTTCCCTGGCTTGTATATATGCTTATTGCCCAAATGGGCTACTTATCTTTGTACATTCTCTAGTAATACACTTAGTATTGTGTGTTGTGCTCCAAGCTTCTTCTTCTTCCTTGTGCTGTTTGCGTGCTTCTCTAGATGTCTAACTCCAACAATAAGCAAAGCATCCCCATGGCATAATGAATGTGGTCTTCCTTTGGTCCTCTTTAGCTATCCAAATTTGAAAGTACCCTGAGTATCCATCACATACAATGTACCTTTCATGATCTACCACTTCATTTAGAATCTCATCTTGGAAGGGTAGTGGAAAATGATCTCTCTTCGTTGCTGCATTCAAGGGTTTATACTCTACACACACCCTCCATTCACCGTTCTTCTTCGGGGTAACTACTACTAGAGACACCCGTTCTCAATTTGATACGGGGTAAATAAAACCAGCCTTTATGAGCCTATTTACCTCATTTAGCAGAGCCTCTTGTTTAAGTGTTCCGATCCTTCTGAGCTTTTGTGCCACTAGCTTTGATTCTGGCTTCATTTGAATATGATGTTGAATAGCAGTTACACTTTGTATCTCATTATAATCTTTAATGAAAAATTTGGGATACCTTTTGACCATGTTGATGTACGTGGTCCTTTCCTCTGAGGTGAGATCTTCCGCTAGCATCTTTTGGAGATCCACTTTAGGCATGGAGTCCTCACTTTGTGGTTGTTGTAGATCATCCTCTTTGCCTCCATCTTCTTTTCCTTGAAAGATCACACCCATGACTTCGAGTGTTGATGAATCATTTTCGGTTGTCGATCCCTCACTGCTAGAATCACTATCATCACAATAACTTTCTTGATCTACTTTTTTTTCATACACGTGATCTTCATTCTTCTGATCCTTCAAATCATAGGTAATTGACTTTGTTCTGTCATTTGGTTTGAGAACTAGAATGTGAGAACCCCATTTCTGATATGTTCTTACTGCAATTAACCATGGATGTTCTAATATGATGGGGTAGCCCTCCCCTTTGATTGCAATTACATACATATCCAAAGCAACCTCTATATCACATACTGTGACTTTTAAATTTTCAATTACACCAACACATTTAACAACACTATTATTTGCCATTTTGGCTTGGTATGCAGATGGTTTTGTTGCATCCAAGCCCAACCTATGCATTGTTTTTTCTGTCATGACACACATCTGTGCTCCACCATCGACGTACACATTGGAAATCCTTTTTCCTTTTACATATGCATCCACTGTGGGTACCACATCATCACATGCATTGGCTCTTATAAGGATAATTTCCTTATTTTTAGCCCTCCTGGTGCTTACTAGCTTGGACCATTCCCTCCTAGTTTTTGAAGATAATTTGAGTAATTGTGGCCAAGTGATATTTGGTTTATGTGTGGAAATATCTTGAATTAGGTCATAAGTTTTGATGGCCTTACCTAGAGGAAAGTCTTCCATCATGATCTTCGTCCTCGGCCTTCGCTTTCATTTACTAGCTTCACCTTCGGCAACTCTTCCTTTCTTCGTTTCTATACCCATGCTAGAATCTTCGTCTTGAGATCGGTCTCTATCTTGCACCCTTGTCCTCTTGATTGGCATTGTATCCATAGTCTCTTGTTCCTCAGTCAACTCTAAAACATTCACTTGCCTTTGATCACCTTGAGCCATTGGGACAGGGAATATTTGCTTGCGGTTGTTGTTGTTCTTGTGCATATTGTGGCAGCCTCCTAACAAGATACATATCACCTGGAGTCCTACAAGGATGAGGACAATTATACATACCATGACCACATTTGTTGCAATTGTAGCATATAAACTCTTTTGCTTGTCGTCGTTGTCATCGATTTTGTTCCCTTTTTGTGGTGTCTCTTGCTGGCTCCTCACCAAGTTGAGTGTTAGTTGTTGCAGTTGTTGTGTGAGCTTCTCCAAGATATCTTGTTGTGAAGGTTCTCCGTTCTCTACCTGTGCAGTTGGTACCAGGGGAACAACATCCATATGTTCTACTTTTTCAACTTTTGAAGACTGAAACTTTAATTTTCTACACATAACTCTTGCTATATCTAATGCTTCTTCAAAAGTACCTGGAAATTGTGACTCCACCTTTTGTTTTAGAGAAGGGAAGAGTCCTGAGATGAATCTATCCCTTTTCGATAATTGTGGAGCTACTTCATTTGCCCCTAGGCTACTTTCTCAATTACTCCACACACACTAAAACTTAGACTCATAATTTGAAAAGTCTTCAAGTGTGACTTGCCTTAGTGAGAGCAATTGTTGCCACAATCCTTCCGGTGTATCCTTCTTTCCATATTGTGCTATGAATGTCTCACGCACTACTTCCTAGCTTCCTATTGCTTTGTTGGATAGGTTGTTGTACCATATTTTGGCTTCCTGCTTTAGGACCAATAGGAAAGCGTTTAGCTTGATTGCTTCTTCATCCCTTCCTAAGACAAGATACGCCATCTCCAAGTTGTCCAAAAACTCTACAACATCTTGCTTGGGTCTTCCATAGAAGTGTAGGAAGATTGATGCCATGGTTGAACTTGAAATTGGCTTTCTTGCAAAAGAATGAAAATCCAGACGTCAAAACTAAGGGTATAGTCTAGAACTGGAAAGATAAAGGGTTCTTGAGATTCAAGGAATTATGCCAAACCCTCTGCCCCAAAATGATATACTATGCATTGTTGGAAGAATATCTTCATACTATATGTGATATGAACAAAAAGAAGGGGTCTTGGTTGATAAGGTTGCTTGGGACGAATGGGACGCTTTTGGTTGTTGGGTTTTGGAAATTCATGAAATTGATTTCCTCAGTGGGGGCACCAAGTTATGAGAGAAGCACTAAAGAAATGGCCTCTAACACTCCTTTAGCACTCAGGCTAATAAGCAGGGATGGATATGATGGAAAGGAAGAGTTCTTAGCTCCTTACACATTCACTTCACACATATGCACACAACACAAAGAGCACTCTTAGGGTACGGGTGGTCCACACTATCCTCTTAGCACCCACACAAAAATGAAAATGCTCTTAGGACATGGGTGTTCTGCACTGCCCTCTTAGCATTCACACTGATAACACATACACATGCACATACAGTGTTACACCAAATGCGCTTAGGAAACCGGTGTTCTGCACTGCCCTCTTAGCATTCACACAACAATCATTCAAATACATAAACACAAGTAGCAAGATAACCTCACTTCCCAATGGATAGAAGTTGAAGGAAAATGATGAGGGTTTAGAATTGAGGGGGAATGTAGAGATAGAATTAGAAGAAATAGAAAGGGTGGGAGATAGAAGAGGAAAGAAGAGATAGTTGGATTCAAAAGGAAATAAAGCTCATATTACAAGATATGGATACAAAGAATATGGAGTACATAAAGGAAGAGAGTGTAGCACCTCTCTTGTAGCCAAGATCTCCACCTCCAAAGGGGTAGCACTATGATCACCGTAGTGCTGATAGCATGTACCTGCACACCACTTGCTTGTTTTGAGGGCACCCAAGGGGGCCCTTTTATAGGCATTTTGGGAAGATATTTGGAGATGATATTATTTGGGAGAATCTTCTAGATGTGACACTTGTGTGGTTGTTGCAGAGGAAAGAGACACAAAAGAGGAGCCCCAAAATTTTCAAATTAATGGGCATATTTTTTCTTCTTCAAAATCCTAGAAAATTCCCCCAAAGCTATGTAAATGCACTAGAGGAGTCATCAAGATGCATAAGCCCAACTCTTTGTAACATATTTCTTGTAAAATAGTAGGAGGATAGATATTAGTCAATACAGTGCCGGTCACTTGCATGAAAGGACCATTTTTAGGGCACATTTAAATAAGTCACTTTGTGACTCTTTGTAAAGACTCTTTGCCATTGTGAAGAGGAAGAGCTTCAAAATTTCGAATTTGCTTCTTTCCTGCAGATTTTCATCTTCTCTATGATCTTTAGTGTGTGTGTGAAGCTTGGAATGTGTGTGTAGGGCTGTTCTCTACCCCTCCCCATCACTTTTGAACTACTATAGTGTGTGTGTGTGTGTGAGCAAGCACGAGTTGTGGAGTGAGTGAAGGTGTTTCCCACCATTCACTGTTTTAACCATAACTTGAAGAGCGGTTGTCTGATTTGAGTGAAAATACCACTATTGGATGTGTCTTGTCGCGAGCTTCAAAAACGAACTTGCTATTGCCATATTCGGAGTTCAAAGCAGGGAGAAACATTCGAATTTGTGTTTACTATTGTAAGTGGTATCAAAACAGACACTTTCAGAGATGAAGTGAGTTGCAAATGTATTGCTTCCTTGCTCTTGTTGTTGTCACCTTGATGTCATCTGGTTCTTCCAAAGATGGCTTTCATAGTTCTCATGCCAAGCACTTGTAACCCATAATGGATGGTGGGTAAGTGCGTTAGTGCATGGGTTGAACAAAATATGTGCCTTGCGCATGGCCTTGTAATGTGGCCCTATGTATGCGTACTTGGAAAATGCATGGCAAGAAGTATGGTGCAAGAGATTGGGTCTTGAGCTAAGTTCTCAAGGGTATGCTGACGAAGAGGTTTCCTAATCTATCATGGTTATAGTGTTGTTGAAGCATACACGTCTTACCATGGTGAAATGTCCATTGATCTTCATCTCTTTGTATTGTACTTCCATCACAGTGTTTGACCATTGGCTTGTCTTTTTGTTGATGTATGTGTTGATATATTTAGGTAGTGATGTGTGTGAACACTCTAGGATTGCCGGGGCACTTTTTTCCCTCTTTAGGAGGTTTTTTTCCCCCGGCTTGTATATACGCCTATTGCCCTAATGGGCTACTTATCTTTGTACATTCTCTAGTAATACATTCAGTATTGTGTGTTTGTGCTCCAAGCTTCTTCTTCTTCCTTGTGCTGTTCGCGTGATTCTGCAGACGTCTATCTCCAACAATTGGTATCAGAGCAGGTCATCGCTTCTTCTAGGGCGCCGTCGACACTCCTCCATTTGTAGTCTCAGATTCACACGAAATTTGGTGAGCATACTCAGGGTGTTTCCGAGATCAAAACAGCTTCGTTTTCTGGTGCCGAAATCGCGATCTGAGCTCGTTTCGGCCTCCGAACGCACTATCACAGCGCTTGTGCAGGCTATTTTGTCCTTTTGTGCCAAAGGTATATACCAGTTTCTGTTCGCCAGTTTAAGCGTCTCAAAGTCTTCTACAGGTCTAGCAGAACTCGTCTCGGTTGTTTCGTTCAACTTTTTGAGATACAATCAATTTTCTGCATCAAGGTATTTTAGTCACCGGCCATGGCTGAAAGCAGTGATGTATTCCGTATGTTGGCTGTTGAGGATAAGTTGGATGGTACCAACTACCCATTATGGGATTATATGATGCGACATGTACTAGTTGCAAAAGGATTGTGGAACATTGTGTAGGGTGTTGAAAGACGTCCTGTTACACCTGTAACGACAGGTACTGCAAATATAGGTGTTGGAGCTGATGAAGATGGTGTCGAAGATGATATTCCGCAGATTCCTGTTCGTGCTACTGTTTCTGTTGCACCTACTGCAGAGCAGATTCGTTGGGATGGCAGAGATGCCCAGGCACATGCATTGATAGCTTAGTCTGTCAAACGTGCCATTATTCCTCACATTCGCTCTTGCAGAACAGCAAAGGATGCTTGGGATACACTTACCACTTTGTACCAGGCTAGGAATGAGGCTCGTGTTGCTTACCTCCGAAAATAGTTGGAGAGTGAGCACATGAATGAAGGTGATTCTATGGACAGTTTTCTTACAAACATCAAAGACCTGAAGGAACAATTGATTTGTGCTGATGAGGTTATACCAGATAGCTCACTTGTGCAGACCGTTCTGAATGGTCTTCCTGATTCATATCAGAGTTTTGCCTCTACTCTTCGGTTGATGATGAAAGGCAATCTCAATGCCTTGCATTTGAGGAATTAGTCTCTGTTCTGTTGCAGGAAGATCAGTCCAGACAAAACAGGTCCATTATGCGTGTTGCAGATCAAGCTTTCCTCGCTAGTCAAAAGGGCAAAGGAAAATGGAGCTCTTCTACTAGTAAGCAGAAATCTGCAAATGCTGCACAATCGAAGAACCAGGATAAAGATGAGAAGAAATCAGAAAAGCAAAAATTGTTCTGCAAGTACTGTAAAGGAAATGATCATATTATAAAGAACTGTCCAAAACTGGCTGCTAAAGAGGCAAAGAAGAAAGAGGCTGGAATGGTTGTTGCAGAGGCCTCTACACCAAAAACAGAGTCTGCAAATCTTGTGCAGGAAGAAGAATGGGCGTTTACTACTGTCTGCAGTTTTGACCCATCTTCTCATGAGCAGTGCATGTCTGCAGTAGACTCAGATATTTGGTACTTTGACAGTGGGGCGACCAAACATATTACCTCGTAGTGCAGTTTCTTCTCTTCACTCGAGCCTGCCCCTACAGGGAATACTGTCACATGTGCCAATAGCTCCTCTTATCCTGTTATGGGAGTTGGTAAGATCATTCTGACTACTGCTGATGGTATTTTTTTCACTTTGTCAGATGCTTTATTTGTGCCAGGGATCAAAAAGAACCTGTTATCAGTTTCTGCATTAGCCAAGATTGGCTTGGTTGTGAAATTCATTGATGACAGGTGTACAGTCCATGATCTCTCAAATGGCGATGTGATTATTGCTTCTGGCATTTTATGTCGTGGGCTCTATAAGCTCATAGACTATGAAAGATCTGTGAATGATTCGGCATGTGCAGTTCATGATTCTCAGGCTATGTCACATGCAAAGCTTTGGCATGCACGCTTTGGTCATCTGAATTTTGCTAGTTTGTTACGCCTGCAGAAATCTGAAATGGTGTCCTCTTTGCCCAAACTTGAGGCACCTGGAAAACATGTTTGTGAAGGCTGTATTTTGGGCAAAATGCAGCGTTCTTCCTTTCCAAAAGATGGTTCAGTTCGGGCTACGCAGAAATTGCAGCTTGTACATAGTGATGTCTGTGGTCCTATGCAGACACCCTCTTTTGGAAATTACCTTTACTTCGTGACTTTCATTGATGATTTTTCCAGGCATGCATGGGTATATCCACTCAAAGCAAAGTCCGAAGTGTTCATGTGCTTCAAACAGTTTTTGGTTTTGGCTGAAAATCTGTCAGCATGTAAAATGGGCACCCTCTATTCTGATCGAGGGGGGGAATATATGTCTTTAGATTTTAATGCATTTCTGGCTGAACATGGGATAAAACACTAGTGTACAATGCCGTATACACCTCAACAGAATGGAGTTGCTGAACGAAAGAACAGGTCACTCATGGAGATGGCGAGGTGCATGGTCAAAAGTCAGGCTTTACCACATAGTTTCTGGCTTGAGGCTATCATCTGTGCAGCATATGTACTGAACAGGTATCCCACTAAAGCGTTGTAGTCTATCACTCCATATGAGGCTTGGCATGACCGCAAGCCATCTGTTGCTCATCTGCGTGTTTTTGGTTGTTTGGCATATGCATTAGTGCCTGAACAACATCGCAAAAAATTGGATGATAAGGCAGTAAAATGTATTTTTGTTGGGTACAGTTCTAAAAGTAAAGGCTATCGTCTGTATCATCCATAGACTAAACGCATTCTAGTTAGCCGTGATGTTGTCTTTGTGGAAGATGCTATTCAGCCATTGCTTTCATGTACTAAGGAGACATCTGTTAGCTCCAAAGACATGTATGATACTTTGATGCCTCTTTTTACAGGTGGACAGGCTAGTGCTGGTCCTAATGAGCCAACTTCTCAACCTTTGCAGGTTTCATATGATGATGCAGATCATTCCATTTCTGATGCAGATTTACATAATGCACTTGTTGATGAGAGAGCTGATATTGAGCACTCAAAAATTATGCCAAAATGGCTGGTGCAGACTTTGCGTGACAGCAAATTAGATGCACCTTTGTCATATCGTACTCGTTCAGGCTCTCATAGTGCCTTCTTTGCATCATATTTCTATGCTATGGCTGCATCTAGTCTCTGTGATGAGAATGAGCCTGTTTCTTTTGATGAAGCACAAAATTCAGAAAATTGGATGGCTGCTATGCAATCTGAATATGATGCTATAATGAAGAATGGTACATGGTCTTTATGTGACTTGCCTCCTAGCAAGAAGGCCATTGGCACTAAGTGGGTATACAAGCTGAAGCGTAAACCTGATGGTATAGTTGACAGGTATAAGGCTAGGCTTGTTGCAAAGGGTTATGCACAGGAAAGAGGCATTGATTTTGATGAGACCTTTGCACCTACATGCCGTATGACTACTGTTCGGAGCATTTGTGCACTTGCAGCCCATCATGGTTGGAATGTACATCAGTTGGACATTAAAACAACATTTCTGAATGGTGACTTGCATGAAGAAGTGTATGTTTTTCAGCCCCGTGGCTTTGTGCAGAAAAGGGCATGAAAACCAGGTTTGCAGGTTAAAGAAGGCATTATATGGTTTAAAGCAAGCACCACGTGCTTGGTATGAGAAGATACATGCCTATCTGATTGCACATGGTTTTGAGAACAGTCCAACTGAAAGCACCTTATATGTTAAACGTGCTAATGATGTGCTTCTGATCATTGTTGTCTATGCTGATGACATGCTACTCGATGGTCCTATTGAGACACATATTTCTAATTTTAAGGCTGATTTGCATGCCTCATTTGAGATGTCTGATTTGGGGCATTTGCACCACTATTTGGGCATTCAGTTTATGCACGTTGATGGTGGAATGGCTTTGTGTCAAATGAAATATATTGACACATTATTGCAGCGTTTTGGCCTTGAAGACTGTAAGCCTATTGCCACTCCTATGGAGACAAGTTTACGATTGAGTCTTCATGATGCTGGAGATGCATTTGATGCTGTTCTCTATCAGCAGGCTGTTGGATGCTTGATTTACTTATGCACTACTCGGCCAGATATTCAGTTTGCTGTCTCACAGATGAGCAGGTTTATGCATTGCCCAGGAGTCACACATTGGAAAGCGGTTAAGCGCATCTTTCGCTACTTGAGAGGTACTCGGCTACTTGGGTTGTTTTATCCCAAGGGGGGATCACTAACGCCAATTTGCATGCTTTTTCCGACTCAGATTGGGCTGGTTGCTATGACACTCGTGTGTCCACCATTGGTTTTTGCTTCATGCTTGGTAGCTCATGTATATCTTGGTTGAGCAAGAAGCAGCCTACTATGGCCACTTCCAGTTGTGAGGCTGAGTATAGGGCAGCTTTCACAGCAACTGTTGAGTGTGTGTGGCTCAGACGCTTTATGGCTGATTTGGGTGTTGGCCAGTCTTCGGCCACCACCATCTTCACTGACAATCAGAGCACATTGGCAGTTGCGAGGAACCCTGTGTTCCATGCTCGCACTAAGCACATTGAGGTGCATTATCACTATGTCAGGGAGAGGTTCTCTGCTGGGGAGATCAGCTTGGCATATGTGCCCACGCAGGAGAACATTGCAGATCTTTTCACGAAGGCTCTGCCTAGGGAGAAGTTTGAAGCTTTCCACAAAGCTTTGGGCTTACTTCCTTTTGTGGAGTGATTTCCACATAGCTTGGCACTTCCTTATACATGAGTTCCAGCTCCTTGTTCACCGCATCACTCCCTGGGGGGATTTGTTGATATATTTAGGTAGTGATGTGTGTGAACACTCTAGGACTGCCGGGGCACTTTTTTCCCTCTTTAGGAGGTTTCTTTCCCCCGGCTTGTATATACGCCTATTGCCCTAATGGGCTACTTATCTTTGTACATTCTCTAGTAATACATTCAGTATTGTGTGTTTGTGCTCCAAGCTTCTTCTTCTTCCTTGTGCTGTTCGCGTGATTCTACAGACGTCTATCTCCAACAGGATGTCCTTGCTGATGGTTCGCTGATGAGTGTCTTCAAGCACCTAGTTCTCTTCGTTCTTTTCTTTTTCTTCTCTTTTTTTTTTTTGTTTTTTTGGAACAATGTTGCAAAACAGAAAGAAGGAGGTTAGTATCAACAAAATACTTTACATATGTTATCTGTGCCTCATGTGCCTGGGATTTCTCAATGGTGTCTATGCACGGCCATTTGATGTGGCCCTATGTTGATGCATACTTTGGAAGTGCATGACCTCAATGGTGCAAAACACAAGGTTATGTCAAAGGCACATGGTTTCTGCACGTCGAAGCTTTCAATGTTCTTGCAGATGTTGATATCGCCTTTGTTGGAGGTATCCATCGGATGTCAAAAGGACCGTTGATTTTGGGGATCCATTTCAGAACAGTGTTGGGCTGCATACAAGTGCTTGTTGACTTCTTCCTCTTTGGTTGGTTGCTTACATTTTGTATCCAGAGTGCTGTGGTGGATGCTACTGGTACCTTAGGCTCCCAAACCCATATCCTTGATGATTGTTGTCTTAGTTTTTCCAAAGGGCTGATTTTATCTTCTTTTGGTTTTAGTGCTCTGTTCTTACCCTTTTCTCTCCTTGGCTTCTTTGTTGAGACCTTGTACATGGTGGGTAGCATAGTCCATTGTGTATGTAAGAACTTCTTGGGTATCCACATTTGTAATCGCCCTTGTTGAGCTGTAGCTAATTTCTTAGGCACCTAGATTTGTCGGAGATCTTTTGGTGGAGGTGGTCCTAGTTGCTTGTTTCTTGTCTTCGCATGGTTGGCTTGCCTGAGTGGAAATCGTGTTGGCAAGGCTGGTGGTTGCTCTCTTTTCCGTACCCAAATCTGCTTCATGCTCGAAGCTACTTTGTTCTTGATTTCTCTTAGTCGATTTGGTATAGTGGTTGTCATGTACTGATTCACTTGCCTTTTTGGTTGATTGGTTGTGACGACATTAGTCTTCAGACAAGAGGAGTCAACTTGCCTTTGAGTCTATTCTTTCGTGATCGAGTCCTTCTGGGTCATAGAGCTTTTGACACACACAACATCTTGTTCATGAAGATTGGTCTTAGAGGAACTGAGAGAGTGTGTGGTGCCATGATCTGTGAGCATGCAGTTGTCCAATTCTAATGTAATGCATTGTTCATGTACCCAAACTTGAAGAAGTTAACTTCTTAGGTTCAAGTTGACTGCATGGTCATAAATCCAATCTTGATCTAGGACAAGTGGCTCTGTAAGGTCTGCATTGTGACACACTAGCATTTTGACTTTTATTGGAACATCTTGAAGGTAGATGGGAAGTTCCACCTCGCCCAAACAAGGGGTTTCCACACCTCCCAATCCTATGAGATATGCTTCTATGGGCTTGATGTCCACTTGCAGGTCTTGGCAGTATGAAAGTCTAACTACACTAGTTGCTACACCTGAGTCAACCAATGCTCTCATAGTCCTTATACTCTTTCCTTGTCCTACCTCTATGGTCACAAAGGGGCGTCGGTCAATTATTCAAGAAGTAGTTAGGTCCAATTTTTGGCACATGTCCATGTGATATTTTGGAGCTTTTGTGTTGACATCTAGGCCTAATTGTCGTAACTTATTTCTTCTGATGCGCTCTCTAGGCTCTGCTTGTGCTTCTTCTCTAACCCTTAACTCCTCTTCTTTTCGCTTCTTAGCGGTGTTGAGTCTCATTAGTATTTCCTCTGTAAGAGGTTCTTGATATAACTTGACTCGGCATCCACTAATATAGTTGGTAAGATATCACCTTCTAAAGTGGCCAATTGAACTGCACCACTAGTGGAGATTCTATTAATGATCATGAGTCCATATCCTCGTTTCTCCAATTTTCGGGCATGCTGCTTTAGTGTGTAAACCAGCACTAGGTCTCCCTCTTTCAATCCTTTGTCTTTGATGTGTGCATCAAAGTATGCCTTTTGTCTTTTCTTTGCAACATAGATGCATGTGGCCGCTTGTAGCCTCGTCTCACCCAAGCATTCTAGATCAAAGATCCTGGAGGACAACTCGTGTCCATTCCACTCGTGCTCTTGTGCTACCTTTAAAGTTGGGATTAGGAAGTCTAATGGCAGCACAACATTCTGTCTGAAGACCATCTGAAATGGAGTGGCATTGAGTACCGTTTTGTAGGCAACTCGGTACGCCCAAACAGCATGATGAAGCTGTTTGTCCATCAGAGCGTTTATTATTTACGAGTTTTGTCAATATGTTACATAGGATCTTATTTGTGCTCTCGACTTGTCTGTTAGCTTGTGGATGATAGGGGGCTGACTTCTTATGTATCACCATGAATTCTTGAAGTAGATTTTCAATGACTTCGTTCAAAAAGTGTGTACCTCTATCACTTACTAACTCTATTGGTAACCCGTATCTAGTGAACACGTTCTCGAATAAGAACTTAGTTGTCGTTTGAGCATCATTCTTTTTTGTGGCTTTTACTTCCACCCATTTGGTAAGGTAATCAGTGACTACAATAATGTATTCCACATGGGAGTTTCTAGCGGGGGGGTTAATAGGACCCACAAAGTCTATGCCCCACTTTGAAAATGCACGTCCTCCCATCATTGGCCTCAAAGGCATCTCGTCTTTTCTGATCGGATATTGTGCATGTTGGCATGTGTCACATTTCTTTACATAGGTATGTGCATCTATATGAAGAGTGGGCCACCAAAGTCCGGAGAATAGAATAGTCTTAATCACTCGGTTAGGATTAAAATGTCTGCCTGCAACACTATTGTGTGCAGTTTCTAAGACTTTCAGGTAGTCCGATTCATGAACACACAGTCTTAGGTAACCATCTTTGCCTCTCCGATATAGGTTGTCTCCAACTAAGGCATAGTCCATAGCCTCTTGATCTATGCTTCTTCTTCTTTCTAGACTCCTCTCATTGGGTAACGTTTCCGACCTCATGAATTCTACTAATGGAGCACTCCAGTCTGGAATTAATGACACGTGATAAAGAGTAGCATGCTCCACTGGGGGTCTCTCCTGACACGTTGGACAATTCGAAATCCACTCCTGTATTTCTTTGTCCATGCTAGGCCAAGACACTCCTAAATGTTTTAGATTCTGCAATGTTCGTTGTTTAGAGTAGTGATTTCCTAGCAGTCGCTCATGGGCTTGTTGCAACCAACTAGTATGTTTGTCGTCCTCGACACAACAAGCTAAGACTCCCTCTGTATCTTGTTTGTACATGCTCCCTGCTAATATTTGATATTTTTGTGATCTCACTACTTCTTCTTTGTTTGTTTTCACATTTTTATTTGCAAGGCCGAAGGTTAGGACTGGTACCAACTTATTTACCCATTTATGAACAACTTCTCAGTATTGGTGTTGTGCACAAACGTCTTTTCAGCTCATTGAAGGAATTCTCACATTCCTTGTTCCACTCAAAATTTGTCAACAACACATAAAGAGGTTTAGCTATGATGGCATACATGTGGATAAACCTACGATAATATCCACAATGGCCCATAAAGGCTTGTACCTCTTTAACATTCCTTGGTCTTGGCAACTCTGCTATGGCTCTTACCTTGTCTTCACCTGTTGATATCCCATTTTTAGAAACAATGTGACCTAAGATTTTACCTTGTCGTACCATGAACACACACTTCTCTGGGTTCAGACAAACTCGATATTCTCTACACTTGTTGAAAAATTGCCTGAGCTCAGGAATGTGGTATCTTCTCTGTTGGGAATGTGCACATAAATCATCCACATATACTTCTAAGCTCTTCCACAAGAACTCTTTGAAGACATGACACATGAGTCTTTGGAATGTTGCAGGTGCATTAGTGAGACCAAATGGCATCACCCAAAATGCAAAGATTCCCCATTCTATGGCAAAAGCTGTTTTGTGTTGATCTTCTGGGGCAATGGCTACTTGGTTGTAGCCTGAAAATCCATCAAGGAAGCTATAAACTTCCTTGCCCACAACACACTCCAATAAATGTTCGGTAATTGGAAGCGGATAACTATCTCGAATCGTAGCAGCATTAACTTTTTTAAGGTTAATACACACTCGCAATTTCCCATTCTTCTTGGGCACCACTACAATGGGGGACACCCATTCAGTATGCTTGATCTCATAGATAAATCCAGCTTCAATCAGCCTGTCAATCTCTTCTTTGATTTTAGGTGCATAAGTGTCATTATATGTGTAGGGCTTTTGTTTGGTGGGCTTGGCATCAGCGGTCATGGGGATCGTATGAGAGCAAATTTTTGGATCTACTCCCTTCAAATCTCTATAGTGCCATGCAAACACGTCCCTATATTCCCTTAATAGAGCTACAAGCTCTGCTTCTTCTTTTCCACTTAGGTCGTCTCCTATGTATGTACATCGTTCTTCATTCTCTTCAATGGTTACTACAATTTTTTTGGTCTTTTCTTTATTATCATACGATTCTCCTATAATGGCCTCTCTCTTAGGCATTCGTACCAAAATTTTTTGGTCTTCAACTTCATATTTCTTGAAATTTTCTGGTACCTCAAACAATGATTCCTCATCTTCTTGTTTCATGGCTTTTCTCTTGTTTTTCTTTTGACCTCCTTCACTTCCATCCTTTGCATTTACAATTTTAATGCTTGTGAGGGGTTCTTCTTCTTTTTGAGTCAATACTCCTACATCTTCTAGATAGTGCTCCTCTGAGATGAAGCAGTTATCCATCACAATGGACTCTAGATCATCGTCATTCTCTTCTTCTTCTTCTATGATGTCACTAGGGTCACATTCTTCCAACAAGGGCTGACACATGAACACTGAAATATCATAACCCTCCTCATCACAATGAGGTGTCCATTGTTCTTCATTGACTGCAATGTCCATGGTAGCTAAGATTTCTGCCCAACCATGAGGCTCAAATTCCTCATCTGGAAATATCATCGGTGTATAGGCTGGGTCTTTGATTGGTCTATCTCCGGGGGGAGTTCCTTCTTCCCTTGCTTTTAGGTTCTTTTCATCTTCCTTTGCAACCTTGCACATCCACAAGTGAGTATCTTAATGCAGCCAGGATGGATCAGGTGAACTTCCAGAATGCACGGAGATAGAATCTTCTTTTGCTTTGTGGATAGGATTCCAGTGTAGGGGTGGTACATCTCTGAAGGTGTAATCCTTCAAATTGACCTTGGTGGTGACCCCTAAGTGTTGTAAGTACAAGGATTTGGTTCCCCAATCCTGTACTATTTGCAATTGTCGTAGGAAGGGTCTTCCTAGGATCATGTCATAGACATTATTTTTCTCAAATTCACATATAGCAAATGTATGTTCAAACTCTACACCACAAGTGGTTAGAGTCATCCCTTCCAGCAATCCTAGAGGTCTTTCAAAATGACCATCCGCCATAAGTTTCATTCTAGTTGGTCGTAATGTGGGTTTGCCCCATCGCTTCCACAAGGAGGTGGTCGCAATAGCAACACCAGCACCCGAATCTACAATTGCTTTGGTTGTGTAACCTTGATAGGTGATCGGAAGATAAGTATTACCTTCTTCACCTTCGCTCATGTCTCCTATTTTATCAAGAGGTATCTCTGGAACTTTTTGCTTAGAGCCTACTTTTGGCATATTGGACTCAAGTTCTGGAACCTGATCCTTCACATGATTCCATAGCTCGGGTTTTGCTTTGAGCAGCTCTTCCACAGTGAGATGACACTGAACCTTAGTGTTCTTCACGACGTCAGTGTTTCTTGGAACGAATAAGTCTTCATGCCTTACCAATATTGTGGGAGCTCTAATCTGAAGAGATTCAAATTCTCATGGGCCTGTTTCCCATGGGCCTGTGAATTGTGGCAACTCTTGTCAAGAATTAGATTCAAAATCTAATCTTTCATCTTCTTGTTGCTCTGCTTGGTCTCCATAGATAGACGGAATGTCTTGGGGAAATTGATCGTGAAGATCATCCAGTTCAGGAATAGGAGGGGGATTACCCTTCTCCTTGGCCCATTTCTCTTCCTGTATTTCCCGCAAGAACTCTTGAGAGTACTGTTGAATTGAAAGAGGTGCTCCCTCATCCACAGAATCAGGAACATAAGCTTTCCTGGGTGGTGAGCTTTCTCTTTCAACAATGGGTTGAGCTTGTAGAGGTAAAGAAACCTGTGGCTTGTTTACCAACTACTCTAATCTTTCTAGTCAGCCCTAGAAATGCAAATCCGATTTGACAGAGTTTGTTTGATTGAACTTTTGACTAGGCTCGAGCATAGCTTGAGCTACTTCTACCATTTTCATGCAAATTTTCATCCATTCAACCTCTAAATCTACTCTAGGGTAACTCTTGTCTAGGTTTGCAGTTGTTGGCCCTTCTTGAAGACGAGTCGGGTAGGCCTTGAACATCATGTCCAAGCCTTCTCGGTTTGGATCTGCAAGAACAGACCCTGCTTGCGGTCTATTTACAATGGGTGGTGGGGTGGAATGAGGTGGTGTGGATGGAGGTTGGACATGCGAGGGGCTTTGAGATGCCATGTCTTCTATTTTGTTTTTGGCATCTTTTAGGCTTTCTTCTATTTTAGATAACTTTTTATTCACTTTTTATTCCACATGCGATTGGTTCTCTCCCTGGTATCTTTCCATGTTCTTGCTTTCCTTTTGCTAGGCTCTCCTGAGTCACTTGTCTCTGACTGCTCAGCTGGTTTATCCTATTTTAATGCTTGTGCCCTAGTAACTGCCTATATAGGAGCCACATTACTGCTACTTGAACTTGAATCTGCCACTAAGCCCACCACATTGATGGGTGTGACCTTGGGTGCACTAGAGGGATTCCTAGGACACTCTCTAGGAAGATGTTCCTTGCCGCACTCACGACAAAAGCCTTGTATTGTGATGTTTTGCCCTTGTCCCAGAACTGGTTGGTGGGGACATTCACGAATGAAATGGTCACCCTAACATCTAAAACATGGTCTTCTAGGGGATTGTGGTCTTACTTGTCTCACTAGGAGCCTAGGATTAGGATTCATATACATGACATTGGAGTATTCTGGCTCCCAATTTTGTTCCATAGGTGATGCCTCATATTGATACGAATAGGTCTCACTATGCTCAGGTGATTCTGTGAAATAAACATGTGGACTACCTTCATGGGAGTAGTCTGAACTATAAACATGTGAGTCATTTTTTGATATCAATGGGGTTAGTGGCACCAACGCTCTATTAGGGTTCTCCTCCACCATCGTATATTTAACTAGGATCACATTGGCAGGAGCTGGTGGTTGGTTTCCTAGGACTGGCTGTGGCTTGTATGGTGCCTGATATTGCTACTGTGCCCTGTAATATGGTTGTTGGTATTGGTTCTGATACCTACCCTGTTGGTAAAGTTGCTGATAATTTTTTCTGACAGCCTGCATATTGTATGGACAATCTTGAGCCGTATGATTTGTGTATTTTCTCTCAATGGTGCAATACAGAGCATTAGGGTTTCCTTGGGGCTGAGCCATCATTTGACAAACGTTACCCATGTGGTCTCCTCCGCATGTATAACATCGCTTCAATGGGTTGACCCTTGGCATTTGTCTATTTTGAACTCCTAGCTTATTGGCAACCTGCTCCGCTATCTCATCTATTTCCGTGGAGGTTCTAGAGGCATGACTAGTAGAACTGTCAGAGTCCTTATAGAGTTTGGACAATTCTAGCTCCTCACCCAAGTTGTCTTCTATGTTTATGCACATCTGCACACACTCTTCTATGGATCTAGGCTCTTTCAAGTACACATATGATCTCAACTTGGTGCTTAGCAAGCCATCTAGAAACAAGGCCACTTGTTTGGCTGCTGTGGGCAATTCCGATACGGGGCATCTTTCCAAGTACTGTCTAAACCTTCTTCCTGCAAGTCGCACTATTTCTTGGGGTGTCTGCTTGAAGCTATGGATCAAGGATGATGTGTTATGTCTGATACCACTCTTGGAAAACTCTACAATGAATTCTTCCAGCAGTTGACCTATCTCTCGATAGTTGCGACTATTCAGGGGCTGAAACCATGCTAAGGTAGTACCCTTAAGAGTCAAACCAAATGCCTCGAATTGGGTGAACAAGTCCTTGACCTGTTCAGCTCTTAACACTTGTTTGAACTCGGCCACATGATCATAAGGATCTCTTGACCCATCAAAATAGTTCTTCATTGTCTTAACCACTTGAGAGGGTCTAAGGGTTCTTGAGTGCTCTTGTGGTCTAGGCAATGGGAAATTATGTTCGTCTCTTTGATGCCTGTGTACGTGATGTCTCTCTCTTTCAGGTCTTTCATTTTCAATTCCTGATCGGTCTCTACCCACTGTGTGTGCAAAGCTTACCTCAGGTCTCTCTCTGGTTCTTTCCCTCTGGGTTTCATGAGCCTTGGATGATCCTGCTCCTTGGAGGCCTTGGGAAACATTAGATCTTGATGGAGGGAAAATTGACTCACCCTGCCAAGTGTATGCATGCCTATCCTTCTCTGTCACCAAGAACATTTTCTTAGATGTGTAATCTAGATAGACAACTTTCGCTGGTGTCTCCGGATCCTTGAACTCATAGATGGTGACTATAGGGCTCGGTTGATCTGGCTTAAATCTCCAAAAGGCTTCCTCTATTTCTCTATTCAAGAATAGCTCTATGATTTTGTTGTCTTGGGAAATCCATTCTCGAGTGATCACTCTGGTCAAAACTGACTTACCTCTAGGGATCTTGGGTTCTCATCCTAGGTCTCCTTGCTCTAGGTCTCCTATCTCGTTCTTAGGAATGATGTTTCCAAACTCATCTGTCCTCTTTGGTAGGCTGGTAACCACATACATGGTTCCTTCCTTATCAATGTATGCACCCTCTTTGAACTTGACCACTGGGTGTTCAAGTCCGAAGGGTTGATCAGGATTTTTGAGCTCGACCATTGATTGTCTCAGACCATTATCATAGATACGCGCACCTAATTGCTTGGTCCTGATATACTCAAATTGGGTCTTATAGGGACCTTCTGGTGTCTGTAAATAAGCAGTTCCTGAGGTACGTGTGGGTCTTTCCATGCTAAAAGACATTTCTCAATCACTTGTGTTGGAACTTAGTGTGTAGGGATAACACTTAGTTGTTGTGCCCAAGACTTAGCTGCATGATTGACACTAGCCTCACATGATCTAATGCTTTGCCTATCCTTTCCTAAGTGTCTGCCAGATCTTAGGCTCATAAGCTTTGTCTATAAGTCCAAAATTTCCCCTTGTATTGCTCAAAATCCTTTGGAGCTCTTGGTTTCCTATTCCACGAGCTTTCCAACAAACCCAAATTCATAGCAAACGGATTTCGTATGAGAAAGTTATGCCATTTCAGGGTTTTGGAGGTTAAAACAAGGAAACAGGACCTCTCTGGGATGGCTTCAAAAGAGGCGATACACAACACTTAGTAAGTATCGATGATACTTGGAAGCAGATGATACACGATACTTTCCTTGCCACAATACACGATATCTCAACTAAACGATACATGACACTTGACACAGGAGTAGGTCCACGATACTCGATATCCGACAGATGTCGCGAGAAGAATCTCATGATACACGATATGCGCTAGGTGTCGCGAGTAAAATTCAACGATACACGATATTGCACAAGTATCACCAGAGCCAAATCAACAATACTCAATATCTGTGAGGTATCGTGAAAAATTCAACGATACACGATATGGAACAAGTATCGAGAAAAGAAATTCACGATACACGATATTCAACAAATGTCGCAGAAAACTTTGACGATACTCGATATTCAACCAAGAAAAATCCCACGATATTTGATACTCGCCAAATATCGCTTTCAGAGCTCCACGATACACGATATGCCCCAAGTATCGCGAGAAAAATTCAACGATACACGATATCTCCCAGGTATCGTGGAAAAAACTTTCACAATATACAATATGTGACCAGTATCGCGAGAGAATACTCAACGATACACGATATCATAGAAGTATCGCGAGAACTTCCTCAATGATACTCGATATCTCACAAGCCTAAGTATCGCGATACTCGACCACAGGAGTTCACGATATCCAGATATCGTGATACTCAACCGCAAGAGAACATGATACTTGGATTTTTGGAGTCCAAATTCAAAAATTTTTGCAAATATGAGTACCTTGTGTCCTCCTTGTCACTCCTATGTGTCTGTAGATGCCAAATCTTCCTTCAAACCCGCGATATTGCACTCACGATACTTGGCGCAGGTTATGTCTTGTCCGGGATAGATCACTCCGATTTTCAACTATTTTGGTACTATTTCTTCAGCATTTCAGTTTTGCATCCTCTCTAAGGCTCTTTCTCACACCCACAAGTAAAAAGCGAGGTAAAAAATGGAAAAAACTAAGAAGAGTAAGATGGGTGGAGATGGTGATGATGATGATGATGATGAAGGAGAAGAAAAACTCAAAAACTGAACTGAAAATGGTGATTTTTTTACCTTCCAACATCACTACTCTACGTCTTTATCGTCACATGCTCGCCCTCCAATCTCTCTCCCCGGCAACGGCGCCAAATTTGGTGTCACTCTAGCAAAATGGCAAGTACCAACGTGAGGAGCTTCACCTCATAAATGTCAATCCGTGGAGACGTGAGGACTGGTATGAAGATCGTGAGCAAGTGATGGCACAAGTGCGTGAGTAAAAGCACACAAGCATGCACACACATACACACACACGCGCACAAGGTAAGAGCAAAGAGTGGAACAATGGAGAGCTTCAATAACAAAAGAAATCTCTTACAAAGCTCAAAACTACAACAAGCTAACCTCAAAAATGAGCTCTCCAGCCGTTTTCATAGTTTTCTGAGTGGTTTTGGCCCTGTCCAGACCTAGTGTCCGGCCTAGTTAAAAATTAGGTTCTAGGGCTTATTTGGGGGCTCAAACAGAGTCTAAAAATTATGAAAAGTGGTAGGATGATAGTTCTAGTACTCCTCAAGCTCGAGGACTCCTCGGCTTGAACAAAATGGAGTTGCAAAAATGGAAAATGGTATTTACAATGGTTTTTAGTGATAAAAATCACTATTTTTATAGGGATTTCTTCTGAAAATTTGACAGGTGCTTCTTGGAGCTCCCTACTTGCTCCTTCTTCTTGTGTGTCCACGTCCTTGATGCAGTTCCATGCTTTGTCCTTAACCTTGAGCTTCAACAGACTCCAACCTCACAACTCTAGATCTTACCATCACATGCTCATCCTCGAAGCTCTCTCCTTGACAACAATGCCAAATTTGGTGTCACTCTAGCACAATGGCAAGTACCAACGTGAGGAGTTCCACCTCATAAATATCAATCCATGGAGACATGAGGACTAGTATGATGACTATGAGCAACTGATGGCATAAGTGCATGAGTGAGAAGCACACTAATATGCACACACATACACACATGCGCACACACAACAAGAACAAAGAGAGGAACAATGGGGTACTTTATATTACTCAAAAAGTCTCTTACAATAACTCAAATCTCTCACAAGGTAACCTCAAAATTGAGCTTTCTAGCTCTTTTTATAGTTTTTGACTAGGTTTTAGCCATGTCCAGACCTAACATCCAGCCTAGTTAAAAATTAGGTTCCAAGGCTTATTTGGGGGCTCAAACGGAGTCTACAAATTATGAAAATTGGTAAGTAGCTATTTCTAATACTCCTCAAGCTCGAGGACTCCTCAGTTTACAAAAAAAAGAGTACGAATAATGGAAAATGGTATTTACAATGGTGTGAAGTGACTAAAATCACTTGTTTGGGAAATAGCTCTCCCTGAAAAATTATGTGGCCTACTTGTTGGATCTATGTTGACTGTTGTGCCTACTTAACCGTGCTTGGCTCTCCCTCTCCTCTCACTCCCTTCGTTGGCTTCCCTGTCTTGTAAGGCCTTGATTCCCCTGGCTACTATCAATGTTGTGTCTATCAAGCTTCTCGATCACTGATGGAAAGCCATCTCCCATCTTGAAGTTTCTTGATACCAATGAAAGAAGTTGGAGAAGCTTGGTGAGACTTAGAAAGATGAGTTGTCAAGTGGTGAAGTTGGTCCAGCAAACCAACATTGGACCAACCCTAGCTCTTTGGGTATGTAAAGTAGACCTTGGAAGCTTGTGGTTAGTACAATAAAACCCAATATATACTTTGGAACATCAACAAGAACAAGTTGATGAAAACAGATAACTTGCATCGTGACTAGCTCACAAGAGCCTTCTAAAAATGGATGGAAGTTATGACTTCAAACACTAAGAGCAGCCAATAAAGTAACAATTGAAAAACTTCCTCTTAAGGGAGTTTCATAAATAGGGTTGGCTTGCTATAATGCATAAACTCTCTAATTTATATGAACTATACAAGGAGCAATCAACTTAACACTGAACTCGTGTCATCCCAAAATTTTAGGGAGTTGTAGAGAATGACACCGAGAATGAAAATCTTCAATGTCTTTGAACATAGTGAACCAAATGGTTTGTAAATTTGTAAGCATAAGATAGAGAGTAATACCTTTCCGATGAGACCTTTAACACTTGATTTTGAGCTTTGTAGAGAGAGCAGCACTCTTTGTAAGTTGATTGAATCCAAGGAAGAAGGTGGACTAAATTGAAGTGGCACCAAGAAATGAACAAGAATTATATGTATTGCTTCAAATCAACATGCTAATTAGTGTACAGATGTTATGGGGCCTTTATATAAACTCTTGAGTACATGGCCACACCTTTTCTCCAAGGATTTGGATTTGAATATAGGCAGATTTGTTAGTTTAGATTGATTGGCATCTTTTCCTATAATCTAAGAAAATAATCATTTGAAATCACATCTACCTTTTGATTGATTGATTGGGAATCAATCCCAACTACTTTGAACTCGTGGATTCTATGCATTTTACTCCTCTCTTTTACAAAGATAAATACTTTATGAGTTACAGAAGAGGGTAATCCTATGCTCAAACTCTCAATACATCAAATGAATGTAAATGAAAGTCTACAAGGAGTATATGTGGCATCATTCCAATTATGAATTTGATGAAGATCATGTCCACATCAAGCATAATAAAAGCTTTTTGTTCCAACATCAAAAGCATACAAAAATTGGTGACCATACTTGGAGCAACTAGGAGTTCAAAACAGCTTCACTTTGTGGCATTTGAAATTTTGATATGAGCTCATTTCAACCTCTTGAGGCACTATAGCAGTGACTATGTAGGAATTTTTGTCCTTATGTGTCAAACATATATATAGGTTTTAGTTTGCTTGTACAAGCACCTCGAAGTTTGCTACAAGTTTAGCATGGCTCGATGGGTGGTTTCTCCTCAACTTTTTGAGATATAATCATTTTTTTGCATTAGGATATTTAGTCACTAGTCATGGCTACAAGCAATGATGTATTCCGTATGTTGGTTATTGAGGATACATTGAGTGGTACTAATTACCCGTTTTTGGGATATATAATGCATCATGTAGTGGTAGAAAAAGGGCTGTGAAGTACTATCCACGATGTTGAAAAATATCCTACTACACCTGCAAATACAGTTATTGAAGGTGATGCAAGAGACATTAAAGGTGATGATCTTAAAATTCTTGCTAATTGTCTATCAAACATTCCATTATCCCTCACATTTGCCCTTGCAAGATAGCAAAGGATGCTTGGGATACACTTACTACTTTATACAAGGAAAGAAATAAGGTTCCTATTGCCTACCTCCAAAAATAGTTGGAGAGTAAGCATATGAATGAAGGAGACTCTATGGATATGTTTTTGACAAAGATGCAAGATTTGAAGGAGCAATTGATTTCTACTGATGAAGTTTGCTAGATAGCTCACTTGTGTAGACTATTCTAACAATGCTCTAGATTCATATTAGATTTTTGCTTCTACTATTTGATTGATGATGAAAAGAAAACCAAACGCCTTAACATTTGAAGATTTAGTCTCTATTTTATTGCACAAAGATAAATCCAAGCAACATAGGTCAATTATGTGTGTTGTAGACCATGCTTTCTTAGCTAGTCAGAAGGGCAATGGTAAATGGAGCTCAATCTATAGTAAGCAAAAATTTGCTAATGCTGCACACTCTAGCAAAGAAGACAAAGATGATAAGAAAATGGAAAAGCAAAAAAAGTTTTGAAAATACTTCAATGTTAAAAATCATTTCATAAAGAGTTGTTAAAAATTAGCTACAAAAGAGGCAAAAAGGGCAAAGAGAAAGACGTTGGAGTGGTTGTTGTAGAAGCCTCTACACCTAAAACAAAGCCTGCTAATCTTGTGCAGAATGAAGAATGGGAATTATTGTTTAGAGCTATGACCCATCTTCTCATGAGCAATATATGTCCGTAGTAGACTCAGATGTTTGGTACTTTGATAGTGGTGCAACCAAACATATTACCTCCCAATCGAGTTTCTCCAATTCACATTGAGCATGCTCCTATAGGGAATATTCTCACATGTGCTAAAAACTCCTCTTATTCTGTAACGTGACTTGGTAAGATAATTTTGACTACTATTGATGGTAGTTCTTCCACATTGTTAGATGCTTTGTATGTATCAAGATCAAGAATAATCTATTGCTTTTTTTAACATTATCCAAGATTGGTTTGGTTATCAAATTTGTTGATGACAAATTTACTATTCAATTTTTGAGTTTTTTCCACCATCATCATCATCACTATCTTCTCCCATCTTCATATTCTCATATTTTTTTCATTTTTGACCGTACATTCACCTCATTTTTCACTTGTGGGTGTGAGCAAGAAGCATAGAGGGAGTTCAGAGCTGAAACACTGAAGAAATACTCTTGAAATACTCTCAATACACCAAAAACTGAGTGAAGTATCATGGGGGCTGAAATAACCTATGTCAGGTATTGCCGGTGCAATATCAAGAGTTTGGATAGTCACTTTGCATCTACACGCACATAGAGGTGACAAGCAGACTATAAGGTATAAAAATCTACAAATGAATTTGGACTTCAAAAAGTCCAAGTATCGTGACCGGTTGAGTTTAGGTATCACGATACCAGAATTCCCATGTGTCTTGATACTTGGTAGGTATCCTTTATCGCCGATACCTCAATCCCTAAGTATCACGATACCTCATCAGTATCGTGTATCATCGGGTTGAGTATCGTGTATTGTCTCCCCATGTATCCTGATACCTCACAAGTATCGTGTATTGTCAGGTCAAGTATTGTGTATCATCTCCCCGTGTATCGTGATACCTCACAAGTATCATGTATTGTCAATCGAGTATCATGTATCGTCTCCCCATATATTGTGTTACTTCCCAAGTATCGTGTATTGTGACCGTTTAGTATCATATTGTTTGAGTGCAAGTATCGTGTATTGTGCTCAAGCTAGGTATTGTATCATTCCCTATGTATTGTGTATCACCAAAAGTTCAATAACGTGTATCACGGTAGCTCAAGTATCATATTCTGGAGATTTGGTATCATGTAGCTTTGCACACTCAGGTATCACATATCGTGTTGGAGTCAAGTATCGTATTGTGAGATGAAATATCGTGTGTTGTCTAGGCCTAGGTATCATGTATCGTATAGTTTAGATATTATGTATCGCCAAAGGAGAGTTATCATGTATTGTTTGCTCCCAAGCATCACTGATCCTTCCTAAGTATCATGTATCATCTATTCTGAAGTAATCCTAGAGAGATCTTTTTTGCTTGTTTTAAGCCACTGAACCCTAAACTAGCATAAATTTTTCATACAAAATCCATTTGTTATGATTTTGGGTTCATTGGAAACTAATATGTGGAGTTTTAGATATATTATTTTGAAGTTGACCCTTAGGTGGGCTTAGAAAGCCAAGGGGGCTCCAAAGGATTTTGAGCAATATAAAGGGAAAATTGGGACTAGAAGACAAAGCTTATGAACCTGAGATCTAGTAGACACCTAGGCAAGGATAGACAAAGCATTAGATCATATGAGGCCAGTGTCAACCATATAGCTAGGTCTTGGGCAGAACCACTTAATGGTTATCCATATGTGCTAAGTTCGGAAACAAGTGATTCAGAAATGTCTTTTAACATGGAGAGACCTACAGGTAATTCAAGTACTAGCTATTTACAGACACCAAAAGCTCATTATAAGATAGAATAGGCAAAGTCACCATCTACGAGTTCAAAGATCCTGAGATACTAGGCAAAGTTGTCTATGTGGATAACACGTCTAAGAGAATGTTCTTGGTAACAAAGCATAGGCATTCATAAACTTGGAAGAGTGAATTGATTTTCCCTCCACTAAGATTGAACGTTTCGCATGGCCTCCATGGAGCAAGATCATCCTAGGCTCATGAAACCCAATGAGAACAAACCAGAAAGAGACCTGAGGTAAGCTCTCCAAACACTATGGGTAGAGACCAATCAGGATTTGAAAATGAAATACCTCAAAGAGAGAGACATCGAGCACACAGGCATCAAAGAGACATCGAGCACATAGCACATAGCCTAGACCCCGAGAGCATCCAAGGACCCTTAGTCCCTCTCAAGTGGTCAAGGCAATGAATAACTATTTTGATGGGTCAAGAGATACTTATGATCATGTGGCCAAGTTTAAACAAGTGTTAAGCATTGAACAAGTCGAGGACTTGTTCACACAGTGTGAGGCATTTGGTTTGACCCTTAAGGGTATTACCTTAGCTTGCTTTCAACCTCTAAAGGGTTGTGTTTATCGAAATATAGGTCAACTGCTAGAAGCATTCATTATAGAATTTTCCAAGAGTGGTATCAAGCATAACGCATCATCCTTGATCCACAGCTTCAAGTAGACACCCCAAGAAACAATGCGACTTGGAGGAAGACCGTTCAGATAGTACTTAGAAAGATGTCCTCTTCTAAAGTTACCCACACTAGCCAAACAAGTGGCCTTGTTTTTAGATGGCTTACTAAGCACCAAGTTAAGATCATGTGTAGTTGAAAGAGCCTAGATCCATAGAAGAGTGTGTGATGATGTGCATATACATAGAAGGCAACTTTTGTGAGGAGTAAGAATTGTCCAAACTCTATAAGGATTCTGACAGTTCTACTAGTTCTCTACAAGAGTTGCCACAATTCATAGGCCCATGCGAATCTGGTCTTCAAATCAGAGCTCCCACAATATTGGTAAGAAATGAAGACTGAGTTATTCCAAGAAACACTAAAGTCATGAAGAACACTAAGGTTCAGTATCATCTCACCTTAGAAGAGCTGTTCAAAGTAAAACCTAAGTTGTGGAAACATGTTGCAAATCAGGTTCTAGAACTTGGTTCCAATGTGTCAAAAGTAGGATTTACGCAGAAAGTGTCAGAGATACCTCTAGAAAAAATAGGGGACATGAGCGAAGGTGAAGAAGGTAATACTTATCTTCCAATCACCTACCAAGTTTACAAAACCAAAGCTATCTTATATTCAAGTACTGGTGTTGTGATTGTGACCACCTCCTTGTGGAAGCAATGGGGCCAACCCGCATTAAGAACAACTAGAATGAAACTTCAAATGGCTGACAACCATGTTGAAAGACCTCTAGGATTGCTAGAAGGGATAACTCTAGCCACTTGTGGTGTAGAGTTTGAACACACCTTTGTTATGTGTGACTTTGGCAAAAATAATGTCTATGAGATGATCCAAGGAAGAACCTTCCTACGAAAATTGCAGGATTGGGGAACCAACTCCTTATACTTGCAGCATTTAGGGGTCACCACCAAGGTCAATCTTAAGGATTATACCTGCAGAGATGTACCACCCCTATAGTGGAACCCTATCCACAAGGCAGAAGAAGATTCAATCTCTATGCATTCTGAAAGTTCGTCTGATCCATCTTGGATGCATGAAGATATTCACTTGTGAATGTGCAAGGTTGTAGAGGAAGAGGGAAGAGATCTAAAAGCTAGAGAATAAGGAACTCCTCCAAGAGAAGGACCAGTTAGACACCCAACCTACACACCGATGATCTTTCTAGATGAGGAGTTTGGGCCTCACTTTGGGTAGAAATCTTAGCCACCATGGAGATTGTTGTCAATGAAGAACAATGAGCACCTCATTGTGATGAGGATGGTTATGATATCTCTGTGTTCATGTCTGATCCTTTGTTAGAAGAATGTGACCCTAGTGATGTCATAGAAGAAGAGGAGGATGAGGATGATCTAGAGTCCATTGTGTTGGATAGTTGCTTTAACTCAGAGGATCACTATCTAGAAGACATAGGAGTATTTACCCAAAAAGAAGAAGAACCTCTTACAAGCATCAAAACTATAAATTCAAAGGATGGAAGTGAAAGTGGTCCAAAGAAAATGAAAAGAAAAGCAGTGAAACAAGAAGAGGAGCTATCATTGTTCGAAATACCAGAGAATTTCAAGAAATATGAAGTTGAAGACCAAAAAATTTTGGTATGAATTCCTAAAAGAGAAGCCATTATAGGACAAGCATATGACAACAAAGAAAAGACCAAAAAATTTCTAGTAACCAGTGAAGAGAATGAAGAGCAATGTACATACATAGGAGAAGACCTAAGTGCAGAAGAAGAAGTAGAGCTTGTCGCTCTATTAAGGGAATGTAGGGATGTGTTTGCGTGGACCTATAGAAACCTAAAGGGGGTAGATCCGGAAATATGTTCTCATATGATATCCATGATAGTTGATGCCAAGCCCACTAAATAGAAGCCCTACATATATAATGACATTGATGCTACAAAAATAAAAGAAGAAATTGACACGTTGATTGAAGCTAGATTTATCTATGAGATTGAGCATACTCAATCGGTTTCCCCCATTGTAGTGGTGCCCAAGAAGAATGGAAAGTTGCACGGGGATATTAACCTTAAAAATTTAATGTCGCTACAGTTAGAGATAACTATCCACTTCCAATCACTAAACATTTATTGGAGCATGTTGCAGGCAAGGAAGTCTATAGCTTCCTTGATGCATTTTCAAGTTACAACCAAGTAGCCATTGCCCCAGAAGATCAACACAAAACAACCTTTGCCACAGAGTGGGGAATCTTTGCATTCTGTGTGATGCCATTTGAGCTCACCCATGCACTTGCAAAAGATATTAGAAGTATATGTGGATGTTTTATGTGCTCATTCCCAAGAAAGAAGATACCACATCCCTGAGCTCATAAAGATCTTCAATAACTATAGAGAATATCGAGTTTGTCTGAACCCAAAATAGTGTGTGATCATGGTACGTCAAGGTAAGATCATGGTACGTCAAGGCAAGAGGCTCAAGACTATGCCTTAATAGGAGAAAACATATACCAAAGAGGCAAAGATGGTTACTTAAGATTGTGTGTTCATGAATCATACTATTTGAAAATCTTAGAAACTGAATCTAGTAGTGTAGCAGGTGGACACTTCAAGCCTGACCGAGTAATTAAGACAATTCTATTCTCAGGACTTTGATGGCCCACTCTTCATATGGATGCACATACCTATGTGAAGAAATGTGAAACATGCCTATGTGCACAATATCTGATCCAAAAAGATGAGATGTCTTTATGGCCAATGATGGGAGGACATGCATTCACGAAGTGGGGTATAGACTTTGTAGGTCCTATCAACCCCCCATCTAGAAAATCCCATGTAAAGTACATTATTATAGCCATAGATTACCTTACCAAGTGGGTAGAAGTAAAGTCCACCACAAAGAATGATGCTCAAACGAGAGCTAA
>CM035430.1:63744738-63967238 GCA_020310875.1 Ceratopteris richardii | reverse complement strand
CGGATTGACATTTATGAGGTGGATCTCCTCAAGTTGGTACTTACCATTGTGCTAGAGTGACATACATGTCTTCTAGATTTAATGAATTTATGGGTGAGTGTCGGATAAAACATCAGTGTATAGTGTTGTATACAACTCAACAAAATGAATTTGTAAAAGAAAGAACAAGTCTCTTATGGAGATGACAAAGTGTATGATCAAAATTCAAGTTGTACCACATAACGTCTAGATTGAGGTTGTTATGTGTGCAACATGTGTACTTAAGAGATCTCCCACCAATGCATTGTAATCTATAACTCCATATAAGGCTTATCATGTTTGCAAGACATCTTTTGCTCATCTTGGTGTCTTTGGTGTCTAGCATATGCATTATTGGATATCTGTTAGCATATAAGATAACATGATTGGGCACATACAGGATGTGAAGACTCTGAAAGAGGCTTGGAATAGTTTGGTCACTTTGTATGAGACTAATACAAAGGCATGGAAAAGCATACACGATAGTATACTCAAACATTAAGGTCGGATGAAGGAGGTGAATACATGTCAATTGTGTTCAGCAACTTTCTTAAAAATCATGGAATTCGATGTTAGTTTCATGCAGGTACACACTACAATAGAATGGTAGTGTTGAATGCAAAAATAGACATATTGCAAAAATAGCAAGAGCTTTGATGGTTGAGAAGAATATGCCTCATTGTTATTGGGCACAAATTGTGCATACTATTCTATACATCATGAACAAAACTCCAACTGCTACTGTACATCAAGTTACACCTGAAGAGAAGTTTACAGGTAAAAAGCCAAACTTATCACATTTGAAAGTATTTGGTCGTATTGCATATGTACATGTTCTAAATTATTTTAAGACAAAACTTGATCCAAAAGCAGAAAAATGTATCTTCATTGGGTACTCCATTGAGCAAAAGGGGTATAAATGTTATAACCCACTCACAAGACAGGTGAAGGTAAGTAGAGATGTGGTGTTTGATGAAATGTCAAGCTTCTATGCAAATGCCAAAGGTGGACTTGATCTTGAACCAAATGACAAAGAAAATTGCTTAAAAATCAAGTGTAGAATCTCAAGTTCTTAGCGGATCAGATGTGTCACCAAGCAATCGTTCGAACTCAAATCCATGGAGTGGAAGATTGCATGGAAATTTCAATCTAACAAATTCATCAACTACATCAAAGAAAGTTAAAGAAAAGCTTTCTAGTGGTAGTGAAACATCTACAATTTTTGAAGACATTGATGGAGGTTCAAGCAGTGTAGAAAAGACCCTTCATGAGGAACTTGGATTGCCCTCTGTGAAGACTCCAAGAGTTAGAAGGGCACATGCAAATGATACAAGGAGAAGTGAACCATGACCAAGAAGATCTTGGAGGATGCAAAATTTTGTGCAACAATTAACGTGTGATAGTTATATGAGTTGTCATTGTGCCTACATGACCAAGGTAATACAAGATACTGAACCTTCTTGTTTTGAAGATGCAATTGGAAATGCAGATTGGGAAAAAGCTATGGATAAGGAGATGGTTGCACTTTGTGGAAACAAAACATGCAAGCTGGTTCCATTGCCATAAGGAAAGAAACCCATAGGCTACAAATGGGTTTACAAGGTAAAGCACAATGTTGATGGAAGCATAAGCAAGTATAAAGCACGATTGGTAGCAAAAGGATATGCACAGACATATGGCATTGATTATGAGGAAATATTCTGCCCTATAGCTAAAAGTTCTATTTCTCAGAGCACTTGTTGCATTAGCTACAACAAAAGAATGCTTTCCTACATGGTGAGTTATAGGAAGAAGTATACATGGACCAGCCACAAGGATATGAAGATTCAAAGCATACAAAATATGTTTGCAGGTTGCAAAAGGCTTTGTATGTGCTTAAACAAGCCCCTCGTGCTTGGCATGCAAGGATTGATGATTACTTAACCACCATTGGATTTTCTATGTGTAATGCAAATCATTCACTATATGCAAGGAAGTGTGATGATGGCATCATGATTGTGGCTATTTATGTTGATGACTTGATTGTAGGTGGTGATAATGAAGAAAGAACTAAAGAGGTAAAACAACTTCTTATGCAGGAATTTGACATGAAAGATCTTGGCGTGTTATGCTACTTCTTGGGCATTGAGTTAATACATACAAAAAAAGTATATGGATGTCACAAAGGCAATATGCCTTGAGCATGCTGCAAAAGTATGACATGGCTGATTGTAACACCAATTTTAATGCCATTAGATAAGAATTTGAAGTTGG
Organism: Ceratopteris richardii; assembly: GCA_020310875.1. Taxonomy (NCBI): domain Eukaryota; kingdom Viridiplantae; phylum Streptophyta; class Polypodiopsida; order Polypodiales; family Pteridaceae; genus Ceratopteris; species Ceratopteris richardii. Next base: position 63,964,967 of record CM035430.1, on the reverse strand, counting down.
ATACTACATCAGGTGAAGCATTAGAAAATGCTACTATGTACAGGAAAATTATGGGAAGTTTGATATATCTCACAATTACAAGGCCTAATCTAAGCTACACTATTGGACTTGAAAGTCAATTTATGCATGTTCCTAGGAAGGCATATGTTGGCAGTAGTCAAGGTACACAAGGACTCACAAGACAAGGAAGTCAAAGAAGGGATTCAGAGCGAAGAGAAAGCACCAACAGACAAAGTAGTCAACGAAGATCTGGCAAGTAGGCCGTCCAAAATTTTCCATGAAGTAATACTTCCTAAATAGTGGATTTAGTCACTCTACATCATTGTAAATACCATTTCACCTTTTTGTAACTCCATTTTGTGCAAGCCGAGGAGTCCTCGAGCTTGAGGAGTATTAGAAGTAGCATCGTACCAATTTTCATAATTTTTAGACTTCGTTTGAGCCCCCAAATAGGCCCTAGAACCTAATTTTTAACTAGGCCGAACACTGGGTTTGGACAGGTCCAAAAGCTAGTCAAAAACTATAAATAGAGCTAGAGAGCTCATTTTTGAGGTTAGCTTGTAATAGATTTGAACTTGTATGAGAACTTTTGAATTAATCTAAAGAACTCCATTGCTTCTCTCTTTGTCTTACCTTGTGTGCGCGTGTGTGTATGTGTGTGCATGTTAGTGTGCTTCTCACTCACGCACTTGTGCCATCACTTGTTCAAGGTCTTCATACCATCCTCACGTATTCCCGGATTGACATTAAAGGAGCTGCTACTCATCATTGAGCTACACCAAATTTTGGCACTGTTGCCGGGGATCGAGCTTTGAGGACGAGCGTGTGATGGTAAGACGTAGAGTTGAGACGTTGGCGTTGTAGGTAATTTCTTTACTTTTTCTTATTTTTCTCTCTTTTACTTCATCATCATCATCACCATCACCATCCTCACCATCTCCCACCTCCATCTCCGTCATCGCAAAAATTTCAGTTTTTGATCATATCACCTTCTCCCCTCCATTTCCCTCATTCCGCTTGTGAGAGAGAGCGAGAGAGCGATTTGTGTGCACTCTTTTTGCATGTTTCTTGAGTTTTCTTGTAGAATCTGGCTATCCCACCATCTCCAGCGGGCTGTGTAGGTACGGACAAGCTCGAAACTATCTCTGTGTCGTGGACCTCTGTCGATCGCGATCGACAGAAAAATCGCTTATTTGGTAAAACAAAGTACACCATAATGATGCACATGATGAGCACATCCTAAATCACTAAACACAGTAAAAAAATTCCGAGTTTCTCTGTCAATCTCGACTGACAGATCTATCAATCGCGACTGACAGACCTGTCAATCACGACCGACAGACCTATCAATCGCGACCGACAGACGTGTCGATCGCGATTGACAGACCCCATGATCGACCAACTGCCACCTAGGATTCAGTCAATCGTGATTGACACTGTCAATCGTGATCGACTGAAAGTTGACGATTGACACAAAAATTCGTGTTGCCACGTGTCCATCGCGATGGACAGAACCCCGATCAACTGAAATCACCGCGAAAATCTCAGAAAAAGTGTCGATCGCGATTGACAAGACTCACGACCGACTCTGTCGATCGGGAATGACGTGTCGATCGCGACTGACAGGCCCCGACGGACACCTCTGTCAATCGCGATTGACAGACCTGTCGATCGCGATTGACAGGCTTTTTCGGCCAATTTTCTAGGGTTTATATTACTTGATTTTGGGGAAAATTCTAGGCATACTTATCAAGCAAATAGTGATTTGTGAGGTTCCAACACTTGTAACTTGAGAAAAAATCTTGTTTTCCTGATGACTTGTTTTAACCTATTTTAACCCTAGATCCCTGAACTGTCTTCCTCATACAAAATCCGATTGCAGTGATTCTTGTTTTGTTGGAAAGCTCGTGAGGAGTACAACCAAAACTTCCACTGGTTACGGTAAAATTAATATCAGGATTATTAGACCTACTATTTTGAAGTAACTATACCCAGGGGGAAGAAAAGCTAAGGGGTCTTCAGGATTGTTTTCCATAAAGCCAAAAGAACAGTTGAGATCAACATTAAAGTGCGGAAATTAACTTAAGTATTCTTGACGACGTAATATCACACAAGATTATAAACACGATAATCAACTAAAAAGAACCAAGTGACTGATACAAATTGACCGACAACGAGGCTGTACCTGGGGTAAAAATTTGGATTGTTCAGTTAGGCATATGAACCTTAGATCAGGACAACATCTAGGGAGAGATAGACAGAGTCTTAGGTCTTCAGAGGCTAGTGTCAATCATACTGCTAGGACTTGGGCCCAGTAGTTGAGCCACTATTTGCACTACCCTAGCTCTGAAACTAGCGAGTCTGAGATGTCTCAAGGTATGGAGAGACCTGCAGGAAGTTCAGGAGTGCCATATTTACATAGGGTAGAAGGCCCTTACAAGACGCAACTCGAATACCTTAGGACCAACCAATTAGGTGCTTGCATCTATGAGGACGGCCTAGGAAGATCTGAGGTCCAGATTAAAAACCCTGATCAATCCATTGGACTAGAGCACCCAGTTGTCAAGTTTGAAAATGGAGCATACCTGGACAAAGAGGGAACCATATATGTAGTCACCAGTCACCCAGATAGGACAGAGGAGTTCGGAAATGTGATCCCAAAAACGGACTTAGGTGACCTGGAGCAAGGAAACATGGGTGTAGAACCTAGAACCCCCCGAGGCAAATCTGTTCTCACTAGGATTATCACACTAGAGTGGATTCCCCAAGACAATAAGAGCATAGATCTACTCCTGAACCGAGAGACTAATGAAGCCTTTTGGAGGTATAAATCTGATCAACCAAATGAGGTAGGAACAATCATGATATATGAGTTCAAAGATCCTGATAGCCTAGGCAGAGTAACCTACTTAGATCACACTTCAGAGAGGATCTTTGTGGTTACAGAACATGATAGGCATGCTTACACTTGGAAAGGTGAATTTATTTTCCCCCAACCAAGGTCGAATGTGTCTTTTGGTCACCCAAGAGCTGGAACATCCCAAGCTCATGGAGCTCAAAGAGACAGACATAGAGATAGACCTGAGGTAAGCTTTGCCAACCCAGTGGGAAGAGAAAGAACGAGAACGGAAACAAATAGAGCGGAACCTAAGGGACTTAGAGCCCCAAGGAACCAAAGGAATGCGGATGAATGCTTCCTACCAAGACCTAGAGAGCACACGAGGACTTTGAGACCAACCCAGCTAGTTAAGTCCATGAAGAACTACTTTGATGGCACAGGAGACCCATATGATCATGTGGCCGAGTTTAGGCAAGTCTTGAGAGCGGAGCAAGTTGAGGACCTATTCACGCAATATAATGCCTTTGGTCTAACCCTTAGGAACACAGCCCTTACATGGTTTCAACCATTGAATGAGAGACAGTTCAGGAGCATAGACCAACTCTTAGAGGCTTTCATCACTGAATCTCTAAAAGTGGCATAAGGCATAATACTTCCTCATTGATACATAGCTTCAAGTAGACACCTCAAGAGACTATGAGACTTGCAGGAAGAACATTTAGACAATATCTAGAGAGATGCCCTGTTCCTGAGTTACCCACACCAACCAAACAAGTGGCTTTATTCCTCGATGGATTGCTAAGTACAAAGTTGAGATCATATGTGTACTTGAAAGACCCAAGGACCATAGAGAAGTGTGTACGCATGTGCATTGATATCGAGGATAACCTAGGGGAGGACTTGGAGCTTTCAAAAATCTACAGAGATTCAGATAGTTCTACTAGCCTCTCTTCCACAAAATCCATGTCTATTGAGGAACTCGCTGAGAAAGTAGCTCAAAAACTAGGCCCCAGTTAAACGGTGCTATACTTGTGGAGGTGACCATATGGTGAACGTATGTCCCATTATGGCTCAACCCCAAGTGAATCCTAATAGCCAGTTCTGCACCATAGAAAGGAAATACACTAATCACAATGCACAAGATTGCCCATACAATAAGCAAGCGGTTAGGCAAACCTACCCTCAGCCCTATCCACAACACGGAAGATACCAGAACCAGTACCCTCCACAGTAATATGGTAGGCCACAACAACCTTATCAACAACCCTACCAAAACCAACAAAGACCTCAACCAGTGCTAGCTCAGCAACCTCCTACCCCAACCAATGTGATTCCCGTAAAATATGCAGCTGCAGAAGAGAACCTGAATAGAGCCATAGTGCCAGTAACACCATTGCTTTCAGAAAGTGACCCCAGTGATCATAGCTTTGATTCTACACATATTGATAGCCCCCAGGCTTATTACATGCAATCATCTGAGCATAATGAGGCCTATTGTTATGGAGAACCGAGTGAACCAAGTTGGGAGCCAAAGTATACCAATGTCATGTACACCAATCCCAACTCGCGGCCCCAACCTAGGCAGGTAAGACCATCATTCCCTAGAGGGCCATGCTACCGATGTCAGGGAGATCATCTCATTCATGATTGCCCGATGCCTGCCCCCACACAACCCCAATCTGTAACCATTCAAGGCTTTTGTCAAGATTGCGAAAAGGAGCACCTCTTACGAGACTGCCCAAAGAACCCACAGAATGTAGCAAAAATTACTCCCATCAATGTGATTGGGTTAGTTGTAGACTCTTCAGGGAGTGTGACTTCCACTACACCAGTGCAAGTGGTCACTAGAGCTCAAGCCTTGTAGCAGAACCAAAGTTTAGGCTAGGAAAAAAGTGCTGAGTTGAGTGAAACTGAGAGCACGTATGTAGCTCAAGCGTAAGCACCACCTCCTTTACTTGTCAATCCGCGGAGACGTGAGGACCGGTATGAAGACCACAAGCAAGTGAAGGCACAAGTGTGTGAGTGAAAGCACACAAACATGCACACACATACACACACACGCGCACAAAGTAAGATCAAAGAGAGGAACAATGGAAAGCTTAGATTGCAAAAGAAGTCTCTTACAAAAGTTCTATTCTCTAACAAGCTAACCTCAAAAATGAGCTCTCTAGCTCTCTTTATAGTTTTTTGACTAGTTTTGGCCCTGTCCAGACCTAGTGTCCGGCCTAGTTAAAAATTAGGTTCCAGGGCTTATTTGAGGGCTCAAACGAAGTCTAAAAATTATGAAAATTGGTACGATGGTACTTCTAATACTCCTCAAGCTCGAGGACTCCTCGGCTTGAACAAAATGGAGTTACAAAAAATAGATAATGGTATTTACAATGGTTTTTAGTGATGAAAAAATCACTATTTTTGTAGGGGATTCTTCTGAAAATTTGACATACACTTCTTGGAGCTCCCTACTTGCTCCCTTTCCTTGTGTGTCCACCTTTTGATGTGCTTCCATGCTTTGTCCTTGACTTTGAGCTTCAACACTCCCCCCCCCTCGAGTCTGTCGTCCCTGACAGACCCTTGTTGGAAGGGCTGTTCCATGTAGTGCTTTGAGAGGTGGTGTCCATCCGTTGTATGAGCTGGTTCCTTGGATTCCAGCAAGAATGTGTCGTTGTGAGCTTCCAAAACTGCAAGTTGCTCAAAAGAGGTTGTCAAGAGTGATTTGGAGCAACTACTGGCTTCAATTTGCTTCCGAGATATGGATGTTGTTCCCATAACGTCCGCTAGCTCTTCCAAAGATGATGTTGAGAGCAGTCATGCTAACTACTCATAACCCATAATGAATGATGGGTAAGTGTGTTCGTGCCTGGGTTGAAAAAAGTATGTGCCTTGTGCCCGGCCTTGTAATGTAGCCCTACGCATGCTTACTTGGAAAATGCATTGGAAGAAGCATGGTGCAAAAATTACGGGTCTTGAGCTAAGTGCTTAAGGGTATGCTGACGAAGAGGTTTCCTAAACTATCATGGTTATGGTGTTTCCAGAGTAAAGATACTTACCATGGAGAAGGTTGATGGATGTTTGTCTCTTCGTGTTGTACACTCGGCCTTTGGGATGGAACATTGTTGATGAATGTCCATGTTGATTGTCCACTGATGAGATCTTTTGAGTGGTGGATCTCCTCTCCTCTTTTCAAAGCAACATTTCTCACTAACAATGTGCATTTCTGAGCTTGGGCTCATGCACGTTCACTTCCCTATATTGACACTCAGAGGAATATTGGACACGTGCCGGTTTCTAAGGGATTACCATGCTGAGTGACATAGACCATTCACCAGTGCTACTGTTCCATACTGGTTCAAGAAATACTAAGAATTGAATTGCTTTATATTCCTTGGCAAGCAACATCGGGTAACTACACCAAGCTGAGTTTCACATATTCTCTTTAGCTCACCATATGCAGGAGTCTTCTCCTCCAGAACTACCTTTTGCAGATATCTCCTTGGATGCTCTGGTACATGAAGTAGTTAAGCATCACTCAAGTTGCGGACCTTCAAGCTCTTCATTCCTACCATGGTAAGAGAAAATCATAGTTGTAGATGCCATGTTCATGCCAAATGCTTGTCATCTACCAGATAAGGCAGTAATAATCTCACTGCTGGCCGAGACACACTTCTATCCAAATTGATAAATGCCTAGTAATCAACAGTTCCACCTTCAACTAAGCATGACTCATTCATGTTTCATACGCCATACCTCGGAACAAGCTCTCTCCCACTTTTCTTTCTCCCTTTTTTTTTTTTTTTTTTGAGGAATAGGATATCACAAAACAAGAACACAAAAGTTAGTATCAATAGAAATGTTCGACATATGTCACTGTGCTCTTGTGCATGGGATTCTCAAGTGTGTCTATGCACGGCCGTGTAATGTGGCCCTATATTAATGCATACTTTGGAAATGCATGACCTAAATGGTGCAAAAGACAGGGTTGTGCAAGGAGCACATGGTTGTTGCTCGTTCGAGGCTTTCGATGTTATTTGCGGAGGTTGATGCCGACCTTGGTGGAGGTATCCATTGAGTCTCGAACTGATGTAATCCTCCTTATTGGAGTCCATTTTAGAACATCATTTGGCACTGTAGAGGTCACTTCAGGCGTCTTTCTCTTTGGATGCTTCCTGAACTGTGGTATCCAGTGTGGTTGACGCTTTGGTTCGGTGGAGGCTACTTGCACTTTTGGCTTCCAAACCCATATCCTTTTTGCATGTCTTCCTACTAATGTTGAAGAGCTGATTTGATCTTCCTTTGGTCTCTGTACATGGTTCTTACCCTTTTCTCTTTTTGGCTTCTTTGTTGAAACCTTTTGCATGTGGGAGAACAAACGTTGTTGTGGATGTAGGAGCTTCTTAGGTACCCACATTTGTAATTGCCCTTGTTGAGCTGCAGCTAACTTCTTAGGCACCCAAACTTGTTGGATACCTTGTGATTGAGCTTGTCTGAGTTGCTTCCTTCGTCTTCTGGCTGGGTTGGTTTGCATGGATGGAAATTGTGGGGGCAAGGTTGGTGGTTGCTCTCCTTTGCGTACCCATATCTGCTTCATGCTCGGAACTGCTTTTTTATCGAATGGTGTCTTTCTATTTGATGTAGCAGTTGTCGTGAACGGTTGTGTTTGCTTGTGTGGTGGACTCACTACTGTGGCTACTTGATTCTTTGGAGAAGAAGAAAGATCCATCCGCCTTCGAACCTGGTCTTCCACGAGTGACTCCTTCTGCATCATAGAGCTTTTGACACATACAACATCTTCTTTCATATGATTAGTCTTGGAAGAACTAAGAGAGTGTGTGGTGCCATGATTTAGGAGCATGCAGTTCTCTAATTCTAATGTAATGCATTGTTCATGTACCCAAACTTGAAGAATTTGACTTCTTAGGTTTTAGTTAACTGCATGGTCATAGATCCAATCTTGACCCAAGACAAGTGGTTCTGTAAGGTTCTCATCTTGACATACTAGCGCTTTGACTTGCATTGGAACATCTTGAAGGTAGATGGGAAGTTCCACCTCGCCCAAACAAGGGGTTTCCACACCTCCCAATCCTATGAGATAAGCTTCTATGGGATTGATGTTCAACTGCAAGTCTTGGTAGTAGGAAAGTCTAACTGCACTACTTGCTGCACCTGAGTCAATCAATGCTTTCACCGTCCTTGCACCCTTCCCTTGTCCTATCTCTATGGTCACAAAGGGTCTTCGGTCAATGACCTGAGAAGTCGCTATGCCTGACTTTTGACACATATCCATGTGATATTTTGGGGCTTTTGAGTTGACATCTAGGCCTAATCGCCTTAACTTATTTCGCCTAATACGCTCTCTGGCCTCTACCTGTGCTTCTTCTCGCACTCTTAACTCTTCATCTTTTCGCTTCTTAGCAGTGTTAAGTCTCATTAGCATATCCTCAGTAAGAGGTTCTTGATATAGCTTGACTCTACAGCCACTAATATAGTTTGGCAAGATATCTCCTTCTAGAGTGGCCAACTAAACTGCACCACTAGTGGAAATTCTATTAATGATCATGGGTCCGTATCCTCTTTTTTCCAACTTACGGGCATGTTGTTTTAGTGTGTATACCAACACTAGATCTCCCTCTTTCAATCCCTTATCCTTGATGTGTGCATCAAAGTATGCCTTTTGCCTCTTCTTTGCAGCGTAGATGCCTGCTGCCGCCCGTAGCCTCGTCTCACCCAAGCGTTCGAGATCAAAGATCCTAGAGGACAATTCATGCCCATTCCACTCATACTCTTGTGCTACTTTTAAGGCAGGGATTAAGAAATCTAATGGTAGCACAGCGTTCTGTCCGAAGACCATCTGAAATGGGGTGGCGTTGAGTACCGTTTTGTAGGCAACTCGATAAGCCCAAACAGCATGATGAAGTTGTTTGTCCCAATCAGAGCGTTTATTATTTACCAGTTTTGTCAATACGTTACAGAGGATCTTATTGGTACTCTCGGCTTGTCCGTTAGCTTGTGGGTGATAGGGGGCAGATTTCTTATGTATCACCAAGAATTGTTGGAGAAGATTTTCAATGACTTCATTCAAGAAGTGTGTGCCTCTATCGCTCACCAACTCTATTGGTAGTCCATATCTCGTGAACACATTCTCGAATAAGAACTTAGCCGTAGTCTGAGCATCATTCTTTGTTGTGGCTTTGACTTCTACCCACTTTGTAAGGTAATCTGTGGCTACAATGATGTACTCTGCATGGGAGTTTCTAGCTGGAGGGTTAATAGGACCTATGAAGTCTATGCCCCACTTCGAAAATGCACGTCCTCCCATCATTGGCCTCAAGGGCATCTCGTCTTTTCTCACCGGATATTGTGCACGTTGGCATGTGTCACATTTCTTCACATAGGTATGTGCGTCCATATGAAGAGTGGGCCACCAAAGTCCTGAGAATAGAATGGTCTTGATTACTCGGTCAGGACCAAAATGTCCACCTGCAACACCGCTGTGTGCAGTCTCTAAGACCTTTAAATAGTCTGATTCATGAATGCATAGTCTTAAGTAACCATCTTTGCCTCTTCGGTATAGGTTGTCCCCTACTAAGGCATAGCCTTGAGCCTCTTGCTCCATGCTTCGTCTTCTTGCTAGACTAGCCTCTTTGGGTAATCTTCCCGATCTCATAAACTCTACCAATGGAGCACTCCAATCTGGAATTAATGACACTTGATAAAGGGTCGCATGCTCCACTGGGGGTCTCTCTCTGCACCTTGGACAATTCTTAATCCACTCATGTATTTCTTTGTCCATGCTAGGCCAATACACTCCTAAACGCTTTAGATTCTACAATGTTCGTTGTTTAGAATAGTGATTTCCTAGCATTCCTTCATGGGCTTGTTGCAACCAACTACTATGTTCATCATCCTCCACACAACAAGCTAATACACCCTCAATATCTTGTTTGTACATGCTTCCTGCTAATATGTGATATTTTTGTGATTTTACAATTTCTTCTTGTGAAGTTTTCGCATTCTTATTTGCAGGGCCAAAGGTTAGGACTGGTACCAACTTATTTGCCCATTTAGGAACAACTTCTAAATTGAACAGATAAGCATCGGGTAATTCGTCAGACACTCCTTGCGGTGACTCTCCTGAAGTGATGCGAGAAAGGTGATCTGCCCGAAGGTGGGTTCTCCCTTTCCTGACAACAACTTCAAAGTCATATTCCATTAGTAATAGGAACCATCTTACTAAGCGTCCAGTATTGCAAGGTTTATTGACCAAATATAACAAAGCTTGATGATCAGTGAAAAACTTGAACTTGTTGGCCAATAAATAGTGTCTAAACTTCTTCATAGCATACACCATGCCTAAGCCCTCTTGCTCAGTTGTGGTATAGTTCCGTTCAGCTGTAGTGAGCTGTCTACTAGCATATGCTATGGGCAAATCTAAGTTTCCTTCACTTGTGGGTTGTGCTAGCACACATCCTATGGCATGATTGGATGCATCCACATGGACATGGAATGGTTTATTCCAATTAGGAGTGGTGAGTATTGGTGCCGTGCACAAACGTTTCTTCAGTTCGTTGAAAGAATTCTCGCATTCGTCGTTCCACTCAAAATTAGACAACAAGGCATAAAGGGGTCTAGCTATGATCGCGTACATGTGGATAAACCTACGGTAGTATCCACAATGGCCCATAAAGGCTTGTACCTCTTTAATATTCCTTGGCCTTGGTAGCTCCGCTATGGCTCGTACCTTATCTTCATCTGTTGAGATTCCATTCTTAGAAACAATATGACCTAAGATTTTACCTTGACGCACCATAAACACACACTTTTTTGGGTTCAGACACACTCGATATTCTCTACACTTGTTGAAGATTTGTCTGAGCTCAGGGATGTGAAACCTTCTTTCTTGGGAATGAGCACATAAATCATCCACATACACTTCTAAGCTCTTTCGCAAGAACTCTTTGAAGACATGACACATGAGCCTTTGGAATGTTGTAGGTGCATTGGTGAGCCCAAATGGCATCACACGAAATGCAAAGATTCCCCACTCTGTAGCAAAAGCTGTTTTGTGTTGATCTTCTGGGGCAATGGCTACTTGATTGTAACCTGAAAATCCATCAAGGAAGCTATAAACTTCCTTGCCTGCAACACGCTCCAATAGGTGTTCTGTGATTGGAAGTGGATAACTATCTCTAATCGTAGTGGCATTAACTTTTTTAAGGTTAATACACACTCGCAACTTCCCGTTCTTCTTGGGTACCACAACAATGGGGGACACCCATTCGGTATGCTCAATCTCATATATGAATCCAGCTTCAATCAACCTATCAATTTCTTCTTTTATTTTGGCTGCATAGGTATCATTATATGTGTAGGGCTTCTGTTTGGTGGGCTTAGCATCAGCAGTCATGGGGATAGTATGAGAGCAAATTCTTGGATCTACCCTTTTCAAGTCTCTATAGTGCCATGCAAACACATCCCTATATTCCCTTAATAGAGCTATGAGCTCCATTTCTTCTCTTGCACTTAGGTCATCTCCTATATATGTGCATCTCTCTTCGTTCTCTTCAATGGTCACTACAATCTTCTTGGTCTTTTCTTTATTATCATATGATTCTCCTATGATGGCCTCTCTCTTAGGCATTCGTACCAAAATTTTGCGGTTGTCAACTTCATATTTCTTGAAGTTTTCTGGTACTTCAAACAATGATTCCTCCTCTTCTTGTTTCACTGCTTTTCTTTTCTTTTTCTTTTGACTACTCTCACTTCCATCCTTTGAGTTTACTGTTTTAATACTTGTGAGAGGTTCTTCTTCTTTCTGGGTGAACACTCCTATATCTTCTAGATAGTGCTGCTCTGAGTTAAAGCAACTATCCATCACGATAGACTCCAGATCATCGTCATTCTCTTCTTCTTCTATGACATCACTAGGGTCACATTCTTCTAGCAAGGGTTGACACATGAACACTGAGATATCATAACCCTCCTCATCACAATGAGGTGTCCACTGTTCCTCATTGACAGCAATGTCCATGGTGGCTAGGATTTCTGGCCAGCCATGAGGCTCAAACTCCTCATCTGGAAAGATCATCGGTGTGTAGGCTGGGTCTCTAACTGGTCTATCTCCTAGCGAAGTGCCTTCTTCTCTTGCCTTTAAACGTTTTTCCTCTTCCTTTGCGACCTTGCACATCCATAAATGAGTATCTTCATGCAGCCATGATGGATCAGGTGAACTTTCAGAATGCACAGAGATGGAATCTTCTTTCGCTTTGTGGATAGAATTCCACTGTACGGGTGGTACATCTCTGAAGGTGTAATCCTTCAAATTGACCTTGGTGGTGACCCCTAAGTGCTGTAAGTACAAGGAGTTAGTTCCCCAATCCTGTACTATTTGCAATTGTCGTAGGAAGGGTCTTCCTAGGATCATCTCATAGACATTATTTTTCTCAAAGTCACATATAGCAAATGTGTGCTCAAACTCTACACCACAAGTGGTTAGAGTGATCCCTTCTAGCAATCCTAGAGGTCTTTCAAAATGACCATCAGCCATTTGAAGCTTCATTCTAGTTGGTCTTAATGTGGGCTTGCCCCATTGCTTCCACAAGGAGGTGGTCGCAATAGCAACACCAGCACCTGAATCTATGATTGCTTTGGTTGTGTAACCTTGGTAGGTGATTGGAAGATAAGTATTACCTTCTTCACCCTCACACATGTCCCCTATTTTTTCTAGAGGTATCTCTGGTACCCTTTGCTTGGAGCCTGCTTTTGGCATGTTGGAATCAAGTTCTGGAACCTGATCCTTCACATGATTCGAAAGCTCAGGTTTTGCTTTGAGCAGCTCTTCTACAGTGAGATGACACTGAACCTTAGTGTTCTTCACGACATCCGTGTTCCTTGGAACCACTGAGTCCTCATTTCTTACTAGTATTGTGGGAGCTCTAATCTGGAGAGATTCAGATTCCCATGGGCCTGGAAATTGAGGCAGTTCTTCTAAGGTATTAGATCCAAAATCTAACCTTTCGTCTTCTTGTTGTTCTGCTTCATCTCCGTAAATAGATGGGATGTCTTGGGGAAATTGATCATGAAGATCATCAATCTCAGGAATAGGAGGGGAATTACCCTTCTCCTTGGCCCATTTCTCTTCTTGTATTTCCCGCAAGAATTCTTGAGAGTACTGTTGAATTGAAGGAGGTATTCCTGGATCCGCGGAATTAGGAACATAAGCTCCCATTGGTGGTGAGCTTCCTCTTTCAATAACTGGTTGAGCCTGTGGAGGTAAAGAAACTTGTGGTTTGTTTACCAACTGCTCTAATCGTTCTAGTAAGCCCTGGAAATGCAAATCCCCTTTGACAGAGTTTGTTTGATTGAACTTTTGACTAGTCTCAAGTATAGCTTGAGCTTGTTCTACCATTTTCATGCACATTTTCATCCGTTCAATCTCTAAGTCCGCTCTAGGGTAACTCTTGTCTAGGTTTGCAGCTGTAGGCCTTTCTTGAAGTCGAGCCTGGTAGGCTTTGAACATCATGTCCAAGCCTTCTGGGGTTGGATCTGCAAGAACCGACCCTGGTTGTGGTCTATTTACAATGGGTGGTGGGGTGGGATGAGGTGGAGTGGATGGAGTTTCGGTATGCGAGGGGCTTTGAGATGCAATGTCTTCTATTTTTGTTTTCGCTTCTTTTAAGCTTTCTTCTAGTTCCGATAACTTTTTATTCCACTTGCGATTGGCCTTCTCTCTGGTATCCTTCCATGTTCTTGTTTTCCTCTTACTAGGCTCTCCCGATTCACTCGACTCTGATTGTTCTACTGGTTTATCCTGTTTTAAGGCTTGTGCTCTAGTGACAGCTTGTATAGGAGCCACATTGCTACTACTTGAACTTGAATCTGCCACTAAGCCTACCACATTAATGGGTGTAATCTTGGGTGCACTGGAGGGGTTCCTTGGACAATCTCTGGGGAGATGGTCTTTGCCACAATCAGGGCAAAAAGCCTGTATTGTGATAGCCTGTCCTTGACTCGGAGATGATGGGTGGGGACAGTCACGAATGAAATGATCACCTTGACATCTAAAACAAGATCCTCTAGGGGCTTGTGGTCTCATTTGTCTCAATTGGGGCCTAGGGTTAGGATTTGTGTACATGACATTGGAGTATTCTGGTTCCCAATTTTGCTCCATAGGTGGTGCCTCATATTGATACGAGTAAATCTCACTATGTTCAGGTGACTCTGTGTAATACGCATGTGGGCGACCTACATGGGAGTAGTCTGAGCTATGAGCATGAGAGTCATTATCTGGTATCAATGGGGTTAGTGGCACCAAAGCTCTATTTGGATTTTCCTCTCCCACAGCATACTTGACTGGAATCACGTTGGCAGGAGTTGGTGGTTGGTTTCCCAAGACAGGTTGTGGCCTATATGGTACCTGATATTGCTGTTGTGGTCTATAATATGGCTGTTGGTATTGGTTCTGATACCTACCTTGTGGGTAAGGTTGCTAATAATTCTATCTAACAGCCTGCCTATTGTAGGGACAATCTTGAGCCGTGTGGTTTGTGTATTTTCTCTCAATAGTGCAATATGGAGCATTCCTTTCTCTAATGTTTTGGTTTTGCATTGGGCATACATTAGCCATGTGGTCGCCCCCACAAGTATAACACCGATTCACTGGAGTGACTCTCTGTGTTTGTTTATTTTGGACTCCCAGCTTCTTGGCAACTTGCTCAGCTATCTCTTCTATTTCTGTGGAGATCTTTGAAGTATGACTAGTAGAACTATCCGAATCTTTGTAGAGTTTGGATAATCCTAACTCCTCACCCAAGTTATCTTCTATGTCGATGCACGTCCGCACGCACTCTTCTATGGATCTAGGCTCTTTCAAGTACACATATGATCTTAATTTTGTGCTCAGTAAGCCATCTAAGAACAAAGCCACTTGTTTAGCTGGTGTGGGTAACTCTGGAGTAGGGCATCTTTCTAGGTATTGTCTGAACCTTCTACCTGCTAGTCGCACTATTTCTTGGGGTGTCTGCTTGAAACTGTGGATCAGGGATGATGTGTTATGCCTGATACCACTCTTGGAAAATTCTACAATGAATTCGTCTAGCAGTTGACCTATATCGCGATAGTTGCGACTACTCAGTGGTTGAAACCAAGCCAAGGCATTGCCCTTAAGAGTCAAACCAAATGCCTCGTACTGGGTGAACAAGTCATCGACCTGTTCTGCTCTTAACACTTGTTTGAACTCGGCCACATGATCATAAGGATCTCCTGACCCGTCAAAATAATTCTTCATTGCCTTGATCACTTGAGTGGGTCTAAGGGTTCTTGGGTGCTCTCGGGGTCTAGGCAATGGAAAATCATGTTCATCTCTTTGTTGCCTATGTGCTTGATGTCTCTCTTTTTCAGGTCTTTCATTTTCAAATCCTGATCTATTCCTGCCCACGGTGTGTGCAAAACTTACCTCAGGTCTCTCTCTAGTTCTTTCTCTCTGGGCTTCATGAGCGTGGGATGATCCTACTCCTTGGAGACCATGGGAAACATTGGATCTTGGTGGGGGGAAAATCAATTCATTCTTCCAAGTATATGCATGTCTATCATGTTCTGTTACCAAGAAAATTTTCTCTGATGTGTTATCCAGGTAGACCACTTTGCCGGGTATCTCTGGATCCTTGAACTCGTAGATGATGACTATGCCCAATTGGCTAGGTTGATCTGGCTTGAATCTCCAAAAGGCTTCCTCTGTTTCTCTATTCAAAAATAGTTCTATGCTTTTGTTATCTTGAGGGATCCAGTCTGGAGTGATCACTCGGGTCAAAACTGACTTACCTCTAGGAGTCTGGGGTCCTTGTCCTACATTTCCTTGTTCTAGGTCTCCTATTTCATTCTTAGGAATGACATTTCCAAACTCATCAGTCCTATCTGGTAGGTTGGTGACCACATACATGGTTCCTTCCTTATCAATGTATGAACCCTCTTCAAACTTGACCACCGGGTGTTCAAGTCCAAAGGATTGATCTGGATTTTTGAGTTGGACCACTGATCGCCTCAGACCATCCTCATAGATGCGAGCACCTAATTGGTTGGTCCGAATATATTCCAACTGTGTCTTATAGGGACCTTCTGGTGTTTGTAGATGGGCAGTCCCTGAGCCACCTGCAGGTTTTCCCATACTAAAAGACATTTTTGAATCACTTGTGTCTGAACTTAGTAAAAGATGACCACTTAGTTGTTGTGCCCAAGACTTGGATGTATGGTTGACACTAGCCTCAGAAGATCTAATGCTTTGTTTATCCTTGCCTAAGTGTCTACCAGATCTCAGGTTCATAAGCTTTAGTCAAGAGTCCAAATTTTCCCCTTGGTATGGTTCAAAATTCTTTGGAGTCCCCTTGGTTCCCTAGTCCCACATGAGGGTCAACTTCAAATTATCCTATCTCAAAATCAACGCGTTATTCTTGAAAAAAACAGTTGAGATCGTGTAGGATTCGAAACGAGCTTTCCAACGAGCTATAGAGCTCAAAAAATGGACTTTGGATGAAAAAGTTATGTCAAATCAGGCTCCTGGGGTCAAAACAGGCCAACAGGACCTTTTGAAAAAATCGCGATTTTGTACCTTGAGAATCGTGTTCACAAAATCGTGTTTTCACAAAATCGTGTTTTGAAAATCACGATTTTGAGTAGAAAATCGTGTTTTGAAAATCGTGATTTTGATCACAAAATCGTGTTTCTGAAAATCGCGATTTTGATCACAAAATCGTGTTTCTGAAAATCGCAATGTTGATCACAAAATCCTGTTTCTGAAAATCGTGTTTTTTGACATGAAAATCGCGATGTTGAGCACAAAATCGTGTTTATGAAAATCGCGATTTTGAGCACAGAATCGTGTTTTTTTACATGAAAATCACGATTTTGAGCACATAATCGTGTTTTAGAGAATCGTGTTTTTTGACATGAAAATCGCGATTTTGAGCACAGAATCGTGTTTTAGAGAATCGTGTTTTTTGACATGAAAATCGCGATTTTGAGCACAGAATCGTGTTTTTGAAAATCGCAATTTTGACTCAGAGAATCGTGATTCACAAAATCGTGTTTTTTGCTGAAAATCGTGATTTGTGAGAATCGCGATTTTGAACCCGCTGAAAATCGTATTTTCTCAGAATCGTGTTTTTGGCATGAAAATCGCGATGTTGAGCACAAAATCGTGTTTTTTGAAAATCGCGATTTTGACTCAGAGAATCGTGATTCACAAAATCGTGTTTTTTTGCTGAAAATCGTGATTTGTGAGAATCGCGATTTTGAGCCCGTTGAAAATCGTATTTTCTCAGAATCGTGTTTTTGGCATGAAAATCACGATGTTGAGCACAAAATCGTGTTTTTAGAAAATCGCGATTTTGAGCAAAAAATCGTGATTACACAGAATCGCCTTTTTTTCACAAAATCGTCTTTTTACTGAAAATCGTGGTTTTTTGAAAATCGCGATTTTGAGTAGGGAATCGTGTTTTCTCAAAATCGTGTTTTTTGACTGAAAATCGTGATTTGTGAGAATTGCAATTTTGAGCACAATCACAGAATCGCGATTCTGAGAATGACCACAGAATCATGATTTTTTCAGCCAACTTTTAGGCGGGAAAACAGAAAATCGTGATTTTTCAAAAAAAATTGAATTTTCACATAATCGCGATTTTCATCACAGAATCACGTTTTTTTGGCGGGAAATTCAAATTTCTGAGTGCCGGCTATGGTGAGCTCCGTATGAGCAGAAAATCATGAAAAAAACACAGCGCTTGCTCTCCCTTGCTTCTCCTAACTCCTTCCCACACAATAATGCATGAAAAATGGTATGACGATGGTGAAAATGCACTAAAAAACAAGAATTTTCTATGAAGAAGAAGATGCAAGAAGGTGGAGATGATGATGAGGATGAAGATGAAGAGGAAAAAACAGAAAATGAACTGAAATGACAGTTTTTTTACCTTCCAACGTCGCAAATCTACGATCTTACCATCACAACGCTCGTCCTCGAAGCTCTCTCCCCGGCAACGGCGCCAAAATTTGGTGTAGCTCAAGCGTAAGCACCACCTCCTTTACTTGTCAATCCGCGGAGACGTGAGGACCGGTATGAAGACCACAAGCAAGTGAAGGCACAAGTGTGTGAGTGAAAGCACACAAACATGCACACACATACACACACACGCGCACAAAGTAAGATCAAAGAGAGGAACAATGGAAAGCTTAGATTGCAAAAGAAGTCTCTTACAAAAGTTCTATTCTCTAACAAGCTAACCTCAAAAATGAGCTCTCTAGCTCTCTTTATAGTTTTTTGACTAGTTTTGGCCCTGTCCAGACCTAGTGTCTGGCCTAGTTAAAAATTAGGTTCCAAAGCTTATTTGAGGGCTCAAACGAAGTCTAAAAATTATGAAAATTGGTATGATGGTACTTCTAATACTCCTCAAGCTCGAGGACTCCTCGGCTTGAACAAAATGGAGTTACAAAAAATAGATAATGGTATTTACAATGGTTTTTAGTGATGAAAATCACTATTTTTGTAGGGGATTCTTCTGAAAATTTGACATACACTTCTTGGAGCTCCCTACTTGCTCCCTTTCCTTGTGTGTCCACCTTTTGATGTGCTTCCATGCTTTGTCCTTGACTTTGAGCTTCAACAACGTCCAAGAAGAGAACTAGAGCTTGGAGAGATAGCCGAGAAAGAATGAAAAGGCAATGGGCCAAGAAGATGAGCGAACTCGAGGAAAGCCTAAGAGAAACGAGAGCCAAGATAATTGAACTTACATCTCAACCTCCCTCTCACACTACTCCGCCACCATCATTCCCAGATCCATCCAATCCACCACCTTCTAACCCGCCTCATGCGACCCCACCACCCCCTAGAGTAGGATCAGTTCTAGTAGATCCCACTCCTGAGGACCTAAATATGATGCTCAAAGCATATCAGGACAAAATCCAAGAAGGGCCAAATGTAACCGATCATGAAAAGTGTTACCCTAGAGCAGAACTAGAGCTTGAACGAACCAAAATTTGCGCTAAGATGGTGGAATTGGCTCAAACCATGTTTGAAGCCAGTCGCCTCTTTAACATCTCTAGTTCAGCTAAGACGTAGTTGCACTTTGATGGACTGCTAGAAAGATTGGAGAGGCTAATTGCACAATCAGAAAAGGAACCCGCCTCTCAAAGTAAGGACAAGCCAAGTGAAAGGCTAAGCCTTCCCACTCAGGAAGCCTATGTGCCCAACTCCACAGAGCCAGACACATCTTCTTCTATGAATCGGTACTCACCCGAATTCCTATGAGAGATTCAAGAAGAGAAATGGGCTAAAGAAAGTGAAGTCCCTCCTCCCTTTGAACTTGTGGATGACGCACATGATCAATTCCCACAAGATATTCCCTCCATTTATGGAGAGCAGGAGAGTGCACAATCTCAAGAGAGATTAGACTTTGAGTCTAATTCTTTACACGAATTACCCCACTTCACGGGCCCATGGGAAGCAAAGTCTACATGTATGAGAGCACCCACGGTCATGGTACGAAACGAAGACTCAGTCATACCTAGGAATACGGAGGTAGTAAGGAACACTAAAGTGCAGTGCAACCTCACTTTAGAAGAGCTACTCAAGGTTAGGCCAGAGTTATGGAAACATGTAGCTCACCAAGTGCCAGAAGTAGCGAAACCCCGTTCCCAGGTAGGTTCGCATAGAACAGTGCCAGAAATTCCTCTAGACAAGATAGGAGATATGAGTGAAGGTGAAGAAGGAAACACCTATCTTCCCATTACCCATCAGGGGTACACAACCAAGGCAATTCTAGACTCAGGTGCAGGACTTGCTATTGCTACCACTTCCGTATGGAAGCGTTGGGGCAAGCCAGCACTCATGCCAACGAGAATGAAATTGCAGATGGCCGATGGTCACATAGAAAGACCCTTAGGCTTGCTAGAAGGAATAACTCTCACTACATGTGGTGTAGAGTTTGAGCATACATTTTCTATCTGTGATTTTAGCAAGAACCATGCCTATGAGATGATTTTGGGAAGACCATTTATGTGACAATTGCAAGTGGTACAGGATTGGGGAACCAACTCATTGTACTTGCAACACTTAGGTGTTACGACCAAAGTCAATCTCAAGGATTAATCTCACAGAGATGTGCCTCCTCTCCAATGGAATCCAATCCATAGAGTCAAAGATGATACTGAGTCTGTACATTCCATAGGATCAGGATCCTCATGGATGCATGAAGACACCCACTTATGGATGTGCAAAGTTGTAGTAGAAGAAGAGGAGAGAGAAAAAGCCAGAGAGATAGGTGCGAAAGAGACTCATAGATCAATTCAAGACCCAACCTATGCACCTGTAGTATTCCCTAATGAAGAATTTGAACCTCACGGCTGGGCAGAAATTTTAGCAACAATGGATGTGGCCATCAATGAAGAACAATGGACACCCCACTGTGATGAGGATGGCTATGACATTTCAGTCTTCTCCATAGAGCCAATCATGGGAGATGCAGTTTTAGAAGAATGCGAACCTAGCCCTGATGCATTTGAGGATGCAAGTGACTCCGATCTAGAGTCAATCATTATGGACCCACCCTTTGCATCAGAAGAAGAATACTTCTACGAAGTAGAATTTCATCCTCAGAGACATGAAGAGATGGCAAACGATGTAAGATTAGCCACACAAGTAAGTGCTAAGAATGAGAGCAAGAAACGGAAGAAGAAAGAAATCACACCAGAGGAAGAAGAGTCTTTGTTTGAGGTCCTTGACAATTTCAGAAAGTACGAGATAGATGATAGGAGAATCATGATAAGAATGCCTAAACGCGAGGTACAGTCAGGAGAGGCCTATGATAACAAAGAAACCACCAAGAAAATAGTTGTCACCATAGAAGAAAGATGCACCTACATAGGACATGACCTCACTGAGGAGGAGGAGTATGAGTTGATAGCCTTGCTAAGAGAGTACCGAGATGTTTTTGCTTGGAGCTACAAGGACTTGAAAGGTGTAGACCCTAACATATGCTCACACACAATCCCCATGACCTCAGATGCCAAACCATCCAAACAGAAGCCATACACTTATAATGATAATTATGCTGCCAAGATCAAAGAAGAGATAGATTGCCTAGTGGAAGCTGTATTTATCTATGAAATTGAGCACACTGAGTGGGTATCCCCCATCGTAGTGGTGCCCAAGAAGAATGGAAAGCTACGTGTGTGCATTAACTTGAAGAAGATTAATGCAGCCACTATTCGAGATAACTATCCGCATCCTATCACGGAACATCTCTTAGAAAGAGTAACAGGTAAGGAAGTATACAACTTCCTTGACGGATTTTCTGGCTACAATCAGGTAGCCATTGCTCCCGAGGACCAGCATAAGACTTCTTTTGCCACAGAATGGGGCATATTTGCCTTTAGGGTAATGCCATTTGGGCTTACCAATGCCCCTGCAACCTTCTAGAGATTGATGTGCCATGTATTTAAAGAATTCTTGAGGAAGAATTTAGAGGTCTATGTTGATGATCTTTGTGCACATTCCAACATTAGACAAACACATATACCCAAGCTCAAGCAAATCTTTGACAAATGTAGAGAGTATCAAGTCTGCTTGAACCCAGAAAAGTGTGTTTTCATGGTCAGGCAAGGCAAGATTCTAGGACACATAGTGTCAAAGAATGGCATATCCACTGATGAAGAGAAAGTAAGAGCCATAGTAGAGTTGCCTAGGCCAAAGAATGTCAAGGAAGTACAAGCTTTCATGGGGCATTGTGGCTATTACCGACGCTTTATACACATGTATGTCATCATTGCCAAGCCACTATACGGACTTTTGACCAACTTTGAGTGGACTAATGAATGTGAGAACTCTTTCAATGAGCTCAAAAGGAGATTGTGTTCAGCACCAATCTTGACCACACCAGATTGGAATAAGCCCTTCCATGTTCATGTGGATGCATCCAATTATGCTATTGGATGTGTGCTTGCACAACCTACGGGCGAAGGTAATATGGATCTTCCAATTGCCTATGCTAGTAGACAGTTGAATGCAGCTGAACAAAATTATACCACCACTGAACGAGAGGGATTAGGCATGGTATATGCAGTTAAAATGTTTAGACACTATTTGCTTGCAAATAAGTTTAAATTTTTTACCGATCATCAGGCATTATTGTACTTGGTAAACAAACCATGCAATACAGGCCGATTAGTAAGATGGTTTCTCTTGCTAATGGAATATGACTTTGAAGTTGTGGTGAGGAAAGGGAAGACTCACTTGAGAGCAGACCATCTCTCTAGGCTCACATCTGGAGAAGCCGCACAAGGAGTATCAGATGACCATCCTGATGCTTACTTGTTTAATTTGGAAGTTGTACCTCAGTGGGCTAAGCCATTAGTGCTAGTATTGACATACGGGCCTAACCACCCAGTCGTAAACACTCAAGATAGGGAGGTAGTAAAAGCCCAGAAGTACCATATCATGGCAGGAAGCATGTACAAACAGACAGATCAAGGGATATTGGCTTGTTGTGTGGAAGAAGACGAGTATGCAAAATGGTTGCAATCAGCACATGTAGGTGCATTAGAGCAACACCATTCGAGGCAAAGAACTTTACAGACACTAAGGAGATTCGGAGTGCATTGGCCGACTATGGAGGCTGATGTCCATAAGTTGTGCAAAGAATGCCTGATCTGTTGTACTAAACCACCCGTGGAGCATGCCACTCTCTATCAAGTGTCTTTAGTGCCAGATTGGAGTGAACCATTAGTAGCCTTCCTGAAGACGAAAACATTCCCTCAAGACATGACTTTGGCTAGAAAAAGAAGTTTAGAACAAGAAGCCCTAGATTACTCACTCATTGGTGATAATCTATACAAACGTGGTAAAGATGGTTACCTCAGATTATGTGTCCATGAGAGCGAATACCTCAAGATATTGGAAACTGCTCACCAGGGTGTAGCAGGAGGACATTTTGGACCAGATCGGGTGATCAAGGCAATATTATTTGCAGGTCTTTGGTGGCCGACCCTTCACATGGATGGACATACCTATGTGAAGAGATGTGATGTGTGTCAGCAAACTCAATATCCTATACGCAAAGATGAGATGCCCCTGAAACCTATGATGGGTGGACGTGCATTCTTTAAGTGGGGAATATACTTTGTAGGTCCTATTAATCCCCCAGCTAAGGGTTCGCATGCAGAGTATATTATTGTGGCCACAGACTATCTAACCAAGTGGGTAAAAGTGAAAGCCATGACTAATAATGATGCCCAGACAACCGCCAAGTTCTTATTTGAGAATGTATTCACACAATACGGGCTACCTATAGAGCTATTCAGTGATAGAGGGAGTCACTGCTTGAATGAAGTTATCAAAAATCTTCTCCAAGAGTTCTTGGTTATACACAAGAAGTCTGCCCCCTACAATCGACAAGCTAATGGGCAAGCAGAAAGCACAAATAAGATTCTATGCAATGTGTTGACTAAATTGGTGAATAATAAATGCTTTGATTGGGACAAACAACTACATCATGTTGTTTGGGCATACCGAGTTGCCTATAAAATGATACTCCAAGCCACACCTTTTCATATGGTATTCGGCCAAAATGCGGTGCTACCTTTGGACTTCTTGATTCCTACATTGAGAATAGCACAAGAGCATGAGTGGATGGGCCATGAGCTCTCCTCTAGGATTTTTGACCTTGAGCGATTAGGAGAAACAAGACTGAGGGCTGCCGCATGAATATATGTAACTAAGAAACGATAGAAGGCGTACTTTGATGCCCATGTTAAGGATAAAGGATTGAAGGCCGGAGACTTAGTTTTGGTATATACCCTGAAACAACATGCGAGAAAGCTAGAAAAATATGGTTATGGACCTATGATCATAAATAGGATCTCTACTAGTGGAGCAGTCCAATTAGCCACACTCGAAGTCAATACTCTCCCTAACTACATAAGCGGATGCAGAGTCAAGTTATATCAGGAACCTCTCACTGAGGAAATGCTCAATCGACTCAACACTGCCAAGAAACGTAAAGAAGAGGAAAAATGAGTTCGAGAAGAAGCACAGGCAGAAGCCTTGGAACACATCCAAAAATGAAGATGAGAAGACAAGGACGAGATCAGCCTAGGACAGAGGCATATGCAAACCAAGGGTATCATATGGCAATGTGTGAAGCTTCAGGTATTAGATCTCATAGAATAATTGATCGGCGTCCTTTTGTGACCTTAGAGCTAGGACAAGGGACCAGTGCAAGGACTGTAAGAGCCTTGATTGACTCAGGTGCAGCCACTAGTGCTGTTAAACTTTCATACTGTCAAGAGTTGAATTTAAGTGTCAATCCTATAGAAGCCTATCTCATAGGATTGGGAGGTGTGCAAACCCCTTGCATGGGCGAGGTGGAACTTCCCCTCTACATTCAAGATTCTTTAATGACAGTTAAAGTACTAGTGTGTCAAGATGAGGATCTCACTGAGCCTCTTGTCTTGGGTCAAGACTGGATCTATGATCATGTAGCCAACCTAAACCTAAGATGTGGACTTCTTCAGGTATGGGTAAATCAGAATTGTATTACAATTGAGCTAGAAAATGAAGCACTCAAGGAACTAGGAAAAGCACAAACTCCTGGTCCTTCCCGGAGTACACATGAAGATGACCATGCTATTCTTATCCAAAACTATGTGATGCAGAGGGATGATTATCGCAACACAAAAGTCAAGGATGCAATGGAACTCCCTTCTTTTCCAAAGGCCATTGGGATGCAGCAACCAAAGACAGATAAAAGGCAGAAGAAGCAGAGGACTTATGCTCGAGGCGCAAAGAAAATACGATGCATGGTGTCTCAACCACCAAAACAAGTGTGGGTACGAAAAAGCGAGCATCCTATTGCGGTCAAGCCACACCAACCGGCTCAACTTCCTATTAGTGATCAACGACACGACACTAATAAGAAGTCCTCCAAAAATCCTTGTGTGAAAGTGAAGTCTATTTGGGTACCCAAGAAGTCAATGAAGGCTAGCCCACAATCAAGACAAATTTGGGTGCCTAAGGCTTGCTTGCAAGCTCAAATAGCTACACCGAGACCACACCCTGTACAACATGGTTCACTCACTCACACAACTGATACCCACTTGTATTCAACACGCATGAACACACATTGGCCCATGAGCACGAGCAGAATCATTTGTAAATGGGTCCCTAAAAAGCCTCATCTCCAAGCGGACACTCTTATAAAGCCCTCCAGAGTCTCCACAAAATCAAGATCAACAGCCAATCATTTTGTTTGGCAGCCGAAAGCATGTAACAAATCCCCTTACCCCATTTGTAAATTCATTCCCACTTACTAACTTCATCACCTGTACACTGCACTTTTCCATTTAGCTCACAAGACTATCCATCCACTAATGGCACATTGGATCACCTAGCACGTATTGACCTACTGACCTCTCACTAACCTCATATTAATGTTGTAACGGCGACAAAAATTTTTCTATCATGTCCATTACAATGTTAACACATGTTTCTATATTCTCACAGAGTCAGCAGGCAAGAAGTAACATGGCTGATACAGCAGGACCTAGTTCTCAGGTAGGCACCAGCCCTCAAATCGTGGACATTGAAAGTCTTCCCATTGAGGAGGAATTGAAGGAGCGCCCAGTGGCATTGAGAGCATTACATGCCATACCGATTCAGAATCCTCCACAGGTGCACACAATGTCAGTCATCAAAAACTCACATTGGTTCAGTGATGTAGCAGGACCTCTGGGAGAAGGCACTTACCTGTGGGAGGCAGAGATAGAGTTCAATGGGCACTGGGGCAGGTATCACTTCTTCACCAGGGAATTTGAGAGACTTCAAAATAGTGAAGGGCTGAAACCGATATGGAAGAAGGCGGGCTTATATGATTACTTCAAAGCTCAGTTACCGAAGCCCGACTTTCTAAGATGCTCATATCTGATTAGCACCCTCACTCCTTGTAAAGAGAAAAAGGGGTATAGCACCTTTGTCTTACCATCTCTCACAAGAGGTAATGAGTTGAACACTTCAAGTTGACGAACAATTTGGTAAGAGAAGCTCTCGACATGAAAGGCATGCATATCCCCACCGAGAAAGAGACTATGGTTCCCGACAACATGAAGAACCGGAATCTGACAAAACTAAAGGACATGGTGGCAATGACGCCGACTATTGCCATTCACCTTCAAATATGCATGCAGCATTTTGCGTTCCCGGCTCAAGAGAGATTCACAATGCCACCCAAGAAGATCTGGTTCAGTCTATACTTAGCAGATGCTTTCAATTTGACAATCAACATGCCACATTGGATTATTGACCAGATACACTTAGGGCATCAACGGTGGTATAAGAAGCAAAAGTCAGTGCTTCATGGATGTTGTGCTCTCACAAGGATTGTTTACCGATGCTTGGCTTATGACGTGCCAATTCAACGGGCACTTGTTTGGACCAGGGTGCAAGAATTTCAACGCAGACTATCAACTGCAGGGCCTCCATCCAAGAAAATGAGAGGAGCAGTTCAGATGCCTTGTGCCCAGGGCCGAGGTGCTACACTGACACCAGAAACCACTCCACGGCTTCCAAGGCGAGTGCAGCCATTCACTATCAGGTTACCAAGGCATAGCACCGAAGAACGGAATCTAGTATTTCCACCTATACCCACCGACTTAGAGTTCCCTCATGGCTTTACTTGGAAGATCTAACTCATGAGGAGGTGGCCAGGATAATTAATGCTACGAATTTAGAAGTGGAAGCAGAACAGACAAGTGGGCAACAGACAGTCACCGACCAACCCCATCCAGTCCAACCGGACATGGTCGAAGTCGATCAAGATGAAGAAGAGACGGCAGAAGAAGAGCAAGAGGATGAACAAGGACTGTCCGACAAAGAAGAGCAGGAATATGAGCAAGAAGTGGTACATGAACTTGAAGGAGCCCCTGCTTATACAAATCAATTAAAGAGACTGTATGATACCATCAATCGAGTTCAAGAACAACACAAATTATCCTTGGCAGCAGGAAAGGCCCTGATGAATCAGATCCTAGAAGACGAAGGTGTAGATGAACAATACAGGGCAACCCTTGATATGATTGCTGATGCATTGGGGGTACCTGAGATGGTGCATACCACTCTCGCCTATTCACGACGATTGGAGCGACGATACGGAAGACGCCCCCCTCGATCAGGAAAACAAATGAATGTATTATATCAAAACCCCAGCACACCACATCCACAACCACGGGCACAGCTCATACCATTCATGACAATGAGGAAGCCCATACATCTACTGCACCCCCGTCACCCCCCTTACCCCCTCTCCCTCCAACTCCACCACTTTCACCTCCCACAACCAGTGAAACCACTAATGTCATCGCCTCAGGATCCACTTCCCATACCGAAGCACAGACCGTTAGTCAACCCACACAACCTACACAACCGATCACCACCTCTCTTGTTTACACTACTACTGACTCTGTAATTCTAACTGTAGCCACAGAAAGCCCCATTCCCCCGATCACACTTCCTGGCGGTTCATATTCACAACTACACACACCATTTTGCACCTTCACCACCATCACCGCACCCACAATTCCCATGTTCACAATCACTCCCACGACTGCATCCACTTTTGATTTCATGGACATATCACCCACCTCTGCACCTCTCCCTCCCCCCATACGTCCACAATCTCCCATTCCCCCACCACCAACTTCACCCTTTTCAAGCACAACATACACGCTCCCACTTCCTTTTCCCTTCCCCTCTGCATTCAACACCTTTCCCGCATCCACTCCCATTAATAATGTATTTAATAATATGTACCAGTGTATGTCTCAACTACAACAGCATTACCAGCACCTAAACGCACAGCTTACGAGCCTCTTCAAAGACCATGAAACGCTCCAAGCAAGATTCATTGATTTAGAGAAGGAGAAGTGGCTATTACAACAGCAGTATACTACATTGCAAGCACAACATGATCAGTTAGTTGCCAATCCACCCCAATCAGATACTGAAGAAAAACAACAACTTGATGATATGTTACATGCCCAGATAACGAACAATCTCAAGCTTCGACGCAACCTTGCCTTATTACGGAAGCACATGTCCGTAGCACTTGAAGAAAACAAACGACTACATAAATAGAACAAAGAAAACCTGGAAGCAGCAATGGAGGGTTCACCGCAAGAAATTGAACTAGAGAAATTCAAAGCTATCCCATCTGAAAATATGCAAATCGTCTTGGAAACCCATGCCGACCTCCTGGAAGCCCACGTAGCATTAGAAAGAGAAAGAGATGACCTACTAAAGCAACTGGCAACTCAACAGGAGTCACCAAGAAAATTCACAACGGCAGTCGACACATCTGAAGAAGTCGCTGAACTCAGAGCAGAACTAGAAGAGCTACGAAGTAAAGTTCTTCGATACGAGCGTCAACCCTCTCCCCTG
This sequence comes from Ceratopteris richardii, assembly GCA_020310875.1. Classification (NCBI taxonomy): domain Eukaryota; kingdom Viridiplantae; phylum Streptophyta; class Polypodiopsida; order Polypodiales; family Pteridaceae; genus Ceratopteris; species Ceratopteris richardii. The sequence goes on along the minus strand of CM035430.1, from coordinate 63,936,660 downwards.
GTGGAATCGGAACATGAAGACTTAGTGCCAATTGAAGTGGAAGAAACTTTTGAAGACCCATATGTTTCCATGCCAGCACCCGGAGGTAAGCAAACAGAAGAAGGAATGGACACGATTGAGATTGAAGCCCCTGAATGGATGCAGAGGTTAGAAAAGCTTGCTGCAACCCATGATGAGAGAGTCACAGTGCAGATAGCATCTATGTCTCGATTGGAAGAAGTGGTCATTAAATCAGATTACTTCAGAAACCTCTCCCATCATCGGTGGATTGGCACATCCGATGATTTGTATGTTCCATTCTGTGTCTTACTGGCAGATTATAATGCTAAAATCAAGCAGCGCACAACGAAGGAACCAACCTTGGCGACACAATTTACACCAGAAGACATCCCTGCCAGTGCCACGCATGGGAATATCTTTCAACCTACCTGGAGGATCCGTCTACTTGAAACCTACCCTGAGATGGTACGCACGTGGAATAACATGCCTTTATATATCAAGTATAATCCCTACTACTGCCCTGTCTTTCGAAGAAGGTCTTGGCCGGAGTACACAAAAATAGTGCTCACAGTCAAAGGATGTGAAAAATGGCTCAATTATGTCTACTTAGCCCCACCTAGAGGCCAACCCACAGTAGCATACATGATTTCGACTATTCGGCATTGGGGAGTCAGGTTCAAGAATGTCCCAGATGTCATGGCACAGATGTGCCTCAAAATTTTTGAGCTCATGCTGGCCACATTCAGGACATTTAAGAATATCAAAGAACCTCATCTTTCGGCTCTTGGATTCAATGAAGGGAATCAGCACCTTGTCTACGATATGAGCACCACACCATCCATTAACGCCGTATATGCGTGGCATGCTCGTATAAAGTATCTACCTACCTGCTTCAAACAGACGTTTGAAGAAATGTTCATCACAAGGTTCTAGGAATATCATTCAGAGATATTCATTCCCAGACCATCTCACCTATTATAGTTATTTGTGGTGGAACAAGCTCTACATTCAGAAAAGCTACATATGCCACATCCAGAAGTTCTAGGGCCAGTAGACTGGGATGCCTTACTCACTGATCTGGCCAAAGGGTTGAGAATAGCATAACATCATTTAGCCACGGACGTTGTGGAGTACTACATCCAACGACCCACTCAACATCTGTCAGAGACGACAGACGCGAGAGAGGGGGGAGGTGTTGGCAGTAGTCAAGGTACACAAGGACTCACAAGACAAGGAAGTCAAAGAAGGGATTCAGAGCGAAGAGAAAGCACCAGCAGACAAAGTAGTCAACAAAGATCTGGCAAGTAGGCCGTCCAAAATTTTCCATGCAGTAATACTTCCTAAATAGTGGATTTAGTCACTCTACATCATTGTAAATACCATTTCACCTTTTTGTAACTCCATTTTGTGCAAGCCGAGGAGTCCTCAAGCTTGAGGAGTATTAGAAGTAGCATCGTACCAATTTTCATAATTTTTAGACTTCGTTTGAGCCCCCAAATAGGCCCTAGAACCTAATTTTTAACTAGGCCAGACACTAGGTCTGGACAGGGCCAAAAGCTAGTCAAAAACTATAAATAGAGCTAGAGAGCTCATTTTTGAGGTTATCTTGTAATAGATTTGAACTTGTATGAGCACTTTTGAAGTAATCTAAAGAACTCCATTGCTTCTCTCTTTGTCTTACCTTGTGTGCGCGTGTGTGTGTGTGTATGTGTGTGCATGTTAGTGTGCTTCTCACTTACACACTTGTGCCATCACTTGTTCGAGGTCTTCATACCATCCTCACGTCTTCCTGGATTGACATTAAAGGAGGTGCTACTCATCACTGAGCTACAGCATATTTAGATGCTCTGAGGTGCACACTATGTTATGTGAGTGCTACTTTGGATTATGCATTGTTTTATGAAGCTGGTGTAGATTTGTAGGTTCATGGATACATCGATGCAGATTGGGCTAGTAGCATTCCAGATAGAAGATCTACTAGTGGCTTTCTATTCACTCGGGAGTGCAGCTATTACATGGAGCAGTAAGAAGCAACCCACTGTTGCCTTGTCGAGTATAGAGGCTCAGTATAGAGGTGCAGTAAGAGGCAACCTTTGAGGCAGGCAAGTCATAAACAGACGACATGGAAGGATGAAAGCTAAGGATGAATCAGATAGGGAACCCAAAAGAAGACCCTGGGATTTGGTTTTGACATCAGGCCTTTTGGATTCCATTTGGATGGAGTAGTTGGTAGAAGAGCATATCATATTATGAAAGCAATTTGGCATAGTAAAATAGATGGAGTTTCCAAATGAAGTAAAGATAGAAGAGGAACGAATCTCGTTGGTACCCACAGACAACAAGTGGAAGCAATGATACGTTCCATTGAGTATGGAAGTCCCAATACATCGAATCAGTGGAATGTAGTTCAACAAATTTAGTGAAAGAATTGATGATGACCTAGACATGCATGCCATACTTTTTGACATGCACTATGATTTATTGGAAGGGAATCTAGATGATGCAAAGAAATGCCAAGTATTTCAAGCCACTTTGGGAGGAGAAGTTGTATGTTGGCTAACGGAGTTTACCCAAAATCTTTTTGCTACATATGATGCTCTTAAAAATGCACTTTTAAGGGGACTCTAGAAAGCAAAAATGATTGGTCAATTGTTCATCACATGGATGGATTGAATTCATTATTAAAGGAAAATATCTATTTGTTTGCATGAGATGAACACAATCTAAAAGCTATAAACCCGGCATGGCAAGGCTCCCTAGATGTTGTAAATGTCACAAGGAAGGAGATAAGGAAGAGAGCTTACACACGCACACACACTCTCACAATCAAAGAGGAGCACACATAGATTTGAGGCAAGGAAGAATGATCTTCTTTTTCTTCTTCTATTACATAAAAAGAATGTACAAGAATGACCTAAAACAACAATACGACAAGTACCATATATAAAGAAAAGTACATGAGGAAAATCCTAATGTCCACAAATGAGTGAGCTAGCAAGAAACAAATGTGCCATTAATCTTGGTAGATAAATCTAGTAAAGCTCAATGAGGTATCACTGACATTTATCGATGTGACCACTATACATGTCAGAGAAATGAAAAAGTAATACGTGTCATCTTGGATCATCACATGTTGAGCTTGATACCTCAACACTCACCCTCAAGCTCAACATCATGTCCTCTAATCCAAGCATCTTCCAAAACTTCTTCAACTTCTCTGCTCCAAGTGCTTTAGTGAAAAAATCAGCAACCTACTCATCTGTTCTCACATAAACAAGATCAATATCACCTACTAATATCTTCTCTATGATGAAGTGATAATGTACCTCAATATGCTTTGTTCTAGCATGAAAAATAGGGTTCCATGCTAATTGTATGCCGCTAAGATTATCACAATAGATGGTGATAGGCTTTTGCACTTCCACACTTAAATCTACAAGTAGCATCTCTAGCCATGATATGCTTTGTACCTCGATATGCTTTGTTCTAGCATGAAAAATAGGATTCCGTGCTAATTGTATGCTCCTAAGATTATCACAATAAATAATGATAGGCTTTCCTACTTCCACATCTAAATCTGCAAGTAGAATTTCTAGCCATGATGCCTCACATGCTGCCATTACAGCACCTCTATACTCAGCCTCTGTACTCGACAAAGCAACAGTGGGTTGCTTCTTGCTGCTCCATGTAACAGTTGCACTCCCAAGTGAGAATAGAAAACCACTAGTAGATCTTCTATCTGGAATGTTGCCAGTCCAGTCTACATCGATGTATCCATAAACCTGCAAATCTACACCAGCCTCATAAAACAATGCATAATCCAAAGTAGCACTCACATAACATAGAGTGCACCTCACAGCATGCAAATGTGGCTTCTTGGGAACCTGCATAAATTGACTTTCAAGTCCAATAGTATAGCTTAGATCAAGCCTTGTAATTGTGAGATATATAAGACTTCCCACAATTTTCCTCTACATAGTAGCATTTTCCAATGCTTCACCTGATGTAGTATCCAACTTCAAATTTTGATCTAATGGCATAGGAATTGGCTTACAACCAGCCATATCATACTTTTGCAGCATATTCAAGGCCTATTGCCTTTGCGACATCCATATACTTGTTTCTGTATGTATAAACTCAATGCCCAAGAAATAGTGCAGCACACCAAGATCTTTCATGTCAAGTTCTTGCATAAGAAGTTGCTTTACCTCTTTGATGCTCCCTTTATTACCACCACCTACAATCAGGTCATCAACATAAATAGCCACAATAGTGATGTCATCATCAGCCTTCCTTGCATATAGTGAGTGATCTGCATCACACATAGAAAACCCAATGCTGGTTAAGTAATCAGCAATCCTTGCATGCCATGCATGAGGGGCTTGCTTCAGCCCATACAAAGGCTTTTGCAACCTGCAAACATATTCTGGATGCTTTGAATCTTCATATCCTTGTGGCTAGTCCATATATACTTCTTCTTGTAACTCACCATGTAGGAAAGCATTCTTCACATCCATCTGATGCAAAGTCCATCCTTTTGTTGTACCTAATGAAACAAGTGTCCTGACAGTAGAAATTTTAGCTACAGGACTGAATGTTTCCTCATAATCAATGCCATATGCCTGTGCATATCCTTTAACTACCAATCGTGCTTTATTGCTGCTTATGCTACCATCAGCATTATGCTTTACCTTGTAAACCCATTTGCAGCCTATGGGTTTCTTTCCTTGCGGCAATGGAACCAGCTTCCATGTATCATTTCCATAAAGTGCAGCCATCTCCTCATCCATAGCTTTTTCCCAATCTACAATTCCAATTGCATCTTTAAAGCAAGAAGGTTTAGCATCTTGTATTACCTTTGTCATGTAGGCACAATGACGAGCCATGTAACTATCATATGTCAATCGTTGCACTAAATTCCGCATCCTCCCATATCTTCTTGGTCTTGGGTCACTTCTCCTTGTATCATCTGGATGTGCCCTTCTTACTCATGGAGTCTTCATAGAGGGCAATCCAAGTTCCTCATCAAGACTCTTTTATGAACCGCTTGAATCCCCATCAATGTCTTCAAAACCTACACATGTTTTATGTCTAGCAGAAAGCTTTTCTTTATCTTTCTTGGATGTATATGATGAATTTGCTGGACTAAAAATTCCACGTAGTCTTCCACTCCATTGATTTGAGTTGGAACTATTGCTTGGTGATGCATCCGGTCCACTCAAAACCAGAGATTCTACACTTGATTTTTCAGCATTTTCTTTGTCATTTGGTTCAACACTCAATCCTCCTTTGGCATCTACATAGAAGCTTGACATTTCATCAAATACCACATCTCTACTCACCTTCACCTGTCGTGTGAGTGGGTTATAACATTTGTACCCTTTTTGTTCAAGGAAGTATCCAATGAAGACACATTTTTCTGCTTTCGGATCAAGCATCATCCTCAACTCTTCTAGAACATGTACATATGCAAAAGAGCAAAAAACTTTCAGATTATGATAAGTTTGGCTTTTTACCTATAAACTTCTCTTCATGTGTAATTTGATGTACAACAGTACTCAGAGTTCTGTTCATGATGTATACAGCAGTATGCATAGTTTCTGCCCAATAACAATGAGGCATATTCTTCTCAACCATCAAGGCTCTTGCTATTTCTGCAATATGTCTATTTTTGCATTTAGCAACGACATTCTGCTGTGGTGTGTACCTGCATGAAAACTGACACCGAATTCCATGATTTTTTAGAAAATTGTTGAACTCATTTGACATGTATTCACCTCCTCCATCAGATCTTAATGTTTGAATGTACTTCCCTATCTGCTTTTCCACCATAGCTTTAAAATTCTGGAAGTGAGTGAACACCTCACTCTTCTCTTCCATGAAATATACCCATACTTTGCGTGTATGGTCATCAATGAAAGTAACATAAAACCTGCAACTGCCCAAAGATGTGGTCTTTGTTGGACCCCAAACATCTGTATGTACTACTTCTAGTACATTCTCACTAACATGCTTGTCATGTGGAAATGATGCTCTTGACTGTTTACCAAATTGACATGCTGCACATACCTTTTGCATTTCTGGAACTTTGAAATTTGGTAGTCCATGGACAATCTCCTTTGACTATGTCAATTTCAGCCTTTGCAAGTTTGCATGTCCAATCCATTTGTGCCGCATCTCTATATTTGCAATAGCTCGTGCACCTTTTGCAAACATGGATGCATTCATTTCAGGAATCTTCACATTTAAGGTGAACATCCTACCCACTTTGTTTCCTTTGGCAACCAATCATCCATCCTGCTTGTACTCTTCTACATATAATCCATTAGCATTGAACCTAGATTGTAATCCCGGGTCAACCATTTGTCCAATAGAAACCAGATTCTTTGTTATATTTGGAACATGCAGCACATCAGCAAGATGTTTTACCTTTCCATCCTCCATTGATAGTGCTATGTTTCCTGTATGCTCAATAGGATGTGATGTGTCATCACCCATTTCAACATATCTAGGAACTGGCAATTTTTGCAAAGTACTAAACCATTGTGCATGACTAGTCATGTGATTTGAAGCACCTACATCAACATACCAAACATTAGCATTCGATTTTGAAACACCAGTAGACATCGTATTCATCATGTGATGTTGAACCATGAACAGCTTCTCAGAATCATCTGTACTTGTGGATGCATAGTTGTTTTGTTGCCTTCTGTTATTTTGATTCTTCAACCTACAATCACATTCAAAGTGTCTAGGTTTACCACAATTCCAGAATCCTTTACTATCATTACGGGAATCATTTCTTTGGAAATTTATGTGACCTCTTTGGATCGCCCTGCCTCAAAATTTTCCTCTTCTTCTTGCATGATTCTGTTGTTGACCTTGGTCTTGGTTATTGTTTCCTCTTCCACTTCTAAAACCTCTACCTCTACCTCTTCCTCTACCAAAGTAGAATACCTGCTCAGAACTGGATTTTCCTTGGGAGTTGAGTCCTCACCAAGATTCTTTTCTTCAATAATCAACATAGATACCAGATCAGTAAAATTTGGAATATTTTCCCTGGTCTGTATAGAAGTTCTGAACTGCTTATATGCAGCTCCTAAACCATGAAGGCACACTTCCACCTTATCTTGCATCATCTACATTCACGCCAATAGACGCAAGTGACTCACATATGCTTTTGATTTTCATAGTGTAGTCACTTATCGACATGCTCTTTTTCTCCAATGTATGTAGCTCGTTCTTGAGTTGTAATTTTCGTGCCTTTGTATTGGTCTCGTACAATGTGACCAAATTGTTCCAAGCTTCTTTTGGATTCTTGGCATCCTATATGTGTCCAATCATGCTATCATGTATGCTAACAGATAGCCAATACATTACCTTTCGTGCTCCTTGATTCCATTCCTCATATGCTCTTACCTGATCTGCAATTTGATTCCTTTTTGGTAACTACAGAGCATTTTCATTCTCTCCTTCGATGTACTTCCAGTAGCCTTTTCCCATCAGGAAATTCCTCATTCTGAATCCCCAAGCATGGAAGTTGTTCTTGTCTAGCTTATCCCTCATAAGCTGACTCATTCCATTTGCATTTGCCATCTTTGCAGCAATTCACAACACCGCAAAACATAACAAACAACACTTCTGCTTGAACACTATCGCATTATGACGTGACAGTTTGATCTCAGAAAAACACAATTTTCATGTATCAACAGTACACGGTGGTTTTTCTATGGGCCCCACCTTGTGGGCTCGAAACAGAGGTTGAGATGGCCTTCACGCCAATTTTTGTAGCAAACGAAGGTCGTTTGTGAATCGTGTTTTCTCCATGCCTTGCTACGTACTCTTCATCGTCGCCTTCTCCACGAGCTCTCTATAGCCACGCTAGCTCTGGTACCATGTCATGAGGAAGGAGATAAGGAAGAGAGCTCACACACACAATCTCACTCTCAAGGAGAAGCACACACTTAGATTGAGGCAAGGAAGAATGATCTTCTTCTTCTTCTATTACATAAAAAGGAATGTACAAGAATGACCTAAAAAACAAGAATACAACAACTAGAGAAACTAGTTTATAATTATCTAGTCAAATCATGTACTACATAGTGCCACACAAAAAAGTTGTCCAACATCACATGGGTATTACAAATTCCAGGGCGTACTATTATAAACGGCCTCATACACATCACCATTTATGGTAAACATGTCAGTACAATCGTGGACTGGTGACATGGGTATTTTAATGCATCTTAGAAGATGGGAATACATATAAGCTAGTGGTCTTGTTTCTAACAAACTGTAAACATTTTCTTCTAGTCTCTCATAAAATAAACCCACAACATAATATGTTCCTGAAGCTATCAAGTTGTTCCACGCATCCATTACATTCTTTGGACTAAACTGTTTTCCTTGTGTGCACTTTAATAAGTAGAAATTTGCGCCTTCATCATTGTCATCTTCTGCATTGACTACAAAGTTGTCATCCACTACCAATGCATCTGATAGGTAGTTGCCATCATCTTCAAATGTAAAATTGGAAAAGGATGAGTCTTCACTTCATCTGACTCACTAATAGGAGTCAAAGTATGGTACGCCCAATTTTGAACGTGGCATTTGTTGATGCATCTTTTCCACTGACCATGGATACAGTGAAAGCAATAACATGTTAGTTCTTTGGCACCAATGCAATGTCCACCTAACCTTGAATAGCCACGAATCGAATGCAAGGATCCAACTTGAGATATCCCCTTACAATCCCAAGCCTTCTCTCTGTTCATTTTGTCAATCTTCACTTCCTAGAAGACCCGTGTGACATCTCTCCCTTTTGACTCTGAAAAATGTCCCCTCAGCAATTTCACAACATCTACAACACACTTCAGCATTGCACCTTCAGGTTTAAGTTGTTCATGGGTTAGTGCCCCTTTCACAAATGCAAGTACACTATCATGTTCTCCCTTCTTGTGCCCTGACTCAAAGAAGTTCCATACCATAGTCATGCATGTTAGCCTTGGATATCTTCCTACAAAGTAAAATGGATGTTTAGCTTTAAATTGAGAAGTTGCACCATCTGACCATACCCAATGTTGGCTTAATTCAAGTTTTATCTCTCTCAATCATTGCCAATGTAATTAGAAACAATGTTGCACAAAAAGGGTGTCATGCTTCTTTCATCGGATATGAAGAAGTGGATTACCTTTTTAAGAATACCCTCCAAACGAAAATATGTGATATGCACAAAAATAGTTACCTGTACAGACCACGAATGCAAAGATTGTATTTCATTTTTCTTGTGGAATGTATAGTTTTTTGCAAAATCAACCATTGAAACCACAACATTGCCTGGGAATTCAAAGACACACATCTTAAACTAGGTCATTTGCCATATATAAATGAAATTGTGCTTGATAATTTTCTTTAGAGTTTTCTCAAGTAATCCTATTACAACTTTAGGACTCATCTCCCTCTTTATCAATTCTTTCCTTTAATGAACTTGTCCTTCATAAATTGACGCAACATCTTCAAATATCTTTATAGGAATATGACATTCCTCAATGCTAGTCTCTCTTGGACACCACTTAAAATGTCCTAGTCTGCAATCAGAGCACTCACCCATCACACATTTGTACTAGTGGAATGTGGTATCATTTTGGCGTGGACACAGAATACTCTCTATAATGCTACTAATCAATTGAAATGTAGTTGTTGAAGCATTGCATCTTGATGTCTTCCCTACTTGACAAATAGAACAATCACATTTACAAAGACAGCCATGCACGATCGAGCTTGATTGATGTAGGAGATTGATTGCATCCTTAAGCTATGACATTTGAACGTGATAAATGCAGCAACATGTGAATTTGTCTTTCAATCTCCTAACAAAATTTTGCTTTAATGATTCGAACTTTTGAAGTTGGATATTTATCATTGGATGCGATTGTTTGAAGCGTATAAATAGCTCCATCTACGTTACACAAACAAGTGATTATTAGTATTCATTAATTAGCTAGTTATCAGTTTGCTATTACTAAGTAGTTGGTGGTTAGTTGTTACAAGGTTGTTAGATTGTTACTAGTTAGTTCTCAGTAATTAGCTATTCCTAATTAGCTTGTTAGAAATTAGCTATTATTAAGTAGCTAGTTCTTGGTTAGCTGTTTGTAATTAGCTATTACTAAGTAGCTGATTGTTAGTTAGTTCTCAGTAATTAGCTATTACTAATTAGCTTATTAGCAATTAGCTATTACTAAGTAGCTGGTTCTTGGTTAGCTGTTACTAAGTAGCTAGTTCTTGGTTAGCTGCTTGTAAGTAGCTATTACTAAGTAGTTGATTCTTAGTTAGTTCTCAGTAATTAGCTATTACTAATTAGCTTATTAGCAATTAGCTATTACTAAGTAGCTGGTTCTTGGTTAGCTGTTTGTAATTAGCTGTAACTAATTAGCTTGTTACTAGTTAGATATTACTAAGTAGCTGGTTCTTGGTTAGTTGTTTGTAATTAGCTATTACTAATTAGCTTGTTACTAATTAGCTTGTTATTAACTAGCTTGTTACTAATTAGTTTGTTACTCATTAGCTTGTTACTAATTAGCTTGTTAGTAATTAACTATTACTAAGTAGCTTGTTCTTGGTTAGTTGTTTGTAACTAGCTATTACTAATTAACTTGTTACTAATTAGCTTGTTACTAACTAGCTTGTTGCTCATTAGCTTGTTATTAATTAGCTTGTTAGTAATTAACTATTACTAAGTAGCTGGTTCTTGGTTAGCTATTTGTAATTAGCTATTACTAATTATCTTATTACTAATTAGCTATTACTAATTAGCTTGTTATTAATTAGCTTGTTACTAATTAGCTTGTTACTCATTAGCTTGTTGCTCATTAGCTATTACTAAATAGCTTGTTACTAATTAGCTATTACTAAGTAGCTGGTTCTTGGTTAGTTGTTTGTAATTAGCTATTACTAACTAGCTTGTTACTAATTAGCTATTACTAATTAGTTTGTTACTAATTAGCTATTACTAATTATCTTGTTATTAATTACCTTGTTACTAATTAGCTTGTTACTCATTAGCTTGTTACTAATTAGCTTATTAGTAATTAGCTATTACTAAGTAGTTGGTTCTTGGTTAGCTATTTGTAATTAGCTTCTACTAATTAGCTATTACTAAGTATCTTGTTATTAATTACCTTATTACTAATTATCTTGTTATTAATTACCTTATTACTAATTAGCTTGTTACTCATTAGCTTGTTACTAATTAGCTATTACTAATTATCTTGTTAGTAATTAGTTATTTCTAAGTAGTTGTTTCTTGGTTAGTTGTTTGTAATTAGCTATTACTAATTTTTTCTAATAATTAGCTATTACTAAGTAGCTTGTTAGTAATTAGCTATTAGTAAGTAGCTAGTTATTGGTTAGTTGTTTGTAATTAGCTATTACTAATTAGCTTGTTACTAATTAGCTTGTTACTAATTAGCTATTACTAAGTAGCTGGTTCTTGGTTAGTTGTTTGTAATTAGCTATTACTAATTAGCTTGTTACTAGTTACCTATTACTAAGTAGTTAGTTCTTAGTTAGTTCTCAATAATTAGCTACTACTATTTAACTTGTTAACAGTTAGTCATTATTAAGTATCTAGTCATTGGTTAATTGTTTGTAATTAATTATTACTAATAATCTATTACTAATTAGCTTGTTACCGATTAGCCATTACTAACTAGCTAGTTCTTAGTTAGTCGTTAGTAATTATCTATTACTAATTAGCTTGTTAGTAATTGAATATTACCAAGTAGCTAGTTCGGTTAGTTGTTTGTAATTAGCTATTAATAATTAGCTTCTACTAACTTGGTATTATTAAGTAGCTGGTTCCTAGTTAGTTGTTTATAATTAGCTATTAGTAATTATCTTGTTACTAGTCACCTATTACTAAGTAGTTGGTTCTTAGTTGTTAGTAATTAGCTATTACTATTTAGCTTGTTAAGAGTTCGTTATTATTAAGTAGCTACTTCTTGGTTAGTTGTTAGTAATCACTTATTACTAATTATCTTGTTATCAATTAGCTATTACGAAGTAGTTGGTTCTTGGATGGTTATTAGTAATTAGCTATGACTAATTAGCTTGTTACTAATTAGCTATTACTTAAGAGACAGTTTCTTGGTTAGCTGTTTGTAATAAGATATTTCTAAATAGCTTGTTACTAGTTAGCTATTACTATTATCTTATTACTAGTTAGCTATTACTATTAGATTGTTACTATAAGTTACTTGTTATTGGTTCTTGTATAATTAACTAAAATCATGAATTGATGATTGAAAATAGGATTACCTGAGATACATAAAAAGGCGAACAAGGTGCTCCAAATATTGATTTCTTCCAAGTCAGGTCCTACTTATATCCTTCTTATTTGGTGACACCCTGCTCTCTATTGTCCAAACGTGATAATCAGATGCTTGACCTCTTGTGTGATACATGTCATACGTGTTGCCCTACCAGTTGCCTTCAAAAAACTATGATCAGACTCAACTATCCAATTGTATCATAGAGGACTTTCCTGCTTAGTCCCAATACCCTAGAAAGTCTTGAAATATTTATCAGATTTGTTGATGAATATGCATCACTATTTAGAGCCATCATCAATGTTGATATCTTCAACACAAGTTCATCATAATTCTTTCTCATACTTTGCAGTGTATTTCGAAGATTGGTGAAAAGGGAACATGTTACATGATCTTTGTTATTGCCCATTGCATCAAAAAATTTCCCAATACATGGACTCTCCAACATCCTATTTAGTGCCTCAATTTATCTTCACAACATAAGTGTCTATTTTGATTGTTAAAATACTTGATGATCTTATCCACAATGCCATCCAAGTTGCTTGAACTGCAATTAGCATTACCCTTCACATTAGTGCCCGACCTTGAAGTTATTGTGTCTCTATATTCCCTTTTCTTTTCCTTCCAATGACATCTTAATGCTTGCTGATCACTATCCACTACTAGTATTGTAATAACTTCCATTAGCTCGCTTGTCGGAGATTGCCTTGCATCAACACACTACAAATGATGAAGAAACCATAAATACCGTAACATCTACCACTCATCAATCCACTTTATTATATTGACTAAACATTGAGTATGCTCATCTGATATCATTATGTGCTCCATCACTTACGTATGTAGACTTGTTATACCACTTTTAAACCTACAACAATCATCCAAAACCTCAGATGTTAGATACAATGAATGAACAATATGAAACTAAATGGACATTGTTAGGCATACTTTTAAACCTGCAACAATCATCCACAATCTGACATGTTACTCGTATATAACTTCCTTTTTTTTCAGAGAACAGGAAAAAAGTAGATTAATGAGGAGATTGTACAAAATGTGCAGGGGCCAAGAGCCCACACATCACCATAAAATCAATGTCATCAGTCTTTACAATGAGAAGGTGCACCATTTGACCATACCCAATGTTGGCTTAAGTCAAAGTTTAGCTCTGTCAGCCATTGCGAATGTAATTTGAAACACTATTGCACGAAAAAGGTGTCATGCTTCTTGTCATCAAATATGAAGAAGTGGATTACCTTTTTAGGAATGATCTCCAAACCAAAATATCTGATATGCACAAAAATAGTTATCTGTACAGACTCAGGATGCAGCACGTAGAAAAAATACGTATAGTGATGGAGTCCCTCTCACTCTTCCCCACTCAACATGTAGCATGTAGAAAAACTCACAGGCAAGAAGAGATACTGTGGCGTACTCTCCAACATGCAGCGCATAGAAAAATAGTGGAGTCCCTCTCACTGTTCCCCACTCAACATGTAGCATGCAGAAAAACTCACAGGCGAGATGAGGTACTGCGGCGTGCTCTCCAACATGCAACATGCAAAAAAACCCACGTCATGAACGCTCCATGCTCCAACATGCGTATTGCGGCCTACTCTTGCCCCACCACCTGGCTTTTAGTTCTCTTTCAGTAACTATTGCAAAATGTTTAGCTAAGAAGGATCGTGTTTTTCCAGCCAATTAACTATGTCCCGAACATTACTTTTTTGTAAACATTAACATGCTTTCACCACCATCCAAAAGAGCATGGAGTTGGAAAAGCATTCCTATTCTGCAACGCATAGAAATTGCATCAAGCTCGTGGCTTCCAAAGTCTGTTTCTGGCTCTTAACTGAGTCGACTTTCCACCTCAACTTGGGCTAATAATATCCAATACAAATCTTCTAGGTCGACTCTATTCTTGTTAGAATAAAATTAAGGAACCTGAAGTGCAATGAGTTGAAGCAAATGCGATGACAAAACCAATTCTTTAGAGTTGATTAAAGCCTTCAATTTTGTGTTGCGCACATACGTTTTCTATTGCCCATCAAGACAATTGTTGAAAGATTCAGTCGTGACTCATTACAACAGCAGAGGATCAACAAAACAACAACCAAGAAAACTTCTACCTTGCACGCTCCATAACGAATGTATGGCTGCCAAAGATAGCAATCAACTAGGTAGAAAAACTCCGAGGCAAGATGAGGTACTATGGTGGACTCTCCAACATGCAGCAAGCAGAAAAACCCACGTTATGAATGCTCCATGCTCCAACATGCGTACTACAGTCTACTCTTGCCCCACGATCTCGCTTTTATTTCTCTCTCAATAACTATTGCATGATGTTCAGCTAATAAGGATTGAGTTTTTCCAGCTAACTAACTATGTCCCAGACATCACTTTTTTGTAAACATTAACAGGCTTTCACCTGCACATAGATACTTCTAATACTCTTAAAGTGCCAGGACTCCTCGGCTTGAACAAACTAGAGTTGCAAAAATGTGAAATGATATTGGAGCTCCCTACATGATCCCTCTTCATGTGTGTCTACTTCTTTACTGTGTTCTTGTGCCTTGTGCTTGACCTTGAGTGCCAACACTTGCCCTCCTCTCGAGACTATTGTCCCTAAGAGTGGGTGTTCCATGTAATACTTTGAGAGGTAGTGTCCATCATGTATCCACAAGAGCAGTTTGCTTTCCAAATGTAGCTGGGCTGGTTGTCATGTTCTTCATTTTATCACTATTAGCCTTTGCAAGTTTTAGTCCCTTTGTATGTACTTCTTCCTTGGATTCCAATGTGATGGTGTGTTTGTGAGCTTTCAAAAATTGCTAGTTTCTCAAAAGAGGTTGTCAATGTTGATTTTGAGCAGCTATCAACGGTGAATTGCTTCATAAGTATTGACGTTGTAACATTGATATCCTCTAGGTTCAAACATGGGTTTCATAGTTATCATGTCGTTACATCCTGTAACTCATAATGAATGCTGTGTAAGTGTGTTAGTGCATGGGTTTGAAGAAAATATGTGCCTTGTGTGTGGCTTGTAATGCGGCCCTATCCATGCTTACTTCGGGAATGCATTGTAAGAAGTATGGTGTGAAAAATTGGGTCTTGAGCTAAATGCTCAAGGGGAAGCTCATGATGAGGTTTCCTAATCTATCATTTTTAAAATGTTACTATAGTAGGGGATTCTTACCATGGTGAAGGGTCAGTCAATGTTCATCTCTTCGTGTTGTACTCCCATCATGATGATTGACCATTGGATTGTCTTTTGTTGTTGATGGATGTCATTGTTGATGGTTCATATATGGGTGTAGCTCAGTGATGAGTAGCACCTCCTTTAATGTCAATCCGGGAAGACATGAGGATGGTATGATGACCTCGAGCAAGTGAAGGCACAAGTGCGTGAGTGAGAAGCACACAAACATGCACACACATACACACACACGCGCACACACAGCAAGAACAAAGAGGAGGACAATGGAGTTCTTTTAGATTACTTTCAAAATGCTCATACAAGTTCAACTCTATTACAAGCTCTCCTCAAAAATGAGCTCTCTAGCTCTATTTATAGTTTTTTACTAGCTTTTGGCCCTGTCCAGACCTAGTGTCCGGCCTAGTTAAAAATTAGGTTCTAGGGCCTATTTGGGGGCTCAAACGAAGTCTAAAAATTATGAAAATCAGTACGATGCTACTTCTAATACTCCTCAAGCTCGAGGACTCCTCAGCTTGCACAAAATGGAGTTACAAAAAGGTGAAATGGTATTTACAATGATGTAGAGTGACTAAATTCACTATCTAGGAAGTATTGCTTCATGGAAAATTTTGGACGGCCTACTTGCCAGATCTTCGTTGACTACTTTGTCTGCTGGTGCTTTCTCTTCGCTCTGAATCCCTTCTTTGACTTCCTTGTCTTGTGAGTCCTTGGGTACCTTGACTACTGCCAACACCCCCCCTCTTTCGCGTCTGTTGTCTCTGACAAGCCCTTGTTGAGTGGATTTTTGGATATAGTAATTCACGACATCGATCGCCAAGTGATGTTCTGATAATCTCAGTCCTTTTGCCAAGTCGGTGAGTAGTGCATCCCAGTCTACTGGCCCTGGAACTTCTGGATGTGGCATACGTAGCTTTTCTGAATGTAGAGCTTGTTCCACCGCAAATAACTGTAATAGATGAGATGGTCTGGGAATGAATATCTCTGAATGATATTCCTAGAACCCTGTGATAAACATTTCTTCAAACGTCTGTTTGAAGCAGGCAGGTAGATACTTTATACGAGGATGCCACGGATATACGATGTTAATGGATGGTGTGGTGCTCATATCGTAGACAAGGTCCTAATTCCCTTCATTAAATCCGAGAGCCGAAAGATGAGGTTCTTTGATATTCTTAAATGTCCTGAATGTAACCAGCATGAGCTCAAAAATTTTGAGGCACATCTGTGCCATGACATCTGGGACATTCTTGAACCTGACCCCCCAATGCCGAATTGTCGAAAATCATGTATGCTACTATGGGTTGGCCTCTAGGTGGGGCTAAGTAGACATAATTGAGCAATTTTTTACATCCTTTGACTGTCAGCACTGTTTTTGTGTACTCCGACCAAGACCTTCTTTGAAAGACAGGGTAGTAGCATGGGTTATACTTGATATATAAAGGCATATTATTCCAAGTGCGTACCATCTTAGGGTATGTCTCAAGCAGACAAATCCTCCAAGTAGGTTGATGTATATTCCCCTATGTGGCACTTGCAAGGATGTCATCCGGTGCAAACTGTGTCGCCGAGGTTGGTTCTTTTGTTGTGCGTTGCTTGATTTCAGCATTGTAATCTGCCATTAATACACAGAATGGAACATACAAATCACCGGATGTGCCAATCCACCTACAATGGGAGAGCTTTCTGAATTAATCCGATTTTATGAAGACTTCTTCCAATCGTGACATAGATGCTATCTAAACTGCAACCCTCTCGTCATGGGTTGTAGCAACCTTCTCTAACCTTTGCATCCATTCAGGAGCTTCGATCTCAATCGTGTCCATTCCTTCTTCTGTTTGCTTACCTCTGGGTGCTGGCATGGGAACATATGGGTCTTCCAAAGTCTCCTCCACTTCAATTGGCACTAAGTCTTCAGGTTCCGATTCCACTAGGGGAGAGGGTTGACGCTCGTATTGAAGAACTTTACTTCGTAGTTCTTCTAGTTCTGCTCTGAGTTCTGCGACTTCTTCAGATGTGTCGGCTGCAGATGTGACTTTGCTTGGTGACTCCTGCTGAGTGGCTAGTTGCTTTAGTAGGTCATCTCTTTCTCTTTCTAATGCTGCGTGGGCTTCTAGGAGGTCGGCATGGGTTTCCAAGACGATTTGCATATTTTCAGATGGGATAGCCCTGAATTTCTCTAGGTCGATTTCTTGCGGTGAACCCTCCATTGCTACTTCCAGGTTTTCCTCATTCTGTTTCTGTAGTCGTTTGTTTTCTTCAAGTGTTGCGGACATGTGCTTCCGTAATAAGGCAAGGTTGTGTCGAAGCTTGAGATTCTCTATTATCTGGGCATGTAACATATCATCAAGTTGTTGTTTTTCTTCAGTATCTGGCTGGGGTGGATTGGCAACTAATTGATCATGTTGTGCTTGCAGTGTAGTATATTGATGTTGTAATAGCCGCTTCTCCATCTCTAATTCAATGAATCTTGCTTGGAGAGTTTCATGGTTTCTGAAGAGGCTCGTATGCTAGGTATCTAGGTGTTGGTAATGTTGTTGTAGTTGAGATATACATTGGTACATATTATTAAATACATTATTAACAGGGGTGGATGCGGGAAAGGTGTTGAATGCAGAAGGGAAGGGAAAAGGGAATGGGAGCGTGTATGTTGTGCTTGAAAAGGGTGAAGTTGGTGGTGGGGGAATGGTGGATTGTGGACGTATGGGGGGAGGGAGAGGTGCGGAGGTGGGTGATATGTCCATGAAATCAAAAGTGGATGCAGTCATGGGAGTGATGGTGAACATGGGAATTGTGGGTGTGGTGATGGTGGTGAAGGTGTAAAGTGGTGTGTGTAGTTGTGAATATGAACCACCAGGAAGTGTGATCAGGGGAACGGGGTTTTCTGTGGCTATAGTTACAATTATAGTGTCAGTGGTAGTGTCAACAAGAGGGGTGGTGATCGGTTGTGCAGGTTGTCTGGGTTGACTGACGGTCTGTGCTTCGGTATGGGAAGTGGACCCTGAGGCGGTGGCAGTAGTGGTTTCATTGGTAGTGGGAGGGGGCTGACAGGGGTGCACTAGATGTATGGGCTTCCTCAGTGTCATGAATGGTATGAGCTGTGCCCGTGGTTTGTGGATGTGGTGCCCTGTGGTTCTGATACTAATACGTTCATTTGTTTTCCTGATGGAGGGAGGTGTCTGCCATATCGTCGTTTCGATCTTCGTGAATATGCGAGAGCGGTATGCACCGTCTCAGGTACCCCCAACGCATTAGATATCATGTCAAGGGTTGCTCGGTATTACTCGTCCACACCTTCCTCCTCAAGGATTTGGTTCATGAGGGCTTTTCCTGCTACCAGGGACAGTTTGTGTTGTTCTTGAACTCGGTTGATGGTATCATACAACTTTTTCGATTGCTCTGTATAAGCTGGGGAACCATCAAGTTCCTGTAGAACTTCTTGCTCATATTCCTGCTCTTCTTCGTCGGACAGTCCTTCTCGTTCCTCCTCTTGCTCCTCTTCTTCGTCATCATCCACTTTGACTACTTTTGGTTGGACTGGATGGGGTTGGTCTGTGACTGTCTGCTCCCCGCTTGCCTGCTCTGCCTCGACTTCTAAATTCGTAGCATTGATTATTCTGGCTACCTCTTCATCAATTAGATCTTCCAATGTAAAGCCATGAGGAAACTCTAAGTCGGTTGGTATAGGTGGAAACACCAAATTTGGTCCATCTGTGCTATGTCTTGGTAATCTGATAGTGAAGGGTTGCATACGCCTTGGAAGCCGTGGAGTTGTCTCTGGTGTCAGTGTCGCACCGCGGGCCTGTGCACAGGGCATCTGAACTGCACCTCTCATTTTCTTGGATGGAGGCCCTGCGGTGGATAGTCTACGTTGGAATTCTTGCACCCTGGTCCAAATAAGTGCCCTTTGAACTGGCATGTCATATGCCAAGCATCTGTAAACAATCCTTGTGAGAGCACAACATCCATACATTACTGACTTTTGCTTCTTATACCACCGTTGATGAGCCAAGTGGATTTGGTAAATAATCCAGTGAGGCATGTTGATTGTCAAATCGAAGGTGTCTGCTAAATATAGACTTAACCATATCTTCTTGGGTGGCATTGTGAACCTCTCTTTAGCGGGGAATGCGAAATGTTGCATGTACATCCGAAGATGAATGGCAATAGTAGGTGTCATTGCCACCATGTCCTTTAGTTTCGTCACATTCCTGTTCGTCATGTTGTCGGGGACCATAGTCTCTTTCTCAGTGGGAATGTGCATGCCTTTCATGTTGAGAGCTTCCCTCGCCAAGTTGTTCGTCAATTTGAACCGCTTCGGCTCATTGCCCCTTGTGAGAGATGGGAGGATAAAGGTGATGTATCCCTTTTTCTCTTTGCTCGGAGTGAGGGTGCTAATCAAATACGAGCACCTTAGAAAGTTGGGCTTTGGCAATTGGGCTTTGAAGTAATCGTATAGTCCCGCCTTCTTCTATATCGGTTTCAGCCCTTCATTATTTTGAAGTCTCTCAAATTCCCTGGTGAAGAAGTGATACATGCCCCAGTGCCTGTTGAACTCTATCTCTGCCTCCCACAGGTAAGTGCCTTCTCCCAGAGGTCCTGCCACCTCACTGAACAAATGTGAGTTTTTGCTGACTGGCATTGTGTGCCCCTCTGGAGGATTCTGAATTGGTATGGCATGTAATGCTCTCAATGCCACTGGGCGCTCCTTCAATTCCTCCTCAATGGGAAGACTTTCAATGTCCACAATTTGAGGGTTGATGCCTGCCTGGGAACTAGGTCCTGCTGTATCTGCCATGTTACTTCTTGCCTACTGACTCTGTGAGAATATAGAAACATGTGTTGACATTGTAATGGACATGATAGAAAAAATTTTGTCCCCGTTACAACATTAACATGAGGTTAGTGAGAGGTCAGTAGGTCAATACGTGCTAGGTGATCCAGTGTGCCATTAGTGGATGGATAGTCTTGTGAGCTAAATGGAAAAGTGCAGTGTAAGGGTGATGCAGTTAGTCAGTGGGAATGAATTTACAAATGGGGTTGGGGGGTTTGTTACACACTTTGGGCTGCCAAACAAACTGATTGGTTGTTGGTCTTGATTTTGTGGAGACTCTGGAGGGCTTTATAAGAGTGTCCGCTTGGAGATGAGGCTTTTTAGGGACCCATTTACAAGTGATTCTGCTCGTGCTCATGGGCCAATGTGTGTTCATGCGTGTTGAATACAAGTGGGTATCGGCTGTGCGAGTGAGTGAACCATGTTTTACAGGGTGTGGTCTCGGTGTAGCTATTTGAGCGCGCAAGCAAGCCTTAGGCACCCAAATTTGTCTTGATTGTGGGCTAGCCTTCATCTACTTCTTGGGTACCCAAATAGACTTCACTTTCACAGAAGGATTTTTGGAGGACTTCTTATTTGTGTCATGTCATTGATCACTAATAGGAAGTTGAGCCAGTTGTTGTGGCTTGACCGTAATAGGATGCTCGCTTTTCCGTACCCACACTTGTTTTGGTGGTTGAGACACCGTGCGTCACATTTTCTTTGTGCCTTGAGCATAAGTCATTTGCTTCTTCTACATTTGATCCGCCTTTGGTTGTTGCATCCCTGTGGCTTTTGGAAAAGAAGGGAGTTCTGTTGTACCCTTAACTTCTTTGTTGAGACAATCATCCCTCTGCATCACATAGTTTTGGACAAGAATAGCATTGTCAACTTCATGTGTACCCCTGGAAGGACCAAGAGTTTGTGCCTTTCCTAGTTCCTTGAGTGCTTCATTTTCTAGCTCAATTGTAATACGATTCTGATTTACCCAGACCTGAAGAAGTCCACTTCTTAGGTTTAAGTTGACTGCATGATCATAGATCCAGTCCTGACCCAAGACAAGAGGCTCAGTGAGGTCCTCATCTTGACACACTAGCACTTTAACTGTCACTAATTTATCTTGAATGTAGAGGGGGAGTTCCACCTCGCCCATGCAAGGGGTTTCCACGCCTCCCAATCCTATGAGATACACTTCAATGGGATTGATACTTAAGTTCAACTTTTGACAGTAAGAAAATCTAACCGCACTAGTGGCTGCACCTGAGTCAATCAATGCCCTTACAGTCCTTGCACTCTTTCCTTGTCCTATCTCTAAGGTTACAAAAGGACGTCGATCAATTATTCTATGAGAGCTAATGCCTGAAACTTCACACATAGCCACATGATATCCTTGAGTTGCATAGTCATCTGCCCTAGGCTGATCTCTACCCTGCCTTCTCAACTTCATCCTTCAGATGCATTCTAAAGCTTCTGCTTGCACCTCTTCTCGAATTCGCTTTTCTTCTTCCTTGCATTTCTTGGTAGTGTTGAGTCGATTTAGCATCTCTTCAGTCAGGGGATCTTGATATAATTTGACTCTGCACCCATTGATGTAGCTCGGAAGAATATCGCCTTCTAAGGTGGCCAGTTGTACTGCTCCACTCGTTGAGATCCTATTTATGATCATAGGTCCATAGCCACGTTTCTCTAATTTTCTTGCATGTTGCTTCAATGTGTAGACTAAAACTAAATCTCCTGCCTTCAAGCCTGTATCTTTCACGTGGGCATCAAAGTACGCCTTCTATCGTTTTTTAGCTGCATATATTCCTGCGGCAGCCCTCAGTATTGTTTCTCCTAATCGCTCAAGGTCAAAGATCCTAGAGGAGAGCTCATGGCACATCCACTCATGCTCCTGTGCTACCTTAAGTGTAGGTATCAAGAAGTCCAATGGTAGCACTGCATTTTGGCCAAACACCATCTGAAAATGAGTGGCTTGGAGTACCGTTTTATAGGCAACTCGGTATGCCCAAACAGCATGGTGTAGCTGTTTGTCCCAATCAGAGCGTTTATTATTCACCAATTTAGTCAACACATTGCATAGAATCTTATTTGTGCTTTCTGCTTGCCCATTAGCTTGTGGATGGTAGGGGGCAGACTTCTTGTGTATAACCAAGAACTCTTGGAGAAGATTTTCGATAACTTCATTCAAGAAGTGAGTCCCTCTATCACTGACTAGCTCTATAGGTAGCCCGTATCTTGTGAATACATTCTCAAATAAGAACTTAGTCGTCGTTTGAGCATCGTTCTTCGTGGTAGCTTTCACTTCTACCCACTTGGTTAGATAGTCTCTGGCCACAATGATATATTCAGCATGTGAACCCTTAGCTGGGGGATTAATAGGACCAACAAAGTCTATTCCCCACTTGGAGAATGCACGTCCACCCATCATAGGTTTCAGAGGCATCTCATCTTTGCGTATAGGATACTGAGTTCGCTGATAGACATCACACCGTTTCACATAGGTATGTGCATCCATGTGAAGGGTAAGCCACCACAACCCTGCAAATAGGATTGCTCTAATCACCCGATCTGGTCCAAAATGTCCTCCTGCTACACCCTGGTGAGCAGTTTCCAAGATCTTGAGATATTCACTCTCATGGAAACAGTCTCAGGTAACCATCTTTACCATGCTTGTATAAATTATCACCAATGAGTGAGTAATCTAGGGCTTCTTGTTCTAGACTTCTTTGTCTCGTCAGGGTCATATCTTGAGGGAATGTTTTCGTCCTCAAGAAGGCTACTAGAGGTTCACTCCAATCTGGCACTATGGTCACTTGATAAAGAGTGGCATGCTCCACGGGTGGTTTAGTGCAACAGATTGGGCATTCTTTGCACATTTTATGTACATCAGCTTCCATAGTAGGCCAGTGTACTCCAAATCTCCTTAGTGTCTGTAAAGTTCTCTGCCTCGAATGGTGTTGCTCTAATGCACCTACATGTGCTGATTGCAACCATTTTGCGTACTCGTCCTCTTCCACACAATAAGCCAATATCCCTTGATCAGTCTGTTTATACATACCTCCTGCCATGATATGGTACTTCTGGGCTTTTACTACCTCCCTACCTTGAGTGTTTATGACTGGGTGGTTAGGTTCGTATGTCAACACTGGCACTAATGGCTTAGCCCACTGAGGCACAACTTCCAAATTAAACAAGTAAGCATCAGGGAGGTCATCTGACACTCCTTGTGGGGCTTCTCCAGATGTGAGCCTAGAGAGATGGTCTGCTCTCAAGTGAGTCTTGCCTTTCCTCACCACGACCTCAAAGTCATATTCCATTAGCAAGAGGAACCATCTTACTAATCTACCTGTATTGCATGGCTTGTTTACCAAGTACAACAGTGCTTGATGATCAGTAGACAAAATTTAAACTTATTTGCAAGCAAATAGTGTCTAAACTTCTTAACTGCATATACCATGCCTAAAACCTCTCTCTCAGTAGTGGTATAATTCCGTTCAGCTGCATTTAATTGTCTACTAGCATAGGCAATCGGAGGATCCATATTACCTTCACCAGTAGGTTGTGCGAGCACACATCCAATAGCATAATTGGATGCATCCACATGAACATGAAATGGCTTATTCCAATCTGGTGTGGTCAAGATTAGTGCTGAACACAATCTCTTTTTTAGCTCATTGAAAGATTCCTCACATTCATTAGTCCACTCAAAGTTGGTCAAAAGTTCGTACAGTGGCTTGGCAATGATGGCATACATGTGTATAAAGCGTCGGTAATAGCCACAATGCCCCATGAAAGCTTGTACTTCCTTGACATTCTTTGGCCTAGGTAGCTCTGCAATAGCTCTAACTTTTTCCTCGTCTGTAGATATGCCATTCTTTGACACTATGTGTCCCAGAATCTTGCCCTGCCTGACCATGAAAACGCACTTTTCTGGGTTCAGGCAGACTTGATATTCTCTACATTTGTCAAAGATTTGTCTGAGTTCTGGTATATGTGTTTGTCTAATGTTGGAATGAGCACAGAGATCATCAACATAGACCTCTAAATTCTTCCTCAAGAACTCTTTAAACACGTGACACATCAATCTTTGGAAGGTTGCAGGAGCATTGGTAAGCCCAAATGGCATAACTCGAAAGGCAAATATGCCCGACTCTGTGGCAAAAGTTGTCTTATGCTGATCTCCTGGAGCTATGGCTACTTGATTGTAGCCCAAAAATCCATCAAGGAAGCTGTATACTTCCTTGCCTGCTACTCTTTCTAATAGATGCTCGGTAATTGGAAGTGGATAGTTATCTCGAATTGTGGTTGCATTAACCTTCTTCAAGTTAATGCATACACGTAGCTTTCCATTCTTCTTGGGCACCACTACAATGGGGGATACCCACTCAGTGTGCTCAATTTCATAAATAAATCAAGCTTCCACCAGTCTATCTATCTCCTCCTTGATCTTAGTAGCGTAGTTATCGTTATAGGTGTATGGCTTTTGCCTAGAGGGTTTAGCGTCTAAGGTCATGGGAATTATGTGTGAACATATGTCTGGGTCAACACCCTTCAAGTCCTTGTAACTCCAAGTGAATACATCTCTGTATTCTCTTAGCAAAGCTATTAACGCATGCTCTTCTTCCTCTGTTAGGTCACTTGTGTGGCTAACCTTACATCATTTGTAAGCTCTCCGTGTCTCTGGGGTTGAAATTCTACTTCATAGAGGTATTCTTCATCTGATGCAAAAGGTGGGTCCATAATAATTGACTCTAGATCAAAGTCGCTTGCATCCTCAAATGCATCAGGGCTAGGTTCGCATTCTTCTAAAACCGAATCTCCCATGATTGGCTCTATGGAGAAGATTGAAATGTCATAGCCATCCTCATCACAGTGGGGTGTCCATTGTTCTTCGTTGATGGATACATCCATGGTTGCTAAAATTTCTGCCCAACCATGAGGTTCAAATTCTTCATCCGGGAATACTACAGGTGCATAGGCTGGGTCTTGAATTGATCTATGGGTTTCTTTCGCACCTACCTCTCTGGCTTTTTCTCTCTTCTCCTCTTCTACTGCCACTTTGCACATCCATAAGTGGGTGTCTTCATGCATCCATGAGGATCCTGACCCTATGGAATGCACCGACTCAGTATCATCTTTGGCTCTATGGATGGGATTCCATTGGATAGGAGGGGCATCTCTATGAGATTAATCTTTGAGATTCACTTTGGTCGTGACACCTAGGTGTTGCAAATACAAGGAATTGGTTCCCCAATCCTGTACCACTTGCAACTGTCGCATAAATGGTCTTCCCAAAATCATCTCATAGGCATGATTTTTGCTAAAGTCACATATGGCGAAAGTGTGCTCAAACTCAACACCGCATGTAGTGAGAGTTATTCCTTCTAGCAAGCCTAAGGGTCTTTCTATGTGGCCATTCGCCATCTGCAATTTCATTCTCATTGGCTTGAGTGTTGGCTTGCCCCATCGCTTCCATAGGGAAGTGGTAGCAATGGCAACTCTTGCACCTGAGTCTAGAATGGCCTTGGTTGTGTATCCTTGGTGGGTAATGGGAAGATAGGTGTTTCCCTCTTCTCCTTCACTCATGTCTCCTATCTTATCCAACGGTATCTCTGGCACTATGCGATGAGATCCTACCTGGGAACGCAGTTTACCTACCTCTGGTACTTGTTTGACTACGTGCTTCCATAGTTATGGCCTTACTTTGAGTAGCTCTTCTAAAGTGAGGTTACACTGCACTTTAGTGTTTTTCACTACCTCTGTGTTCCTAGGTATGACTAAGTCTTCATTTCTTACCATGATTGTGGGTGCTCTCATACACGTGGACTTTGCCTCCCATGGGCCTGTGAAATGGGGTAGTTCTTGTATGGAATTAGATTCGAAGTCTAATCTCTCCTGAGATTGAGTGCTCTCCTGCTCTTCATAAATGGATGGGATGTCTTGTGGGAATTGGTCATGTGCATCATCCACAAGTTCAATGGGAGGAGGGACTTCACTTTCTTTAGCCCATTTGTCTTCTTGAATCTCTCGTAGGAATTGTGAAGAGATGGATAGGTATGTGCTTGAAGATGAAGAGGTGTTGCAAAATCCTTGATCTACACCAGGCAAATGAACTCCAAGAGTATATGGTGGGCTCTTTTAGCTTGCCAATGGATGTATTAGACACCCTATGTACCTTGGAAGATTACTCTCAAAAAGATAGATAAAAACAGATAAGTTGGAGTTAGCTCAGAGGTGAAAACTTGCTATTCTTGGTTCATACACCTGTCCAGTGTTTTACATAATTCTCTGAGCACAGCAGCAATTAGCTTAATTCCTCTTGGGGAAGTCTAGGTAACTTAAAGAGATAACTTTCAAGAGTAATCTCATCAAAAATAATAAACCACACACTCAGAATGAGTTTTAACAAGTGATGACATCATCCCGATTTTCACGGGCTGCTATAGTTTGAGACCAGTGTGCAACAAGCTTTAAATCACTGAATTTGGATAAGTAACCACTGAGAAACACCTCTGACAAGATGAGTGAAAAAGTCGGGTACCTGACAGAGAAGTGAAAATGCACAGACACTGTTGACTTCAACTGAACATAACTGAAGATTGCAACATCCAAATGACATGGAAATTTGTGAGAATATAGTAGACTTATAGAGCTAGCTTTACCAAGTTAAATCACTGAAAATGATGCACCAAGCTCAGAGAAAACATCTCTGCAAGCTGACTGAGAAAAACTGAGAGTAATGACAGTGAGTAGTACACTTCACAAGAACATGGAAAGATGAACTCAAATAATCATGAAAATGAAAGTATATTGCTTGTACAATACAATGACTTACTGATACATATGTGTGCCTTGTAATCACACCTTGATATGGCATAAAGCTCAGCTCTTGGAGGTCTTCACATAGGTCTCTCTAACCACGACTAAAACTGCCATCTATTTATAGTTGAGTTTGGGAGGCTAACTTCCCTCAATCACTCTCCAATCAATCAATGATTGATTTGATTCTCTACCTACCAGAAATCACGAATTCGTGGCTTCTCTTTCCATTCTTGATCAAGTGGACTCAACCACTTAAGATTCTCTTACTTTTACATTAAGTAAACTCTTCAAAAGTTACAAGAGGTAGTTCACAAGTGAACTTTACATAGTCTTCATTTTAAGGCTTTTTCTATGACTTTGTGGGACTCAAGCCAATACTTAGGCTTGTCATAGACTTGCTCCAACAGCTCCCCCTCAAGCCAAGTATGCTTGAGGTCTTCAATCTTCCAAGATTACCTGCAAACCTATCATAGCCTTGAATTTGCAAAGCTTTGTATCATCCAATGCTTTGGTTAGAATATCTGCACATTGTTGATGAGTGGACACATATGATATTTGAATCTCTTTGCTTAGAACCTTTTCTCATACATAGTGATAATGAACTTCAATATGTTTAGTCCTTGCATGAAAAATAGGATTAGCAGCCAAATGAATAGAACTCATATTGTCACCAAAAATAGTTGGAGTTCCAAACTCCAATCCAAGATCTTTGAATAATGTCTTCATCCACATAGCTTCTTGTGTAGGTATGGCAAGACCTCTATATTCAGCTTCAGTAGAAGAGAGAGAAACTATGGGTTGCTTCTTGGATGACCATGAAATAAGCTTTGAACCTGTAAAGGTAAGATAACCTGAAGTGCTCCTTCTATCTTCCTTGGAGCCAGCCCAATCTGCATCAGAAAATAGCTTCAAACCTAAATCAGATACATAAGGATAATAAAGTCCTTTATTTATGGTTCCTTTGAGATACTTGAGAATCCTTTTGGCAGCATCCATATGTGGTTTCCTTGGTGTGTGCATAAATTGACTTAGCACACTCACACTGTAACATATATCTACTCTTGTCAATGTGGCATAGTTCAGACTACCCACTAGACTTTGATATGATGTGATGTCCTCTATGAGTTCACCTTCATGTGAGCTCAATTTGTGATTGACCTCCATTGGAGTACCTGCAATCTTACAATCTTGCATCTTGAATTTTGCCAACATGTCCTTAATGTACTTCCTTTGAGTGAGAAACAAACCATGATCTTTGTAGACAACTTCCAAACCTAGGAAGTAGGTAAGTGAACCCAAATCACTTATCTTGAACTCTTCTCTCATCTGATCTTTGATCTTCTTCATACCATCTGCATCATTTCCTGTCAATATAATATCATCTACATATACACATAAGTAGATGACCTCGGAATTACTCTTTTTAATAAAGAGTGAAGGATCTGCCTTGCTTGGTTGAAAGCCTTTGTCCTGCAAGACTGAAACAAGCCTGAAATTCCAAGCTCTTGGAGCTTGCTTGAGACCATACAATGCTTTGTTAAGTTTACACACATAATCAGGATAAACTTGATTCTCAAAACCCGTTGATTGTGCCATATATACCTCTTCTGTTATCCAACCATTCAAGAATGCATTCTTTACATCTATTTGAAGTATCTTCCAATTCTTGAAAGAGGCAATACTAAGCAAAACCCTAATAGTAGGCATCTTTGCCACAGGAGAGAAAGTCTCCTCATAATCAATTCCCTGAGTTTGTGCAAAGCCTTTTGCTACAAGCCTTGCCTTATACCTGTTAATGGAACCATCAGAATTCGTCTTGAGTTTATAGACCCATCTTGAGCCTATTACCTTCGTGGATGAAGTCTTGGGCACCAAATCCCAAGTGTTGTTTTCCTCAAGTGCTTCGATCTCTTCCTTCATTGCATGCTTCCATTCTGTTTTTGCTTTGGCCTCTTCAAATGATGATGGCTCCTCTTGGTTTATGTCCTGTGCTATGTAGATAGAATGTTTAGTTACTAATGAGGTGTCAAACCCATACCTTTCTGGTTTTTTCTTTTCCCTCATAGATCTTCTTAGGCCATGATGTGATGATTCTGCCTCATGTCCAAGTTCCTGCAATTTTGCTTTACCTTTAGACTTCCATGCTTTGATCTTTTCCATATGAGATTCTTCATCATCCTCCGAGGTGTCTGGTTCTTCAATCTTTGGTTGTTCTCTACCAAGCTTTGGAAAATCTTCTTCAAGATCATATGGTAAATTGAACTTCCTGCATGAATCTTCACCATGAATTGTTCTCATCAAAAACTACATCCCTGCTTACCAAGAATCCTTTGTTGGTAGGGTTGTATAACATGTAGCCCTTTTGATTGTTGTCATATCCAATAAATACACACCTTTCCGCCTTTGGATCCATCTTGCCTCTAACCTGTGAAGGAACATGAGCAAAAGCAATACATCCAAAAATTTTACAATGATCTAAGCTTGGTCTTCTTCCATTCCAAGCCTCATATGGAGTCATCCCATCAAGGGATTTTGAAGGCAACCTGTTAATCAAGTAAGTGGCTGTAGATACAGCCTCAGCCCATAAGTAATTAGGTAAATGCTTTTCATTTAACATAGACCTTGCAGCTTCAACAATTGTCCTATTCCTCCTTTCTGCCACTCCATTTTGCTCAGGAGTGTACCTTGTAGTAACCTCTCTTTTGATTCCTCTTTCTTGAAGAAAAGAATCAAACTCATGGGAGAAGTATTCTCCCCCTCCATCTGACCTTAGCCTTTTAAGTGATTTACCTGTTTGATTCTCCACAAGAGCCAAATATCTTTTGAAACATGAAAAAACTTCATCTTTGTGTTTCATAAAGAATAGGATAGTCCATCTGCTGCAATCATCAATAAAGGAAACATAATACCTTGATCCAGATATTGAAGCTTCCTTGCTAGGTCCCCATACATCTGTATGAACCAACTCCAAGAGATCTCCATGCATATAACCTTTCTTCATGAATGGTAACCTGTGAGACTTTCCAAATTGACATGCACTACACTTATAAATCATATGTTGTTTTGACAAATTAGGAAGTCCAAGTACACTTTAGTCCTTGCAGATTTGCTTTAATGAACTTTCACCAATATGTGCTAACCTTTTGTGCCATACTTCCAATTTTGTGAGTGTCTCACTACCATATATAAAGAGAGCAATGTTTCTAGTATCCTGTAATTCAAATGTGAACAATCTACCTGTCTTTTCACCTTTTGCAATTTTTCTGAATCCTTGACTTGGATCTTCAACAAATGCTCCTGCTTTTGTGAACCTGACTTGCAACCCTTTCTCTACTATCTGCCCAACACTTATCAAATTCTTTGTAATGGTAGGGACATAGAGTACCTTACTGAGTAGGTTGATGTTTCCATCAGGTGCTTTGACATTGCCTATTTTCTCCACGGGATGTTTTGTATCATCTCCTGTTTGTACCTCATGCTTATTCCTTGGGTCTTCTAAACCTGATAGGAGTGCCACATTTCCTGCCACATGATTTGAACAACCTGAATCTATGTAGAAAACATGCTCATCAGATTTACCTTGTGGCATAGCCATGTTCATGATCAATAATGAATCCTCTTTGTTTGAGTCTTCTGTGTAGTTATTGTAGTCTCCTTGATAGTTTGAATGATTGTAGTTGTTGTAGTTGCCATGGTAGTTGTTGAACCTTCCTCTTGAGTAGCCATAACTTCCTTTGTAGCCTCCTTGATAGTTTGAATGATTGTAGTTGTTGTAGTTGCCATGGTAGTTGTTGAACCTTCCTCTTGAGTAGCCATAACTTCCTCTATTGTATCCTCTGCCTCTTTGATTCCTGGAATTCCTAAAGCAATTTTCAGTTGTATGATTAGTTAATCCACAAATAGAACATGAGTTGGAGTCTTGGGATCTCCCCCTGCCTTGTCTACCTCCTCTTTCTCTACCTCTGCCATGTCTTCCTCTACCTGCATAGTTAGCTTGATATGTACCTGCTTCATCATCCACTTTCTTTGCCTTTCCTTTGTTATCTTTGGACTTGCTTTTATCCGTGTATAAAGCTGAAGATTGATTACCTTTACAGCTTTCTCCATTTTTGATAAGCTTTGCCTCTTGAGTAAGTAGTTGTCCAATGAGTGTGTTGAAATCAGGTACATGCATGTCCATGTACAAATCCATAGCTGTGGTGAATGCTTCCCACTTGTCATCTGCCTTCAAGCCATTAATGACCTGCCTTACAATTTGCTCTTCATCTATTACCTCTCCAATGCTTCCCAACTGATCCGCTATGTCCTTGAGCTTTGTGACAAAATCAGTCACATTTTGTTTGGGAGCCTTCTTGAGAGTTGTGAAATCCAGCCATAGTTGATGCTTCCTAGCTTTAGTACTTGAAGAAAAGAAAGCTTCAAGTGCATCCCACACTTCCTGAGATGTCTTACAACTTCTAATGTGAGGCAACAAAAAATCTGAGATAGAGTTGGGGAGATAAGACCTTGCAAGTGCATCCTTGGAGCACCATGTGCTCAATCTTTCTTGCTCTTCTTGTGTTGGTTGACTTTTGTTCCTGAAACTTGGCATAACTTCATCTCCAGCCACATAACCATATAAACTTCTACCTTAGAGATAAGCTTCCATTCTTAATGACCAAGCTGAGTAGTTACCTCTATCCAATTTGTCAATTGACGAAGGAAATCCATCTGCCATGTTGTCCAACCTTGCTCTGATACCACTGTGAAGAGATGGATAGGTATGTGCTTGAAGATGAAGAGGTGTTGCAAAATCCTTGATCTACACCAGGCAAATGAACTCCAAGAGTATATGGTGGGCCCTTTTAGCTTGCCAATGGATGTATTAGACACCCTATGTACCTTGGAAGATCACTCTCAAAAAGATAGATAAAAACAGATAAGTTGGAGTTAGCTCAGAGGTGAAAACTTGCTATTCTTGGTTCATACACCTGTCCAGTGTTTTACATAATTCTCTGAGCATAGCAGCAATTAGCTCAATTCCTTGGGGAAGTCTAGGTAACTTAAAGAGATAACTTTCAAGAGTAATCTCATCAAAAATAATAAACCACACACTGAGAATGAGTTTTAACAAGTGATGACATCATCCCGATTTTCACGGGCTGCTGTAGTTTGAGACCAGTGAGCAGAAAAATCAACATAACTCAAAATTTAGGAATCCAATGATTATGAAAATTTGTATGGTTATAGTAGACAGTAAGCTGAATCCAAAAAGCTTTAAATCACTGAATTTGAATAAGTAAACACTGAGAAACACCTCTGACAAGATGAGTGAAAAAGTCAGGTACCTGATAGAGAAGTGAAAATGCACAGACACTGTTGACTTCAACTGATTATAACTGAAGATCGCAACATCCAAATGACATGAAAATTTGTGAGCATATAGTAGACTTATAGAACTAACTTTACTAAGTTAAATCACTGAAAAGGATGCACCAAGCTCAGAGAAAACATCTCTGCAAGCTGACTGAGAAAAACTGAGAGTAATGGCAGTGAGTAGTACACTTCACAAGAACATGGAAAGATGAACTCAAATAATCATGAAAATGAAAGTATATTGCTTGTACAATACAATGACTTACTGATACATATGTGTGCCTTGTAATCACACCTTGATATGGCATAAAGCTCAGCTCTTGGAGGTCTTCACGTAGGTCTCTCTAACCACGACTAAAACTGCCATCTATTTATAGTTGAGTTTGGGAGGCTAACTTCCCTCAATCACTCTCCAATCAATCAATGATTGATTTGATTCTCTACCTACCACAAATCACGAATTCGTGGCTCCTCTTTCCATTCTTGATCAAGTGAACTCAACCACTTAAGATTCTCTTACTTTTACATTAAGTAAACTCTTCAAAAGTTACAAGAGGTAGTTCACAAGTGAACTTTACATAGTCTTCATTTTAAGGCTTTTTCTATGACTTTGTGGGACTCAAGCCAATACTTAGGCTTGTCATAGACTTGCTCCAATAGGAATTCTGGTGTGAACCGATTCATAGAAGAAGATGTGTTTGGCTCCGTAGAGTTAGGCACATAGGCTTCCTGGGCAGGTAGGCTTTCTCTTTCACTTGCTTTGCCCTTATTTGGCAGGGTGGGTTCCTTTTCTCATTGTGCAATTAGCCTCTCCAATCTTTTCAGCAGTCCATCAAAATGCAACTACGTCTTAGCTGAACTAGAGATGTTAAAGAGGCGACTGGCTTCAAACATGGTTTGAGCCAACTCCACCATCTTAGCACAAATCTTGGTTCGTTCAAGCTCTAGTTCCGCTCTCGAGTAACACTTTTCATGATATGCCACATGTGGCCCTTCTTGGATTCTGGCCTGATATGCCTTAAGCATCATATTTAGGTCCTCGGGAGTGGGATCTCCTAAAACTGATCCTACTCTAGGGGATGGTGGGGTTGTATGAGGCAGGTTGGAAGGGGTTGGATCGGATGGAGATGGGAATGGTGGTGGTGGCGTAGTGTGAGAGGGAGTTTGAGATGTGAGTTCAACTATCCTGGCTTTTGTTTCTCTTAGGCTTTCCTCGAGTTCACTCATCTTCATAGCCCATTGCCTCTTCATTCTTTCTCTACTATCTCTCCAGTCTCTAGTCCTCTTCTTGGTTATGCTCTCAGTTTCACTAGCCTCAGCACTTTTTTCCTGGCCT
Source organism: Ceratopteris richardii (assembly GCA_020310875.1). Lineage (NCBI taxonomy): Eukaryota > Viridiplantae > Streptophyta > Polypodiopsida > Polypodiales > Pteridaceae > Ceratopteris > Ceratopteris richardii. The sequence goes on along the minus strand of CM035430.1, from coordinate 63,902,797 downwards.
AAACTTTGGTTCTGTTGCAAGGCTTGAGCTCTAGTGACTACGTGTACTGGTGCAGTGGAAGTCACACTTCCTGTAGAGTCTACTACTAACCCAATAACATTGATAGGAGTGATTTTTGGCATATTATTGGGATTCTTTGGGCAATCTCGTAAGAGATGCTCTTTGCCGCAATCTTGACAAAAGCCTTGGATTGTTACTGACTGGGGTTGTGTGGGTGTTGGCATGGGACAATCACGAATGAGGTGATCTCCCTGACATCTGTAGCATGGCCCTCTAGGGAATGGGGGTGGTACCTGCCTAGGTTGAGGTCTAGAGTTGGGGTTTGTGTACATTACATTTGCATACTCTAGCTCCCAACTAGGTTCACTTGGCTCTTCAGAGTAATATGACTCGTTATGCTTAGGTGACTACATGTAGTAGACCTGGGGGCTATCAATATGTGGAGAATCGAAGCTATGGTCACTGGGGTCACTCTCTGAAAGCAATGGAGTCACTGGGACTATGGCTCTATTCAAATTTTCCTCAGCAACTGCATACTTTATAGGAATCACATTGGCTAGGGCAGGAGGTTGTTGTGCTAGCACTGGTTGAGGTCTCTGTTGAGCCTGATATTGTGGTTGGTAGGTTTGTTGCGGCCTAGCATACTGCTGTGATGGATACTAGTTCTGATATCTTCTTTGTTGTGGATAGGGCTGAGGGTAGGTTTGCTTAACTGCTTGCTTATTGTATGGGCAGTCTTGTGCTGTGTGATTTGTGTATCTTCGTTCTATGGTGCAGTACTGGCTACTAGGGTTCACTTGGGGTTGCGCCATGATGGGACATACGTTCGCCATATGGTCACCACCACAAGTATAGCACCTCTTTATTGGGGCAAACCTTGGGATTTGTTTGCTAGTGACACCTAGTTTTTGAGCTACTTTCTCCGCGAGTTCCTCAATTGATGCGGATGCAAGGAAGAGAGGCTAGAGGCACTATCTGAATCTTTGTAGATTTTGGAAAGCTCTAACTCCTCCCCTAGGTTATCCTCGATGTCAATGCACATGCGTACACACTCTTCTATAGTCCTAGGGTCCTTCAAGTACACATATGACCTCAATTTGGTACTTAGCAATCCATCCAAGGATAAAGCCACTTGCTTGGCTGGAGTGGGTAACTCAGGGATAGGACATCTTTCTAGATATTGCCTAAACCTTCTTCCTGCAAGTCTAACTGTCTCTTGGGGGGTCTGCTTGAAGCTATGTATCAATGAGGAAGTATTATGCCTTATCCCACTCTTAGAGAATTCAGTGATAAAAGCCTCTAAGAGTTGGTCTATGCTCCTGAACTGTCTCTCATTCAATGGTTGAAACCATGTAAGGGTTGTGTTCCTAAGGGTTAGACCAAAGGCATTATACTGCGTGAATAGGTCCTCAACTTGTTCAGCTCTCAAGACTTGCCTAAACTCAGCCACATGATCATATGGGTCTCCTGTGCCATCGAAGTAGTTCTTCATGGACTTAACTAGTTGAGTCTGTCTCAAAGTCCTCGTGTGCTCTCTAGGTCTTGGTAGAAGGCATTCATCCGCATTCCTTTGGTTCCTTGGGGCTCTAAGTCCCTCAGGTTCCACATCTATTTGTTTCCGTTCTCGTTCTTTCTCTTCCCACTAGGTTGGCAAAGCTTACCTCAGGTCTATCTCTATGTCTGTCTCTTTGAGCTCCATGAGCTTGGGATGTTCCAACTCCTGGGTGACCAAAGGACACATTCGACCTTGGTTGGGTGGAAAATAAATTCACCTTTCCAAGTGTAAGCATGCCTATCATGTTCTGCAACCACAAAGATCCTCTCTGAAGCGTGATCTAAGTAGGTCACTCTACCTGGGCTATCACGATCTTTGAACTCATATATCATGATTGTTCCTACCTCATTTGGGTGATCAGATTTATACCTCCAAAAGGCTTCATCAGCCTCTCGGTTCAGGAGCAAATCTATGCTCTTATTGTCTTGGGGAATCCACTCTGGTGTGATAATCCTAGTGAGAACAGATTTGCCTCGGGGGGTTCTAGGTTCTACACCCATGTTTCCTTGCTCCAAGTCACCTAAGTCCGTTTCTGGGATCACGTTTCCAAATTCGTCTATCCTATCTGGATGACTGGTGACTACATATATGGTTCCTTCCTTGTCTAGGTATGCTCCATTTTCAAACTTGACAGCTGGGTGCTCTAGTCCAATGGATTGGTCAGGGTTTTTAATCTGGATCACAGATCTTCCTACGCTGTCCTCATAGATGCAAGCACCTAATCGGTTGGTCCTAAGTTATTCGAGTTGCGTCTTGTAAGGGCCTTCTACCCTATGTAAATATGGCACTCCTGAACTTCCTGTAGGTCTCTCCATCCCCTTAGACATCTCAGACTCGCTAGTTTCAGAGCTAGGGTAGTATGAGTGATGGCTGTCTGATATCACATCATTAGGAATACTTGAGTTAATTTCCGCACTTTAAGTTGCTCGTTCCACGTTAAGTTCCTTTCCTTTAAAGTTATCGGTCAGACACATGTTATCTCTTGACTTGAACTTGATTTCTTAGATAGTCTTTGACTTGTCTCATGCCTATCGTTGCCCTGACTTACTTCTAGCACTATTCACGTGTAGCCTAAGCTAGGAATTGATAGAGGGAGTTGAGAGTATTCCAACCTCACTTGCTGATCCTTTGCCCTTTGGTGCTCAAGAATCCGGTTCTCAAGCTTGCAAAAAGCCCTTGCTCTGGATGCCCTCAAGTGCTCTCAATGGACCTGTAAAAGTCCCAAGGTTAGCTCAAGACTTAGATTCAAATGACATAATAAATCACTTCCATTCATGCAACTCAGATATCAATTAGCCTTTTTTCTTTATGGAAAACAATTCTAGAGATCCCTCAGTTTTGTTCCCCCTGGGGATGGTCAGTTTTGTTCCCCCACGAGCTTTCCAACAAGCCTAAGATCACCCCGAACGGATTTTGTATGAGGAAGTTATGACACTTCAGGGTTTTGGAGTTAAAACAGGGCTCAAACAGGCTAACAGTTCACAGGATTTTTTTTCTCAAAACACACGTGTAGGGACCTCACAAATCACTAATTCTTTGGTAAGTATGCCTAAAATTTACCCCAAAAACTTGGAATAGAAAACCCCTAAAATTTGGCCAAAAAAGTCTGTCAATCGCGATCGACAGGTCTGTCAATCGCAATTGACAAAGGTGTCCATCGGGGCCTGTCGATCGCGATCGACACGTCAGTCGTGATTGACAGTGTCAATCGCGATCGACAGAGTCGGTCGTGAGTCCTGTCAATCGCAATCGATGGTGTCAATCGCGATCGACACTTTTCCTGAGATTTTCGCCATGATTTCAGTCGATCGGAGATGTGTCCATCACGATGGACACGTGGCAACGCGAGTTTTGGTGTCAATCGTCAAATTTCAGTCGGTCGCGATCGACAGTGTCAATCGCAATTGACTGAATCCAACGTGGTAGTCAGTCGGTCGTGGGGTATGTCGGTCGCGATCGACAGGTCTGTCAATCGCGATTGACAAGGTCTGTCGGTCGCGATTGACAAAGGTTGTCGATCGTGGCTGTCGATCGTGATCGATGGTGTCGGTCGTGATTGACAGAGAAACACGGAATTTTTTTACTATTTTAGGTGATTTAGAGTGTGCTCATCTTGTGTGTCATTGTGGTGTGCTTTGTTTTACCAAATAAGCAATTTTTCGTCGATTGCGATCGACAGGGGTCTGCGACACAGAGACAGGGCCGAGCTATTCCGTACCTGCACATCCTGCTGGAGATGGTGGGATAGCCAGATCCTGCAAGAAAACTCAAGAAACATGCAAAAAGAGTGCACACAAATCGCTCTCTTGCTCTCTCTCACAAGTGGAATGAGGGAAATGGAGGGGAGAAGGTGATATGATCAAAAAATGAAATTTTCGCGATGATGGAGATGGAGGTGGGAGATGGTGAGGATGGTGATGGTGATGATGATGACGAAGTAAAAAAGAGAAAAATAAAAAAAAAGTAAAGAAATTACCTACAACGCCAATGTCACAACTCTACGTCTTACCATCACACGCTCGTCCTCAAAGCTCGATCCCCAGCAACGGCGCCAAAATTTGGTGTAGCTCAGTGATGAGTAGCACCTCCTTTAATGTCAATCCGGGAAGACGTGAGGATGGTATGATGACCTCGAGCAAGTGAAGGCACAAGTGCGTGAGTGAGAAGCACACAAACATGCACACACACATACACACACGTGCACACACAGCAAGAACAAAGAGGATGACAATGGAGTTCTTTTAGATTAAATTCAAAATACTCATACAGGTTCAACTCTATTACAAGCTCTCCTAAAAAATGAGCTCTCTAGCTCTATTTATAGTTTTTGACTAGCTTTTGGCCCTGTCCAGACCTAGTGTCCGGCCTAGTTAAAAATTAGGTTCTAGGGCCTATTTGGGGGCTCCAACGAAGTCTAAAAATTATGAAAATTGGTACGATGCTACTTCTAATACTCCTCAAGCTTGAGACTCCTCGGCTTGCACAAAATGGAGTTACAAAAAGGTGAAATGGTATTTACAATGATGTAGAGTGACTAAATTCACTATTTAGGAAGTATTACTTTATGGAAAATTTTGGACGGCCTACTTGCCAGATCTTCGTTGACTACTTTGTTTGCTGGTGCTTTCTCTTCGCTCTGAATCCCTTCTTTGACTTCCTTGTCTTGTGAGTCCTTGGGTACCTTGACTACTGCCAACAATGAGATTCTTTGAATATATGGTCTTATCCCTTTTCTTTTTCTTCCTTTTTTTTTGTTTTTTGGAGCAGTGTCAAAAAACAAGAAGAATGAGGTTAGTATCAATAAAATAGTTTACATATGTCAAATGTGTCTATGTCATGGGCCTAGGATTCTCAATTGTATCTATGCAAAACCTTGTAATGTGGCCCTATATTAATGGATACTATGGAAATGCATGACTTGAATGGTGCAAAAGATAGGGTTATGCCAAGGGCACATATTTTTTGCACGTCGAGGCTTCGAGTGTCACTTGTAGATGTTGATGCAATCTTTGTTTGGAGGTATCCATTGGATCTCGTAATTGTACAATCCATCAATGGTTGAATGATGATTAATCATTCCACCTTATAGGGATCCATTTTAGAACAGTGTTTGGATGCATACAAGTCACTTTTGGCCTCATCATCTTTGGATGGTTTCTTAATTCTTGTATCCCTTGTGATTGTCTCTTTGGTTTGTCGGGGCTACCAGTGCTTTTTGCTTTTGAACCCATACCATTGTTGATTGTCTTCTTACTAGTGCTAAAGAGGTGAGTTGATCTTCTTTTGATCTTTGTGCTTCATTCTGACCTTGTTTCTCCTTGGCTTCTTTGTTGGGGCTTTTTGCATGAGGAACAGCATAGGTTGTTGTTCATGTAAGAGTTCCTTGGGCAGTGACATGTGTAACCACCCTTGTTGAGATGCAATTAATTCTTTAAGCACCCAAATTTGTCGAATACTTGTGGTTGAGCTTGTCGTAGTTGCTTGGTTTTTCTTTTGGCATGGTTAGCTTGTCTAGATGGGAATTTTTGGGGAAAAGCTCTTGGTTTCTTGTCTCTTATCATCCATATTTGTTTAATCTTGTGTGTGACGATTGAGGTTGTGTAGTAGCTTCTGTCACTGAGGTGGCCTCCTTGCCATCTGGTTGTAGTTGTCCTCCTCTGCTCTATGAAATTAATTGTTCCAATTGTGATGTTGGCACTTTTGGAAGAAGAGGTTCCAACACTTGAATGACATGCCCATCAATAGGTGAGGAATGGTGCATAGTGGACTCTGAAGTGCTTGCAAAGTGTGGGATACTCAAATCGAAAGGGCCTTTGCCTTCCAATTCAACTTTTAGGCAATATTGTTAACCCAGACCGAAAGTGATCGCTATCACATGTTTAAGTCAATTGCATGATTGTACAACCAATCCTACCCTAATATCATATGTTCTATGATGTGCTCATCATGGCAAACTAGCAACTTTACAGTCAAAGGCACATCCTTTAAGAGGATAGAAATGTCTGCCTCACCAATACAAGGGGTTTCCATGCCCCTAAGTGCACTAAATAAGCTTCCAAAGGCTTAAACTGCCATGCCCAATCCTTTGTAGCATGAGTACCAAATTGCACTAGTGGCAGCTCTAGAATCGATAAGAGCTTTGATCATCTTATTTGCAGTGTTGTGCCCTAGCTCAACCATGATGAATGGTCATCTATCTGTGATGCTAAGATGTGAACTCTTTTTGGTGTAAGTTGCCATGTGATATCTTGGAGCATTGGGATTGACATCTAGGCCTTATTTCCTTAACTTGTTTTGCCTACTGCGCTCTCTAGCCTCTACTTGTGCTTCTTCTCTAACCCTTAACTCTTCCTCTTTTCTCTTCTTAGCATCATTGGGCATCATCAGCATATCCTCCATAAGAGTTTCTTGATATGGCTTGACTTGGCATCCACTAATATAGCTTGGCAAGATGTCACCTTCTAAAGTGGCCAATTGAACCCCATCGCTAGTGGAAATTCTATTAATGACCATGGGTCCATATCCTCGTTTTCCCAATTTACAAGCATGTTGCTTTAGTGTATAAACCAACACTAGGTCTCCCTCTTTCAATCTTTTATCCTTGATGTGTGCGTCAAAGTATGCCTTTTGTCTTTTCTTTGCATCATAGATGTCTCTTGTTGCTCGTAGCCAAGTCTCACCTAATCATTCTAGATCAAATATCATGGAGGACAACTCATGTCCATTCCACTCATGCTCTTATGCTTCTTTTAAATTTCGGATCGAGAAATCTAATGGTAACACACCATTTTGTGTGAAGACCATCTAAAATGGGGTGGCATTGAGTACCGTTTTGTAGGAAAGTTGGTAAGCCCAAACAACATGATGAAGTTGTTTATCCCAATAAGAGCATTTAGTATTTACCAATTTTGTTAATACATTACATAGTGTCTTATTTGTGCTCTCAGATCTTTTGTTAGCTTGTGGATGATGAGGGTAGACTTCTTATGGATCACAAAAAAGTATTAGAAAAGGTTTTCAATGAGTTCATTCAAGAAGTGTGTTACCTCTATCACTTACTAACTCTATTGGTAACATGTATCTAGTGAACACGTTCTCGAATAAGAACTTAGGCATCATTTGAGCATCGTTCTTTGCGATGGCTTTCACTTCTACCTACTTGTAAGGTAATATGTGGCTACAATAATGTACTCTGCATGGGAGTTTCTAGCATGGGGGGTTAGTAGGACCTACAAAGTCTATACCCCACTTCGAGAATGTGTGTCCTCCCATCATTGGTCTCAAAGGTATCTCATCTTTTCTGATCGGATATTGTGCACATTGGCATGTATTGCATCTCTTCACATAGGTATGTGCATCCATATGAAGATTGGGCCACCAAAGTCTCGAGAATAGTATGGCCTTGATTATTCAAATAGGCCCAAAGTGTCCACCTGCAACACCGCTATGTGCAATTACTAAGATTTTCAAATAGTCTAATTCGTGAATGCACAATACTAAGAAACCATCTTTTCCTCTTTGGTATAGGTTGTCTCTGTTGGAATTTGGGGCCCCATGATCGTTCCAATACTAAAACCTTTTGAGCATACACACTTAATTAATTAAGATGATAAGTGAGAGATAGAAAGAAAGTGATCTTGAGACAAGGATAGAGAACGTAAGCCAAAGCTTAGTCACTAATAAATAGATGTCCAAATTACAACATGGGAGTACTACTCAACAATATAAAGTGGTGCACTCACTAATGGAAGAATATCCAAGAAGATGATGATACAAAATTTAGATTATGTTGAAATAATCTAAGTGTGTGAAGTGAATGAGCAACGAAGCTAACCTTATTCTCACAAAATAGTGTATCAAAATTGTAAATCAACCAACCCTAATTTTGAGATTAGGGTAGAGAAACCTAAAAACAAAAACTCACAAAAGATAGTTACCACCACCTTGTAGAAGACTTCTTGCTCCAAGAGAGTAGCCTCTCCTTCACCAAATCTTCACCTCCAAAACTTCAAAATCTTCAAACTCTAGCTTGAGATCTTTGAGTGAGTATACATAATGAGCATGTCCCTTCTTTATATAGTAGTTTGTGTATCTCTAAAAGCAAGCTTAATAAAGCATAAAGCTACAATGGAATACGTAGCTAAATATACGATCGCTCGCTTATCTCAAAAGCTATCTCTGTTAAAATCAAAAGCATAATTGTATCCAAAATCAAAAGCGATTCCACGATTTGTGCCTGACGGGATTCGAACCTAGGTCAATAGTTTGAGAGCACCACAATCTATCCACGCTACCACGTGCTTTTTCTTGTACAATGTATATAAAGTTTATATACTATAACTATTTTCCAACAGTTTTGGACCATTGTTGAAAATTGCTTCCAACAATCCCCCCTTCAATGTCACAATGGTACAAGGTTCAATGACATGCTAATCTTCTCATGACTATCTCTAGTCAATGCTTTGGTAAATATATCTACAACATTCTCACTAGAAGGAACATAAACCAGCTCAATGTGCTTCTTAGCTATCTGCTCTCGAATATAGTGGTAGTGTACCTCTATATGCTTTGTCCTTGCATGATGCACTGGATTCTTAGCTATAGCTATTGCACTTTGGCTATCTGAAAATATCTGAATGGGTTCATGTACTCTCACATCAAGGTAATTGAAAATCTTTTGCAACCATACTGACTTTAGAGTAGCTATAAATGCTGCATGATATTCATCTTCACATGATGAAGTGGCAATAGTGGGTTGTCTCTTCGAAAGCCATGAGATAAGTTAATCTCCAAGATAAAAACAAAATCCACTAGTACTGATTCTTGTGTCTTTATCACCTGCCCAATCAGAATCTGAAAATCCTTTTAGTAACAAATGTGTAGATTTTGAAAATACCATAGCAAAATTTGAAGCTCCCTTCAAATATCAAAAGATCCGCTTGATTGCTTTCCAATGTAACACTGTTGGATTCTGCATGAACCTTGATACTTGAGAAACTGCAAACTGTGTATCAGGATGTGTATTACAAAGATATATCAAGCATCCAACTGCTTGACTATATAAAGCATCAAATGACTCTGCATCTGCTACCATCTGTAAAGATGCATTCTGATGCATAAGTGTTTGCATAGGTTTAGAATCAACCATCTGAAACCTTTCCAAAAGTTTTTCAATGTACTTCTGTTGTGTCATATAGATACACTCATCTTGAAACAGAAGTTGAATCCCAAGATAATAATGCAAAATGCCTAAATCATTCACGTAAAATGTTTGCTTCAATTGTTCTTTAAACATTTGCAAATCTTCATCTCTGGGACCTATGACTATAATATCATCCACATAAATGATTGCTATAATCATCATACCTAGTTTAGCTTTGACATAAAGAGTTGGAGTTGCATCTGAGTTATGGAAATCAATGGACAAAAAAGATATGTATGTATCTTTTCATACCATGCTCTAGGTGCCTGTTTTAAACCATACAAAGCTTTTATAAGCTTACGCACTAAGTGTTCTTTACCTGTCTCTTCAAACCCTTGTGGTTGCTAAATATATACATCCTCATGTAAATCACTATTTAGAAAAGTAGTCTTAATGTCACGTTGATATATATGCCAACCAAAATGTGCTGCTAGAGCAAGTATTGATCTAATAATAGTCATCCTAGACGTAGGAGCAAATGTCTCATCATAATCAATACCTTTTTGTTGTGCATATCCTTTGACAACCTATCTTGCTTTGTACTTGTCAATAGTACCATCTACTTTCCTTTTGATTTTGAAGATCCATTTTACACCTATAGCCTCCTTTCCCTCTGGTAACTCACATAGCTCCCAAGTTTGATTCTTATGAATAGAATCAATATCTTTTTGTGTAGCTTTTCTCCAAATGGGAATGTTAAGTGCATCTTTAACACATGCAGGCTCATTTTCAACTGTCATAAAAGCCAAAATATCATGAATCTCAAAGTCTTCAGCAAAACTTACATGATCTTTTTGTTGTTGCTGTCTAGTCTGACTTATTGTTCTTATATGATCTTGTTGTTGTCTAGTCTGACTCCTTGTTCTTCCAGTAAAAGTCTTTATACCACTATCTTTCCAAGTCTGATATAACCAAGTAGGTGTATCCTTAAATAGTGGTGAAACTCTTTCTGATCCTTCATCTTGCACAGGTTCTGGAACTTGTCCTGTCGAGGTACTAGGACTTTCTGGAACTTTAACTTCTTCCATTTCTGGAACCAAAGTCTGATGTGGAACTTACTCTGTAGAAGGTTATGAAATTCCTCTTTCTTCAACTTTTTCTTGAATCCTAGTGTTAGACGGCCGCCGAAAAAGAACAAATGTACTATGACAGACGTCTTAAATGTAAAAGAACCTTTTTGAAATGCGCGTGTAACTAAAGATTCGCGCACCCTTGTAACAAATCTTCTATATAAGGCAATGAGAAAAGAGTGGTAGAGAGCCCGTTTTGGGGATTTGTGAGCATACTGTTTGAATCTGTGTGTGATGTGTCGATGAGAAGATTGAGCTCTGTTCTGTTCTGTTCGGATCTGTCTATTCGACTATTCTCCCTATAGTGCAGAGTTACGACTCGGTAGTATTGTGTTGTGAATCTGTTTGGTGATAGTTATATGCGGTTCTGGATTTTATCACGGAATAAGTGTTGTTTATCAGTTTTCTATTGAACAAGGGACTGTGTAAGGCCGAAGCAAACTATTTGCATGTTAGCATTTTTTGTTAAGTAACCAGGTTCGATACAATAGTCTGCGTTCACTGTTGATTCCCATCACAGGAAGGACTCGTATCGGTAATGGTCTGAACGCGAGTGGAAACAATGATAAGTTTGTGACGAGTCGACTGTTGGTAGGAACTTGTTGCTTGAGTTTGGCATACGGTAAGTTTGCATACCTTCCAGTATAACTGTCTGTTGTGTTATTGTTCAGTATACCTATCTGTCATGAAGAAGTGCATATTGAGTGGCATTCGGTTAATGAAGTTGAGTATTCTATTAGTTATAAGTCAGAACCGGACTACTGCTCTGTTGCTATAGCAGGTCCAGTCCGGAAGTTCTAAGTCCCAGTACGCCGAACAGTTATCAGTGTTCAGAGTCGAGTACTGAGCTAAGACGCGATAGAGCATTTATGATTGTGTGAGAAGTTGGGAAAATAGTACAGGGCCTCTGTCTAACAGACCCCTACCACTCCCAAGAACCCACGTGGCTAAGAGGTAGCTTAATATTAGTTATCTCGGTATTGCTAATTGATTTACCTAAACATGGAAGAGTAAAGATTGAAGGGTTCGGGAACGTCCGACTTTTGAAAGTGTTTTGAGTCTGAAGTCAGAAGTTTAACGACTAACACCTAGTAATTTTAACTCCCTCCTGATATGGCTGAACATGTACATCCAGAATCTTTCTACAAAATCCATAGTCATTTTCACTAATGAACTCTGGAATTTTTGCTTCTTTATCATAAACCTTATTTTCAGCAATATAAGCATTACGTGAAAGAATCACTTCACCTGTCTCTGAAACATAAAACATGTATACTTTACTCTCAACAAGATATCCAATGAAAACAGCTTTTTTTGCCTTTACATCTAGTTTGCCTCGGTCCTTTTTCTCAAGATGTACATTAGAAAATGATCCAAACACTCTGAAGTAACTCACATTAGGTTTTCTACCATAATAAGCTTCATAAGGTGTGATTACCTTAAAAGCTTTTGTAGATAACCTATTCAAAATGTGATTAACTGTATGTACTGCATCAAACGAGAACTTCGATGAAAGCTTCTTGGACGCCATCATGCTCTGCATCATCTCAACAAGTACTCTATTCTTTCTTTCTACAACACCATTTTGCTGAGGAGTATAAGCAATAGTAAGGTGTTGAGTAATACCTTTCTCATCAAGAAATGTTTGGAACTCTTTTGACAAGTATTTTCCACCTCTATCACTTCTGCGAATTTGGAGAGTTTCTTGACTTTCATTTTCAACCATAGCTACAAACCTCTTGAACATAGGAAAGACTTCTGACTTCAACTTAAGACCATAGATCCATGAATATCTCGTAAAATAATCAACAAATAGAACAAAATACCTGAAGCCCTGAATAGAGTCTGCTGTCATAGGTCCATTCACATCTGAATGAATAATCTGCAATTTCTTGGTAGCTATAATATGACCATGTTTCTTGAAAGGTAGTTTATGCATCTTACCTTCAAGACAACCTTCACATATATCTGAATCATCTGGTAGCTTAAATGAGAGTAAACTCTCAACCATACCTCTGTCTTTGATACTTTTGAGAGCTCCAAAACTAATATGTCCAAATCTTTCATGTCATAGCTTCATATCTTCCACCGGTGAATGCCTGACTGATTTCTGACAAAACAAAGATCCCTCCTCTATGCTCACCTTGTAAAATACACTTGTTGTCTTTGTGTGATAAGATCTTACAAAGATCTCTCTCAAATACAACTTTAAAACCATCACATAAAAATGCACATATAGATAGCAGATTCTTCAAGTACATAAAGAACATCTGAAATCTGAAAATTACCACCTTCTCTTGACTTTAGGGTTACTGTACCTATTCCCACAACATCCAAATCATTGCCATCTACAATAGTAACTCTTCTACCTGAAGAATAGGAAAGAGAAGAAAACACATCTTTGCAACGTGTCATATGCTTTGTAGCATCTGAGTCAAATATCCAAGGACTTGCTGAAAGAACTTGTAAAGCTGTCTGATCAAAAGCTACTTCCTCAATGGTGATACAGGCATAAGAATCACCTTGAGATTTCCCTTTTTTATCATCTTCTGCAACATTACCTGATGCCTTTTTCTTTTATGTTGCAATCCTTTTATAACATGCTGCTTTTAAATGTCCAGGTTTCTTGTAGTAAAAACATATTACTTCCTTCTTCTTAGAAGACTTCTCTTTAGATGTAGTAGAAACAGAATCTGAAGTAGAAGGTGAGAGGGACCTACTTTCCTTCTTGGATTGCTTTTCCTTCTTGTCCTTCTTCTTCTTTTTACCCTTGATGAAGATGAAAGTGCTTCTTCATTCTATTCCATTGCCTTCAATTGATCTTCATCTTGAAGTAACAAGAACTCTAGCTCTTCAAATGTAACCTCTCTATCTCTTGTGGTAAGGGTAAGAGTGGTTATAAAAGATCGATATGAAATAAGAAGTGAATTAATCAGCGTATTTACCATTTATTCATCTGATATCTCAACTCCTACATTTCGAAGTTGATCTCTCAAGTCAATGAGTCTCGTAATGTGGGTTTGAATTGACTCACCAGCTTTCATCCTTGTATTTGCTATTTGTCTCCTCAAGTGAGCTTTCCTAGCAGGATTTCTACTCTGAAAAGATTCTCAAGCTTTAACCAAGCTTGTCTAGAACTTCTGTAAGATTTGATTTGTGGTAGAATATGCTTTTTGACACTCATTGCTATGAATGAAAGTGCTAAAGCATCTCTAGCATCCCACCTTGCCTGATCTTACAGTAGGAGGAACTGTAGGTAAAGACCTACCTGTGATTTTGGATGTCAAAGTAGTTACCTCTTCTTCAATTGGTTCTATAATAGTAACTCCACTCCCTCTTGAAGTTGCTGTGGCTCCTTCTTCTCCTTCTCATCTTGGTCTTGTTAAGGATCCATTGATGATACTCCATAAATCCTTTGTCACTAAAATATTCATCATCATGAGACTCCACATGGGATAATTAGAAGATCCATCCAACTTGTCCTCAATATCAATTCTAATCTCACTCATCTTAACTAAGTGTGTATGTCAATTATGCTCTGATACCAAGTGTTGGAATTTGGGGCCCCATGATCGTTCCAATACTAAAACCTTTTGAGGATACGCACTTAATTAATTAAGATGATAAGTGAGAGATAGAAAGAAAGAGATCTTGAGACAAGGATAGAGAACGTAAGCCAAAGCTTACTCACTAAAAAATAGATGTCCAAATTACAACATGGGAGTAATACTCAACCATAGAAAGTTGTGCACTCACTAATGGAAGAATATCCAAGAAGATGATGATACAAAATTTAGATTATGTTGAAATAATCTAAGTGTGTGAAGTGAACGAGCAACGAAGCTAACCTTATTCTCACAAAATAGTGTAACAAAATTGTAAATCAACCAACCCTAATTTTGAGATTAAGGTAGAGAAACCCTAAAAACAAAATATAAGGTTGACTCACAAAAGATAGTTACCACCACCTTGTAGAAGACTTCTTGCTCCGAGAGAGTAGCCTCTCCTTCACCAAATCTTCACTCCAAATCTTTAGAATCTTCAAACTCTAGCTTAAGATCTTTGAGTGATTATACATAATGAGCATGTCCCTTCTTTATATAGTAGTTTGTGTATCTCTAAAAGCAAGCTTAATAAAGCATAAAGCTAAGATGGAATACGTAGTTAAATATACGATCGCTCACTTACCTCAAAAGCTATCTCCGTTAAAATCAAAAGCATAATTGTATCCAAAAGCAAAAGCAATTCCGCGATCTACGCTTGACGAGATTCGAACCTGGGTCAATAGTTTGAGAGCACCACGATCTATTCACGCTGCCACATGCTTTTTCTTGTACAATGTATATAAAGAATATATACTATAACTATATTCCAACAGTTTTGGACCATTGTTGGACATTGCTTCGAACAGTCTCCTATTAAGGCAAAGTCCTAAGCCTCTTTCTCCATGCTTCAATTTCTTGCTAGATTGGTCGTGCTGCGTAGTGTTCCCGATCTCATAAATTATACCAATCGAGCACTCGATTCCAGAATTAACAATGTGTAATAAAGGGTAGCATACTCCACTAGGGGTCTCTTCTGGCACATCAAAAAATTCTTAATCCTCTCATTTATTTCTCTATCATACTAGGCCAATACACTCTTAAACACTTCAGATTTTGTAATGTTTGTTGTTTAGAATAGTAGTTTCCTAGCAATCCTTCATGGGATTGTTGCAACCACCTTCTATGTTATCCACCTTGACACAACAAGCTAGTACACTCTCAGTATCTTGTTTGTACATACTTCTTGCCAATATTTGATATTTTTGTGATTTTAGAATTTTATCTTTGCTCGTTCTCACATTCTTATTTGCTAGTCCAAAGGTTAGGATAGATACCAACTGATTTGTCCATTTAGGAATGACTTCTAAATTGAACAGATAAGCATCGGGTAGTTCATCAAACACTCCTTGCGGTGACTCTCTTGAAGTGATGGGAGAAAGGTGATCCACCCTAAGGTGGGTCCTACCTTCCCTAACAACCACTTTAAAGTCATATTCCAATAGTAAGAGGAACCGTCTTACTAAACCTCCTATATTGCAAGGTTTATTGACCAAATATAATAAAGGTTGATGATTAGTGAAAAACTTGAACTTGTTGACCAATAGATAGTGTCTAAAATTTTTCATGATGTATATCATGCCTAAGCCTTCTCTCTCAGTTGTTGTATAGTTATATTCAGTTGTGTTTAGTTGTCTGCTAACATATGTTATAGGAAAATCTAGATTTCCTTCACCTATGGGTTGTGTTAACACACATCCTATTGCATAATTGGATGCATCTACATGGACATGCAATGGTTTATTCCAATCTAGGGTGGTCAGTGTTGGTGCTTTGCACAAATTTCTCTTCAGCTCATTGAAGGAATTTTTGCATTCTTTGTTCCACTCAAAATTTATCAACGGAGCGTAAAGAGGTTTAGCTATGATTGCATACATGCGGATAAACATGCGGTAATATCCACAATGGCTGAGATAGGCTTGTACCTCTTTAACATTCCTTAGCCTTGGCAACTCGGCTATGGATCTTACTTTGTCCTCATTTGTTGACATTCCATTCTTAGAAAGAATATTACCTAACATCTTACCTTGTCATACCAGGAACATACACATTTCTGGGTTTAAACACACCTGCAAGTTTCCGTTCTTCTTGGGCACCACTACAATGAAGGGCACCCATTCAGTATGCTTGATCTCGTTGATAAATCTAGCTTCAATTAGTCTGTCAATTTCTTCTTTTATTTTTGTTGCATAAGTGTCATTATATGTGTAGCGCTTCTATTTGGTGGGCTTGGCGTCAGCTATCATCTGGATGATATGAGATCATATTTTCACATCTACTCCCTTTAGGTCTCTATAGGTCCATGTAAACACATCCCTATATTCACTTAATAAAGCTACAAGATCTACTTCTTCTTCTTTGCTTAGGTCTTCCCCTGTGTATGTACATTGCTCTTTGTTCTTTTCAATGGTTACTATAATTTTTTTGGTCTTTTCTTTATTATCATATGCTTCTCCTTGTTGGAGTTTGAGGTCTACAGAAGCACACAAATAGCACAAGGAAGAAGAAGAATCTTGGAGCACAACACACAATATTGAATGTATTACCACTAGAATGTAGAAAGATAAGTGACCCATTAGGGCAATAGGCGTATATAGAAACTGGGGGAAAAAACCTCCTAAAGAGAGAAAAAAGTGCCTTGGTGGTCCTTGTGTGTTCACACACATCACTACCTAAATATATCAATAAATCCCCCCTCGGAGTAATGTAGTGAACAAGGAGTTGGCACTCATGTATAAGGAAGTGCCAAGCTATGTGGAATCAATCCCCAAAAGGAAGTAGGCCCAAAGCTTTGCAGAAAGCTTCAAACTTCTCCCTTGGTAGAGCCTTCGTGAAAAGGTCTACAATGTTCTCCTGCGTGGACACATATGCCAAGTTGATCTCTCTAGCAGAGAACCTCTTCCTCACATAATGATAATGCACCTCAATGTGCTTAGTGCAAGCATGGAACATAGGGTTTCTCGCAACTTCCAATGCGCTCTGACTGTCAGTGAAGATGGTGGTGGAAGAAGACTAACCAACACCCAAATCAGCCATAAGGTGTCTGAGCCGCACACACTCACAGTCGCTGTGAAAGTTGCCCTATACTCAGCCTCACACTTGGGAGCGGCCAAGCATGAAGCAAAAGCCACTAGTGGAAGCATGAGTGTCATAGCAACTAGGCCAGTCAGAGTTAAAAAAATCATGTAAATCTGGCGGTAATGATCCTCCCTTGGCATAAAACAATCCAAGTAGCCAGGTACCACTCAAGTAGCGAAAGATGCACTTAACCGCCTGCCAATGCTTGACACCTGGGCAATGCATAAACCTGCGCATCTACGAGATACCAAGCTGAATATTTGGCCAAGTAATGCATAAGTAAATCAAGCATCGAATAGTCTGTTAATAGATAACAGCATCAAATGCATCTCCAACATCATGAAGACTCAATCGTAAACCTATCTCCATAGAAGTGGCAATAGATTTGTAGTCTACAAGGCCAAAACACTCCAATAATGTGTTAATATATTTTGTTTGACACAAAGCCATTCCACCATCAACTTGCATAAACTCAGTATCCAAATAATGATTCAAATGCCCCAAATCCAACATCTAAAATGAGGCATGCAGATCAGCCTTAAAATCAACAATATGCTTCTCATGAGGACTAGTGAGCAACATGTCATCAACATACACAACAATGATCAGAAGCACATCATTTGCATACTTAACATATACAATGCTCTCAAATGACATGATCATTTGCTTTACAGTACTTGCAAAACAATTTCTCCTTTTTTGTTTTCTTGTTATCTCTGTCATCCTTCTTTAATTGTGCAAAATTAGCAGATTTTTGCCTACTAGTAGAAGAGCTCCATTTACCTTTGCCCTTCTGACTATCCAAGAAAGCTTGATCTGCAACATGCATAGTGGACTTGTTCTGCCTAGACTGATCTTCCTGCAACAAAACATAGACTAACTCCTCAAATGTTAAGGCACTTGGGTTGCCTTTCATCCTCACGCGAAGAGTGGAAGCAAAATCTGATATGAATCGGGAAGACCATATAGAACAATCTGCGCAAGTGAACTGTTAGGAAAGAGTTCATCAGCAGAAATCAATTGTTCCTTCAAATCTTTGATCTTTGTGAGAAAATTTTCCATAGAATCTCCTTCATTCATGTGCTCAGTCTCCAACTATTTTCAAAGGTAACCAACATAAGCTTCATTCCTTGCCTGGTATAAAGTGGTAAGTGTATCCAAGCATCCTTAGCTATTCGGCAAGAGCGAATGTGAGGAATAATGGCATGTTTGGCAGACAAGGCTATCAAAGCATGTGCATGAACATCTTTGCCATCTCAACAAATTTTCTCTATAGTAGGTGCAGCAGAAACCGCAACACAAACACGAATCTATAGATTATCACCATCTTCAATGCCATTTGCATCAGCTTTAGTACATGTATTTGCAAGTGTAATAGGACATTTTTCAACACCGTACACAATATTTCACAGTCGTTTTGCAACCAATTCATGATGCATCATATAAGCCCATAATGGGTAATTCATACCATCCAACATCCTCAACAGCCAACATATGGAATACATCACTACTTTCAGCCATGGCCACTTACTAAAATACCATGATGCATAAAATTTAATGTATCTCAAAAAGTTGAACAAAACTACCCTGTCGATTTCTACTAAACCTGTAGCAGACTTCGAGATGCTTATTTTAAAGCCATATGTAAAAGAATGCAGAGTCATACCTACAGGTATTCCTATATTTCCTTTGTCAGGTTCTCTTTATGTTCCATCTTTAAAAGAAGAAGGAAGTATAAGAATGTTTGGAGAAAGTTCTTGTTAGGATGTTCCTGTTCAGGAGAAGGTTCCAAAATTCTATCGAAGAGAAGCTTGATATTTCAGAAAGGAATATTTCAAAAGTGCGCACATATATGTTTATACCAAGTTCTGAAGGAAAGAGGTATGAAGGATTTAAAGGATGAAGACATGATGACATCATAGATTTTTACTCATATTTCAGTTGATTTCAATTGAGTTGAGTTGATTTGACTTCAGTACAGTCAGAGATGAACCAGCAGTGTTCATAATACACTAAGTTGTGAATTTTCAGTCACAGGTTCCAGGATTCAGTTCTTGATTTTGTTTAGTGTATTTACATGACACAGCAGAAGTACGTTGAGAAATCCTTTTGGAAGGTAAATGCAAATATATGGATCCTAGTGTATGTTTTCAGGTTTTTGAAGACAAGAGATAGCAGGTTCAGAGGCATTTCATGCTATATTTATTGTCAAGCAATAATTGCTTGATGTGTACACTATTGGATATCTAGTTTGCATATTTTCTCAGGTATTATGGTTCATATTCAGCAAGTTCAAGTTTTTTGAAGGAAAGTCAAATTCAGTTTTGAAGAAGACTTGTTCTGAAGTGCGGGTGTACAAGCTTGAAGCTTGTGACAGATTGCAGATCCAGTCTAGATTGTACCAATATGACATTGCAGGGTGGATTGTTGGAAAACAATGTTCCTATTGATCAAGATTGCTCACAATACATATATGAGTATGTATGTTCTTAGAGCACTCTCCAAATCCAAACCGTAGCGGACAGTCACAACAGGAATCACAGAATATGTATGACTATTTAGTGATTCTTTGTACAGCAAAAGCGCGTGGCGCAATGGTTGGGCTAAATTCCTCCCTTCCAAGCCACCATGGTTCGAACCCCGCTCGTGACAGCGCTTTATTAAAAGTGCTTTTAAGGGAACAAGAATACTATATAAACAAGTGCTTGGCTCACTTGTATTCATCCTTCACCTAGTATTCAACACAAGCTTGGAGCTTTGACCTCAATAGAGGTAGTGTTTCTTCTAGCACATGGGGCAGCCATGGTGCTAACTTGAAGCATGTTGAGGAGCAGCTATGAAGTTCTTCTTAATGATTCTTCTTGGAGAAGATGAAGTGTGTGCTCACACTCTAGCTCATGGAGAGGAGGTTATCTCTTGTTCATGGCAAGAAGACTTGGTCATTAGCATCTTGATGGTGAGGATCGGCCATCTACATGGTGTATTTGAAGATTGTCTTCTACAAGAAGATATCAGGTTGAAGATTGTCTTCTACAAGAAGATGTCGGGCTACTTCAAAGACATTGGATGGTGGTTAACATAAGATTTACATCTTATGTTAAGTATTCAGGTACATATTCTGTTTATGCACACAGGTACTACTTGAATTTTATGGAGGCAGTGGCATTCATATCAAGAGGAGTCCTATTCGGCATAGGTACAAGAGAAACATTACGTATAATATGCTTTATGCATATTTGGATGAGGTGTTTGAGAAGGTGTGTTCACATGAGTTTGAGGATTTCTGGCAACAAACTTGTTAGCATTCTATGCTACTTTATAAGTATGTGATCTTTTCACACACGTATCTGATTTAGGGTCTTCCATAGCTTAAGTGCAGATGAGGGTTTGTTGATTATCAGTTTCACACTGATCCTTCCTCTTTCAGTCACTCATATTCACTCTTCTATAACCTATTAGGTCACACATCTCATGTATATTCAGATTATTGCCCATACATATGAATATGTTTGTTACATTGTACAATCACTCATTCATCTATTTCTCATCACATAGAGTGGTTGAGAGTTTTGCTCCCACATTGTACATTGAACATTGGTATATATGATACTATGAGTAAGCGATGGCTTATGTAACACCTTATACATGTCGTCTATTCTTTCTCTATCTTTGTCTCATCATCTATATGATTAAGTTGTGGTATGTTCATGTTTTGTCAATATGGAAGATTGCTGGAATTAATGTTGTACATGATTGGAACTATGGAACCATGGACCTGTGACATGAGCCTAAGGGCCTACCTCACTTCCAACATTTGGTATCAGAGCACTAAGGTTTTGTTTTCAAAACTTTAGATCTTTGGCATCAATGCATTAAGGCTCATTCATATCTCAGGTTGCAAGAATTCTAGATTTACAACATATGATTTGAAAGCATCTTCTAATATTTGACATTTGACATACACAATCTAGATGAGTAGAGATTTGAGAATTAGACAATTCAGTCACATGTGTATTCATCAATGTGGAGTATGAAGTTGATGATCTGTTAGCAGCCGAATATTTTTGGAAGAGTATGCAAATACTTTACAAAAGTATTGTTTGAATACCAAGACTTGATGAAGAGAAGGCTACTTCAAATTCAAGGAAGAACAATGGTTTAGAGAAGATGAAGGAATCAGATCAACATCAAATCACAGGTATCAGTTTCTACTATCAGATTATCATTTGCAGGTCATATCTTAGAAGAGCAGTTATGAAGAGATTTGAAGAAATTCAAGGAATGCTTTTATATGCTTTCATCATTTGAAAGTTAAAGGCTACATCAAAACAGGTATCTAGAGGTTTTTCTAGAGAGTTTTGAGAGATCTCTTTCATGGCAAGAAAGTTCATCTAAGAAGACAAGTGCAGAGATGAGATGAGTTTTGTTTTCAGCCAATTTTCTGTTGTAAGTTGGTTGGATATCAAGATACAAATGTATCTAGAGAAGGTAACTCTAGAAGGGCAATTCATCATTCAGAAAACGATTGGTGAATATAGTCGTTTCAGACATTTGAAGTAGAATTTTTATTCAGAGATATGAGGAGATGATAAAACATGATTCTATATTCACTTCCATTTGTATACCGTCTTTGTTTTATCTCTTACTCTTAGCATTAGAGGAAGAGAAAAGTTCATTCGAAGAAGTCAAGAGTGTTTTCTACTTCAAGATGAAGAGAACAAAAGGTATGGAAGAGAAGTTTGAAGACGTTGACATCATCAGGTGGAAGAAAGATGCAGAAGAAGAAAGTCCATCATTTCCAAAAGAAAAGTAAGGCTTTCTTTTCTCATATATTTTCCATATACTTTTCCTATTTTATCCTCTACATCCAAAGACAAGTCTACGAGAACATCTTGTTTAAAGAAGAAGCAGTTTCTTGTTTTGCATTACACTTGGTCATGATTTAGTAGATTTGACAAAGAATTGCATTGAGAGAAACAAAAGCACTCATATGTGTATGAGTTATGTTGAAGCTTTTTAAGCGGGCAGCTTATATGTTCCCTCAAAGAATTCTTGGACTGTCAATACAGAGCTACTTGGTATACGACAAGTTGTAGAGAAGTATATTTCTTCTTTATCTAACTCTTGAGATAAAAGAGTTTTTTGTAGCAAATGTTGAAGACTTGGGTTGAGGTTTTATATTTGGAAAAGGTTACCTCATATTCAGTATTTTCAGAAACTTCAGAAAATTTAGAATCTTGTTGATGTACAAGTCAATGAAGAATCTACTTTTTATGATTGTCTAGACTTTTGGATACATGTTTGTATTCAAAAAGGTGTTCCATCAGATCCTATCACTTGATTAAGAAGTGGAGTTAGCCAAAAGAAAATCAAGCAGGTACTATCACATTTCACCCGGGTAAAATATGAAAGTTATGAAGTATCAACTTGCAGCTTTTAGAGTTCTCAAGGTGAGAAGTTTTTCCACTTATGTTTCAAGTAGGAATTGCAGATTCCTTGAAGGATTTGTTTGAAGAAAAGTTTTACAACTTTTTAAGAAGCATGGACACTTAGAGACATTCAGGTAATAAATCAAACATTCAGTCATGAAGGTTTGATAAGAGCAGATTCTACACAAGAGAGATCATTGATCTTGAATGATCATGTATGATCTTGAGTTTTTATGAGTCAGTTGTTTATCCTTTGTTTGTGAAGATTCTTAACATTGGAAGAAGTAAGTCAAAGATTCAGGTTCTATCAGATTTGTCTTGCAGAGAGATAGAAAAAGATACTTGTTATGTTGCAGAAGGGTATGAATCCTAAAATGCTTTCAACAAGGTTCTATCAGCTAACCTTATTCTACAATATGGAAAGCTGAGAAAGAAACACTGGAAGCTATTGGCAACTGTGCAGTGCTAATAAAAAGGATTCAAAATTTTTGTTTCAGATACAGGTATTGATCACTGAACATCAGATTTATGAAGGAAGACGTTCCAAATTTCATAAAGTCTGATATATTTGAAGAATACTGGACACTAGTGTTAAGTCATCCAGGGGGGTGATGAAACATGAAGACTTATTTTCAAGCCATATGTAAAAGAATGCAGAGTCATACCTACAGGTATTCCTATTTCAGGTATTCCTATATTTCCTTTGTCAGGTTCTCTTTATGTTCCATCTTTAAAAGAAGAAGGAAGTAGAAGAATGTTTGGAGAAAGTTCCTGTTAGGATGTTCCTGTTCAGGAGAAGGTTCCAAAATTCTATCGAAGAGAAGCTTGATATTTCAGAAAGGAATATTTCATAAGTGCGCACATATATGTTTATACCAAGTTCTGAAGGAAAGAGGTATGAAGGATTTAAAGGATGAAGACATGATGACATCATAGATTTTTACTCATATTTCAGTTGATTTCAATTGAGTTGAGTTGATTTGACTTCAATACAGTCAGAGATGAACCAGCAGTGTTTATAATACACTAAGTTGTGAGTTTTCAGTCAGAGGTTCTAGGATTCAGTTCCTGATTTTGTTTAGTGTATTTACATGACACAGCAGAAGTACGTTGAGAAATCATTTTGGAAGGTAATTATGGATCCTAGTGTATGTTTTCAGGTTTTTGAAGACAAGAGATAGCAGGTTCAGAGGCATTTCATGCTATATTTATTATCAAGCAATGATTGCTTGATGTGTACACTATTGGATATCTAGTTTGCATATTTTCTCAGGTATTATGGTTCATATTCAGCAAGTTCAAGTTTTTTGAAGGAAAGTCAAATTCAGTTTTGAAGAAGACTTGTTCTGAAGTGCGGGAGTACAAGCTTGAAGCTTGTGACAGATTGCAGATCCAATCCAGATTGTACCAATATGACATTGCAGGGGGGATTGTTGGAAAACAATGTTCCTATTGGTCAAGATTGCTCACAATACATATATGAGTATGTATGTTCTTACAGCACTCTCCAAATCCGAACCGTAGCGGACTGTCACAAAAGCAATCGCAGAATATCTGTCACTATTTAGTAATCCTTTGTACAGCAAAAGCGTGTGGCGCAATGGTTGGGCTAAAATTCTCCCGTCCAAGCCGCCATGGTTTGAACCCCGCTCATGACAGCGCACGAAGCATCTTTTATCAAAAGCTAAAAGCTATGGACAAAACTCGTCGGACGTATTTGTTTTTTTCGTGAGTGATTTTTCAGGAGTTTCCGTGATGGCGTTTCTGTAGCGATCGTAGTCGAAGTGCTTTATTAAAAGTGCTTTGAAGGGAACAAGAAAACTATATAAAAAGTGCTTGGCTCACTTGTATTCATCTTTCACCTAGTATTCAACACAAGCTTGGAGCTTGGACCTCAATAGAGGTAGTGTTTCTTCTAGCACATGGGGCAGCCATGGTGCTAACTTGAAGCATGTTGAGGAGCAGCTATGGAGTTCTTCTTAATGATTCTTCTTGGAGAAGATGAAGGGTGTGCTCACACTCTAGCTCATGGAGAGGAGGTTATCTCTTGTTCATGGCAAGAAGACTTGGTCATTAGCAGCTTGATGGTGAGGATCGGCCATCTACATGGTGTATTTGAAGATTGTCTTCTACAAGAAGATATCAGGTTGAAGATTGTCTTCTACAAGAAGATGTCAAGCTACTTCAAAGACATTGGATGGTGGTTAACATAAGATTTACATCTTATGTTAAGTATTCAGGTACATATTCTCTTTATGCACACAGGTACTACTTGAATTTTATGGAGGCAGTGGCGTTCATATCAAGAGGAGTCCTATTCGGCATAGGTACAAGAGAAACAGTACGTATATGCTTTATGCATATTTGGATGAGGTGTTTGAGAAGGTGTGTTCACATGAGTTTGAATATTTCTGGCAACAATCTTGTTAGCATTCTATGCTACTTTATAAGTATGTGATCTTTTCACACACGTATCTGTCTTAGGGTCTTCCATAGCTTAAGTTCAGATGAGGGTTTGTTGATTATTAGTTTCACACTGATCCTTCCTCTTTCAGACACTCATATTCACTCTTCTATAACCTATTAGGTCAAACATCTCATGTATATTGAGATTACTGCCCATACATCTGAATATGTTTGTTACATTGTACAATCACTCATTCATCTATTTCTCATCACATAGAGTGGTTGAGAGTTTTGCTCCCACATTATACATTGAACATTGGTATATATGATACTATGAGTAAGCGATGGCTTACGTAACACCTTACACATGTCGTCTATTCTTTCTCTATCTTTGTCTCGTCATCTGTATGATTAAGTTGTGGTATGTTCATGTTTTGTCAATATGGAAGATTGCTGGAATTAATGTTGTACATGATTGGAACTATGGAACCATGGACCTGTGACATGAGCCTAAGGGCCTACCTCACTTCCAACAAATCCTAAATAGCTTTCGCCCTTATGCTCTTCTAGAACCTTCTCTTAGGCTCTGAACACCTCTCATATGGCTTGTAGAGAACGTAGCTCCCTTAAACTCTAGTCCTTAAGGTCCTTGGCTATGTAGATACATCAATGGTAGGATATCAAGGCCCAAATAAATTAAACATTGTTGTTTCATTGAAATATTCTTTGAGACATGAGGCCCTATTGAAGTGCTACATGTGGTCCAAAAAAGAATGGTTCTCCAAGTGTATTTTGGTCAAAATCTCCAATTCCTTCCAACAAGTCATACTTTGCTAGTTTCTGAGGATGAAAGTATAGTCTTTAAAGGAAAAATCATATCCTAATAGACATTCTTACTCAATACATGGTAGATATCAAGAAACACTATGTGTCTCTTTAAAGGACACTTAGCATGTGCACCCAACAAAGGAAAAGCAAACCTCCCCTTATAGCTTTAGAAGTTCATTAAAAACATTGTGCCCTTTGTGGTTCACCCTTTTCCTAGAAAAGTAGATGAGAGAGGACAATTATACAAGCCTTTTGTTTGGTGTGTGTGGAAGTGTGAGACACACACAAGAACAACACACAAGGAGCACAAATGTAGCAAGATACACAGAGAAGACAAATGGCTTGAATAACTCTCTCTATTGATGATGATCAAAATTGAATTAAGAGCTGAATAATATCCCTAAGTACAAAGTACCACCACATATGGGTGAATCATGTATATGGTGACATGGGGGAAAAACCTCTAGCCATCACTAGAGTAAAAACTACCCATGTATAGGGAAAAGGTTCATATCAAAGCTACTCGCAGAACACATAAGTGTAACTACCCCCCTTGGAGCAAATGATGTGAACTGATATAGGGAGTGATAGATCAACCCCCACTAGGAAAGAAGCCTAAATATTTGGGAAAATCTTCAAAATTTTCTCATGGAAGAGCTTTCGTGAATATGTATGCCACATTATCATGTGTAGGCACATAAATCAAATCAATATCAACTGCATGAAGGTGCTCTCTCACATAGTGATAGTGCACCTCAATATATTTGGTTTGTGCATGAAACACTAGGTTTTGTGCGGCAACCAATGCTGTTGGCAATAGTCAGAGGCATTGGAGATGCGGAAGCATGTGAAGACAGAGCACGATGAAGTAATTGGGAGTCAGTCGAATCATTTTTTCAAAGGATTATGTTTTATAAATAGTTTTCAAAACCTCCAACATTGATTTTCATCACTTTTGTACCATATGTAACATAGGAAAACACTTTTTGTAATTTATAGCTCCATTTTGTGCAAGCCAAGGAGTCCTCGAGCTTGAGGAGCTTAGGTAGAATGAGCATACCAATTTTGGTTATTTTTAGATACCTTTTACCCTTTCAAATAGCGCCTAGAACCTATTTTTTAACTATGCCGGACACTAGATGTGAAACCGGTCAAAACTAGTCTAGAATCTATAAAAAGAGCTAGAGAGCTCATTTTTGAGGTTAGCTTGTTTGAGTAGAGAAGATCTTAGAGCTATTTTGAGCTTGTAAGAGTGTTCTTGAGTAATAGAGTTGATTTCCTACCTTCCATTGTGTCTTGCTTATCTCTTCGTTGTGTGTGTGTATGTGTGTGTGCATCTCTATGCTTCTCACCATCACCCTCACTTCATCTCATATTCATGATCTTCATATCACTCCTATCTCTTCCGCGGATTGAAATTAAGGAGGTGGAGCTTCTTAACGTGGTTCTCACCATTGTGCTAGAGCAACACCAAATTAGGCACCGTTGTCGGGGATCGAATCTAGGACAAATGTGTGATGGTAAGAGTATAGCAAGAAGTGGAGTGGAAAGGTAAAAATTTCAGTTTTTGTTGTTGTTTTTACTTAGTTATTTGTGTTTTTCACCTCCCCCACACTCCATCTTCATCACCGCATCATCTTCTTCCACTTCGAAAAAATCAGAAAAATTCACCATATCCACCCATTCTCCTCATTTCCCCTCATTTGTGCATGCGAGAGAGACAGAGAGAGCTTTCGTGCTTGTTTGTGCGTTTGTGTTTTTGAGTTTTCTTGCAGGTACAGTGCTCTAGAGCATTAGGAAAGCTACAAAAAAGGTAAGAAAATCACTTTCTGTCAGAAAATACCGACTGTGTCAGACCATCGTGATGGTCTGCCAAGTTCGAAATTTGAGGTAAGCGAGTTCACCATGCCGTAGAGCATCCTTGCACATATAGGAATCCACACTTGCATTTCAAAAATTTGCATTTTGGTGGACCATCGCGATTGGCTCATGCCATCACGATTGTGTCACACCATCGCGATTGGCTCACGCCATCACGACGGCTTGGTCGGACCATCGCGACAGTCTCACACCACTGTGACGGTTCACTTGGACCATCGCGACGGTCGCTGACCATCACGCTAATCCCGTCGACCCTATGCCATCGGGATTGGCTCACGCCATCCTGCCGATGCTGCCACATGTCAAGCCAGACCATCGCTATTGTTCACTATTCACGTCATCGCGACGATACAGGTACGCCATCGCGACGCCTCAAAAATTGGACCATCGCGATTGGCTCACGCCATCATGCTTCGTGACCATCGCGATGGGCTCACACCATCACGATTGTTGTGTTGACCGTTGACCGATGCCATTGCGATTGTTTGCCATTCGAGGCATCGCGACAGTTCATTTTTAGACCATCGCGATCATTCAGTTCAGACCATCACGACAATTCGCACCTTCGGACCATCGCGATTGTGCCACGCCATCGCGACGGTTGACCTGAGCCATCGCGACGGTCAGAGACCATTGCGATTATCTCAGACCATCGAGATTGTCCACCCCAAATGCAAATTTTAGGGTTTCAATTTTTGGGCAAATTTGGGGCTATTTTTTGAAAATTTTTGGATCATTAAGCTCATTAGAGACCCTTAAACCCATATTTGAAGAAAAAGCTATTGGCCAGTTTTTACCACAGAGGGCCCGAACGCTCATATCTTTATAGCTCGTTAGAAAGCTCTTTATGAGTACTACGTTACCTCAACTGTTTTTTTCAAAAAGAAGATGTTGTTTTTTAGAGAGGATAAATTGAGTTTGACCATCTTCGGGACTAGGAAGCCAGGGGACATTGAAATTTTGGGTCAAGAAGAAAGGACCTAAAGGTGTCTATATTCAAGTGCTTGATCCTCAATTTAAAGAGGTGGTCTAAACATTGAATTTTTACAAGTATAGCAAGGGCAATCAAAGGAAATCAAGGCAAGGCAGTGAAGAATGCAGAGCTGGGGAAGTGCGACTTCTTGGGCAACAGAGCAACCAAAGTAGCTGACTCAAGGTTGGAAGATTACTCAACCCCCTCAGTCAATTATTAGCTTAGGCTAAACGATTAGCATTGTGGATTAACGACGATAGGAATGCATCAAGTTCAAGAGATTTAATTTTTCAAGTCCAAGACTAAAGTAAAGGTGTGTGATACGAAAACCTAAAGGAAAGAACTTAATTCTGACGGAACGAGAACTCAAAAGTACCACAAAAAGTCAATTCTTGACGTATACAGTAAGACAAGACAAGAATCTGAAGAAATTCAAAAAGAAACAAGCAAATCAATAACAAGGAACCATTGACGATCAGAGAGTGCCGCGAAGTAAATTCATGAACCTTAGATCGGGCAAACATATATGTAAGTCAGACCGACGAAGCCTTAGACCATCAGAAGCAAGTGTAGGAACAACTGCACGTTCGTGGGCACAACAATTGACTAATAGTTATCCCTACAAGTTGAGCTCATACACTAGTGAATCAGAAATGGCTTTTAGCACGGAAAGACCAGAAGGAGGGTCAAACGTAGCATATTTGGAATTTCTCCGAACCAACCGCTTAGGTGCTCGCATCTATGAGGATGGTTTGCGAAGACAAGTGGTGCAAATACACAATCCTGATCAACCCATTGGATTGGAATGTCCAGTGGTGAAATTTGAAAGAGATGCGTACATAGATAACGAAGGAACAATGTATATCCTAAGTACTCAGCCAACTAATACCAATTAGTTCGGCGTAATTCAGTTGGAGACGGAAGCTAAAGCCCAAGGAAAGAACCATTAGAAGAACTTGGGACACCTAGAGGGAAATCTGTACTAACAAGAGTACTAATTCCAGAGTGGATACTTCAGGATAACCGAAGCATAGAGCTGTTTGTGAATAAAGAAACTGATGAAATGAGTTCAAGGACCCAGATACACCTGGAAAGGTCGTATACTTGGATGAAACTTTAGAACGAGTGTTTGTAGTACCAGATCATGCGAGAAATACCTATACATGGAGAGGTGATTTAGTATTCCCTCTATCTCGAGCAAACGTAAACACAAGCCATCAGGGTGCTGGAACATCCTCAGCCCATGGTAATCAAAGAGAGAAGAACAAAGAAAGACCGGAAGTAAGTTTCAATCATCCCATAGGGAGAGATAGAACCACCATAGGCACGGACATAGTGGATAGACAAAGAGAACCTAGAATACCAAGTGGTAGAGATTATTTTCCTCTACCTAGACCACATGAACACGCAAGAATATTAAGACCCACTCAGTTAGTAAAATCCATGAAAAACTACTTTGATGGGACAGGAGATCCCTATGATCATGTTGCAGAATTTAAGCAAGTGCTACGAGGAGAGCAAGTAGAAGACATGTTCACACAATTTGGACTAACGTTAAAGAATACAGCTTTAACTTGGTTCCAACCATTGCAACAAAGGCAATTTAGAGACATCCATTACTTTTTAGAGTCATTCATCACGGAATTCTCTAAAAGTGGGATCAAGCATGACACGTCTTCGTTGATTCATAGTTTTAAACAGACCCCTTAGGAAATAGTTAGACTGCTAGGACGTAGGTTTAGACAATATGTTGAGAGATGTCCAATGCAAAAGTTACCTTCATAGGACAAGCAAGTGTCATTGTTTTTAGATGGCCTGTTGAGCTCTAAACTACGTTCCTATGTGTACTTGAAGGAACCCAGAACGCTAGAGCAGTGTGTAAGAATTCGCATAGACATTGAGGACAACTTAGGAGACGAGTTGGAACTCTCAAAGGTCTATAAGGACTCAGATTGTTCCTCTCTAACATCTTCAAAACGGTCTAGCTCAATAGAAGACCTAGCAAAAAAAGTGGCCCAGAAACTAGGAGTTTCTAGTAAACAGATGCCTAGGTTAACAACAAACAAGCGTTGTTACACCTGTGGTGGTGATCATATGGCAAATGTGTGTCCCAATGCAACACAACTGCAAGCAAACCCTAGTGGCCAATACTGTACAATTGAAAGATGTTACACGAATCACACGGCTCAAGACTGCCCATACAAAAAACAAGCAGTAAGACAGAGCTACCCGCAAGCATACCCATCGGCAAGTCTTCACGCTCAAATTGAGTTGCGTGGGAGGGCTTCTTGCTTGTTTCCTTTTTGATGGCCAGCTGATATTCTGCCATTAACATAAAATATGGCTTGTATTGTAGCTCGTGCCTAGATATGTACCTGCGAGGGGCCAAGTGAGCAAAATATGGTGATTGTAATATTTGTTCTTCAATCATTGCCATCGCATGTAACTGTGCTTCCACACGTGCTGAGTGGGTTCGTCCAAGCTCTTCAATTGTCTTCATCCATGCGGGAGTGGGAAGTTGAAAAGTCGTCTGGCCTTCGGTCGTGACGCGTCCGCCTGGGATGGGTTGGGGTTCATATGCTTCTTCAAAAGTTTCCTCCACCGGAATAGTCACTGTTTCTTCCTCTACTGGTATTTCCGGTGGGGATTCTGGTATGGGGGTGCTTCATATACTGCTATCCGTGATTGGAGAGTTAATACCTGGGTCCGTAATGTGTTGAGTTCCTCGATGATGTCAGGAGATGGGTCCGCAAGAGCTGGTAGTCCTTGTGGTACAGGTGCTCTTAACTGCAATATCTTGTGTTCTTCTTTGAGCTTCTGGAACTCCTCGTTCATGTTGTCGTATTCATCTAGCAATCTGACATGATCATCTAGTAACATTTTCATAGATTCTGAAGGAACAGCTTTAAAGCGACTGGGGCTCAACGGTTGGTCTGGTTGATCTAGAGCAGCTTCCAAATTCTCTTTGTTATGTTCTTGTAGACATTGATTTTCTTTTTTAGCTGCTGCTAAGTGTCGTCTGAGTAATCCCATGTTTCTCGTAAGCGTTGCATTCCAAATAGTCTGAGCCCTTAACAAGTTGTCTATGTCATTGATGGCCTCTTTTGTCTTTTCTTCACTTTCTAGTTCAAGTTTATGGTATGCCTCACGTAGCTCTTGGTAGCACGTGTTTAGTGAGGCATTCTCGATCGACAATGAATTCAGCTGCGACTGTAAATCGTTGGTTGTCTTTTGCAGCGTCTGATAACTGGTTCCAAGAGATGTAAATTCATCTCTTACTTGAGTCATGCAGGTGAACATCTGACGAAATGCGGTGTCTATAGTGGGTGATAATATTAATGGTGTGCTAAATGAAGATGCGGTGGGTGTGGGTGTTGATGCAGGGGGTAAGGGAAATGGGGAGGGAAATGTGGATGTAGTGGTGATTGTGGAAAACATTGGGGTGCCTAAATATGGTGGTATCATGAAGGAAGTGAGCAGTGGTGCAGTGGGCGGTGATATATCCATGTCACTGGATGTGGTATCAAGTGTGGTGATCGTGAATAGTGGGGTGACAGTGGGTGTGTGCGTGGGTGTAAATACAGGATTTACAAAAGTGGCGCACAATAATTTGTAGAGGGGTTCTCTTGGACAGCTTGGTGGAGAGGAGAAAGAGGAAATGTTGTGGGTCGGGGAGGTGAGACGGGGGAAAAGGTCAATGGAGGTGGGAATGGGAAAAGGTGTCTTGGAGGTGTGGGGAAGGAAGGGAAGGATGGAGGGAGAATTGGACTGGATGGAAAGGTGGATGTCCGAGGAGGAAAACCAGGTTGGGTGGGTGCGGGAAGAGTGGGAGGAATGGAGGTTAGGAAGGGTTCTGCTACTTCGTCGTAGAAGGAGGTGGATGTTCTAGGAGAAGAAGGGTGTATGGGGGAGACTGGATGGATGGGAGGTGATAGAGGAGCAGTTGGGGTGGTGGGTACTTCGGTCACAACGGTGGTATGTATAGTAGTAGTGTGGGGCGGGGAGTCAATGAGGATAGCTTCTTCGGCCTCATATCATTCTAGAATTAGGCGTGCTTCCATGGCTTGTTGGGATGACTGACCACCTGTCGGTACACGAATGTATTCACCAGGTTTTGATAATAGTCGTACTCGTCGGGGATCAAACTGCGGAAGTGGTTTTCTCTGTTAATATCTTAATGCTTCGTTAGATCCCACTGATTTAACAAGTCCCCTAAAGCCTTTGATGTACACTTCTTCGAAACCGCCTGAGACAAGTTCCTGTTCTATAAGTGCTTGGCTCTCTTCCTCAGTTAGCTTCTTACGCACCCAAACTTTTTCCATGGTGCGATATAACTTCTTGATTGCCAAGGTGTATGCCGCTGCGTCAAATGTTTCGTCTTCACGCGTGCTGGTGTCACCTTGGGTGTCGGTTTGCTGTCCTTGTTCGTTTGTCTGCACATTTTCTTGGGAGTCATGAGTGCCCTGACTAGCTTCATCATCGCCCTCGTCATCATCTATTTCTGTTCTTTCTTCTTCTGAGTTGGATACTACTTATCCTTGTGGTTGATCCGGTGGGGTGGTAGGGTAGCTTGGTCATTCATATTCCTGAGAGAAAATCTTGCCTTCAGAAAACTAAAATTCATTTGAGAAAGCATTCGGCATTTCAAAATCAAACATTGTATCTATGGGTTCCGCTTCCAGGTTAGGTATCGGAAAAGAGAATGCTTCCGCACCAATAGTGGTGGGAACTTCTGTTGCAGTGGTGGTAGGTTCCTGAACTGATGTTGGTTGTGAGCTAATCGCACTAGTAGTGCCTTCTGTAACAATAGGTCGTGATAATCGTATGCGAATAGGTTCTACAGTTACAAGGGCTTCCGTCGGAGACTGTTCTGGAGAGGGTTGCAGTGATTCCGAAACTTGTAGGCATGGAATGGTTCCTCTCATGCGCTTTCCTGCTCATCCTTTGCTAGCCTTCCTAGCTCTCTTTGATGTCCCTTTAAATGCCTTCAACTCCTTGCTTGTCATTGCACGCTCGATTGGCAAGTCGTATGCCAAACACATATATACAATTCTCGTAAGAGCAGCATCCATGGATTACCTTTTTTCTTTCCCATCTATGTTGTGCTAAGTACAACTGATCAATCACCCAGCTTGCAAGATCAACAGTTTGCGGTCCAATATAAGACAGATATAGCCCAAACCAGATGTGTTTGTGGGGCATGGTGAATCGATCCTAAGGGGGGAATGCGAAATGTTGCATACATATCCTTAAGGGTTTAGAGAGATCATGTGTGATCGCTGAAATATCTTCCCACTTGATGACATCTCCACGTTTCATAGGCTCTGGAATCAGCCTTTCTCGCTCTGTTGGAGTGTGCATTCCCTGTATCTTGATTGCAGCTCTAATAAAATCTTTTGTCAAATAAAACCTTTTGAATGGGGGGGTCATTCACCAAGGACGGTAAAATGAATGTGCCTGGTAAATCCTTATTCTCAGAAGCTGTCAAAGTGGTTATTAAATAGTAGCATCGGTAGAAATCTGCTTTAGGCAACGGATCACTGAAGTATTCTGTGAAGCTTGCTCTCGCCCACACATGCTTTAAGTCTTCTGTGTTCTGTAATGCTTCAAACTCTCTTGAGAAAAATTGGTACTTGCCCCACGTACGGGTATCAAAAGTCAAATTGGCCTCAAAAATGAAATCTGCATCCACCAAAGGGTCTGGTAAACCTTGGAACCACTGAGAGTTGCGATGAATTTTTCTAGTATATCCCCTAGGAGGATCGTCAATTGGCATAGGTCCTGGAAATCCCTGAAATTCTGGTGGTTGAGTTGTAGGATGTGGCTCAGCTAGTAATTCGCCAATATTTGTTGTAGGTATACTAGGGCCAGCTTCAGATGGTTCTTCTGCCTGCATGATGAGTGATGCGAGTGCGTAGAAGATCTGCTACAAAAGATTAACACATTAGTATGGAAATTAATCATGATCCCATTAAAGTGAGACCGCAATCCCTTTCCATAACCGATGTGTAACCCGTGTAGCCAAGTGTTGTGATGTGGTTTATGGAATGATTGTTGCAAAACTAATGTAGGTCTCTAGACACCTACATGCTTTAGATAATGCATACATTTCTTGATGAGATGTTATTACAAGTGATGTTGGGTTATAGTGCATGAATTTGTACAAGGTTCAGTTGTGAATGAGTTATTACAAGGATGGTGTTTAGTCGGGGTGGGAGTAATGTTAGATAAGGGGGTCAGAGAAGACATCTGGATACGTTTCGGTATCCACTTCCTAAGAGTTTCTGAGCGGGTGATATGTTTCTTCTGAGGGACAAAAGGTGATATCGGGTGTGGTGGTATTGAGGGGAGAAAAGGTTTCTGAGGGCTATACATTACATGGCTTGAGGGTTGAGCTATAATACACTGTTTGGGTACCCAAATCTGCGTGGGTGTGGGTTGATTCGTAAGGTACTTCTTGGCGATCCAAATCTGTCGAATGTTCATACTCGTAGAAGAAGGTCGAGAAGACATTGGATACTGACTCTGCTTCTGCCTTGGCTTCTTCTTGTCAATGTCTGCTTTGTTGAATTTTGGTGGTGCTTTCTGTCCCTTTGGCACCCATATTTGTCTCGTGTTGCTTGCTTTGTGATACTGATACTGCTTTCCTCCTTGTGTCGTCTGAGATGGTCATCGGTCTGGGTTCCTCCATTGTGGATGAATCTTTTGTGGTTGAGATTGAGAGGTCGGATGGACACTCTGCTTTGGAAAAGAAGGGACGTCCAACACTTGCAAAACCTACCCATTAGGAAGTGCTTCGTTTTGTACTATTAATCTAGGCCAATCCGCAGTAAGTGTGGAAGGATGGGCACTACAGGGTATCTTGCCCATATGGCTGTTGATGCAGTCCACCTGACCGCTGATTGTCCCCATCTGTCTTGTAATGGTCCCCATTTGTCCGCTGCTGGAAGACCGGGAGAAAATCTCCTGACAATCTTTTATCTGGAAACGATCCATCGCCAAGCTCTCATGGGTTGACTTTGGAATGAGTGTGCTTAGCCGAGGGATTTGGCCAAATATCTTCCGGTCCTCCGTCGCGAGCGTTTCATAGGGTCCAGGGTTACATACCTCAGGCGAAGGGTTGTTAGGGAAGTCAAGCAGTATCACTCACTTCTGATCTAAGGTTCCAATCTGTAAGGAGCCTTGTCTAAGATTTAGGTCCACTGAGTGATCATATAGCCAATCTTGGCCAAGTATTAGGGGCTCTATCAGGTCATCATCATGGCACACTAGTAGCTTCGGTGTCATGGTCACTTTGTTTATGAGGATAGGAAGGTCCACCTCACCCATGCAAGGGGTTTCCATGCCTCCTAGCCCTATGAGGTATGCCTCAATTGGCCGCATTTCTATTCTTGAGTCCTTATAGTGGGACCATCTAATTGCACTACTCACAGCTCCTGAATCAATTAAAGCCATGGGCTCTTGGCAAGGGTTGCCGTGCTCTAGCCTGACTGTAATGAATGCTCTCCTATCCACTATGCTAAGATGAGTACCTGACTTTGCTTGACACATGGCCATGGGGTATCTGGGTGTGGTTTCCAGCTGGTTATAATGTTCTCTCCCTAGTCATTGTCTTCTTAGCTTCATGCGCTTAATGCGTTCTATAGCTTCTGCCTGAGCTTCAGCACGTATCCTATTTTCTTCCTCCTTACGATTCTTTGCCAACGTGAGTCGTCTAAGCATATCCTCAGTAAGAGGTTCCTGATATAACTTGACTCTACAGCCACTAATGTAATTAGGCATTATATCTCCTTCTAAGGTGACTAATTGTACCGCTCCACTTGTCGAGAGTCTGTTAATGATCATAGGTCCATAACCTCACTTCTCTAATTTCTGTGCGTGTTGTTTCAGCGTATATACTAGGACTAAATCTCCTTCTTTTAAGCCTTTATCTTTCATACGCGCATCAAAATAGGCTTTCTGTCGCTTCTTTGCTGCATATATTCCTGCTGCTGCTTTCAGTTTGGTTTCTCCTAATCGTTCCAAGTCCATTATTCGTGATGATAATTCATGGCCGGTCCACTGATGTTCTTGTGCAACCTTAAGGATCGGTATCAAGAAGTGCAAAGGAAGCACATCATTCTGACTGAAAACCATCTGAAAGGGAGTTGCATTGAGTACGGTCTTGTAGGCCACTTGATATGCCCAAACAGTGTGGTGTAACTGTTTGTCCCAATCTGAACGTTTGTTATTCATGAGTTTCGTCAGTACGGACAAAGGATCTTGTTAGTGCTTTCAGCCTGACCATTGGCCTGAGGATGATATGGTGCGGATTTCTCGTGAATCGCCATAAAATCATGTAACAAATATTCAATGACTTGGTTTAGAAAGTGAGTTCCTCAATCGCTCACTAACTCTATAGGCAATCCATATCTTGTAAAGACATTTTCAAATAAGAATTTTGCAGTCGTGTGTGCATCATTCTTTTTTGTGGCCTTGGCCTCTACCCATTTGGTAAGATAATCTGTTGCAACAATAATGTATTCAACATGTTTACCTTTTGCAGGGGGGTTAATGGGTCCTTCAAAGTCTATACCCCACTTAGAAAATTCACGTCCTCCCATCATGGGTTTCAATGTCATTTCATCTCTGCGAGTTGGAAATTGAGTTCTTTGGCACACATCACATCTCTTAACATAGGTATGTGCATCCATGTGAAGAGTGGGCCACCATAATCCTGCAAAGAGGATGGCTTTGATTATTCTATCTGGTCCAAAATGACCTCCTACAACACCTTGGTGTGCACTCTCTAGTACGCTCAAATAATCGCTTTGATGAGCACACTGTCTTAAATATCCATCTCGTCCTCGTTTGTATAGATTATCGCCAATAAGTGAATAGTCTTGAGCTTCCTGCTCTAGACTTCGTTGTCGTGCTAAAGTCATTCCTTGAGGGAATGTTTTCGTTTATATATACTTCCTGCTATTATTTGATATCTTTGAGACTTGGTAATCTCTCCTTCCCTGATCCTTATCCTGTTTATATATACTTCCTGCTATTATTTGATATCTTTGAGACTTGGTAATCTCTCCTTCCCTGATCCTTATCCTAGGATTCTTGTGTCCATATGTGAGAATAGGGACTATCGGCTTAGCCCATTCTAGAACTATCTCAAGGTTAGACAAATATGCATCGGGTAATTCATCCACTATCCCTTGAGGATTTTCTCCTGAGGTTAGTCTCGAGAGGTGGTCAGCTCTGAGATGTGTCTTTCCCTTCCTGACTACTACTTCAAAATCATACTCCATGAGTAATAGAAACCAACGTATTAATCGTTCCGTGTTACAAGGCTTATTGACTAAGTACAGTAATGTTTGATGATCTGCAAAGAATTTGAACTTATTTGCCAACAAATAATGTCTGAATTTCTTTACCGCATAGATCATTCCTAATCCTTCTCGTTCCGTAGTGGTGTAATTTCTTTCTGCTGCGTTCAACTGTCTGCTCGCATAAGCTATGGGGAGATCTATATTACCTTCATTCGTGGGTTGTGCTAACACACATCCTATGGCATAGTTGTACATGGAATGGCTTACTCCAATCTGGGGTTGTTAATATAGGTGCTGAGCACAAACGTCGTTTAAGTTCGTTGAATGAATTTTCACACTCGTTTGTCCATTCAAACTTGGTTAAAAGAGAGTACAGAGGCTTGGCTATGATTGCATATATGTGTATGAATCATCTGTAATAACCACAATGACCCATAAATGCTTGTACCTCTTTTATGTTACTTGGCCTAGGTAAATCGACAATTACTTTCACTTTTTCTTCATCAGTAGAAATTTCGTTCTTTGACACAATGTGTCCTATAATTTTGCCTTGTCTGACCATGAAAACGCATTTTTCTGGGTTCAAACAAACCTAATATTCTCGACATTTGTCAAATACTTGCCTTAACTTTGGGATATGCGTCTGCCTGATATTTGAATGAGCACATATGTCATCGACATAAACTTCCAAACTCTTGCGTAAGAATTCCTTAAAAACGTGACACATAAGTCGCTGGAAAGTAGCGGGTGCATTTGTGAGCCCAAATGGCATCACACAAAATGCAAATATGCCCCATTTTGTGGCAAAAGCCGTCTTGTGTTGATCTTCTGGAGCAATGGCTACTTGATTATAGCCGGAGAAACCATCAAGAAAGCTGTAAACTTCCTTGCCCGCAACTCTTTCCAATAAGTGTTCCGTGATAGGAAGAGGATAACTGTCTCTAATTGTGGTGGCATTAACTCTTTTAAGGTTAATACACACACACAATTTTCCATTTTTCTTGGGCACTACCACAATGGGGGATACCCATTCGGTATGCTCAATTTCATAAATGAATCCTGCTTCTATCAAGCGATCTATTTCTTCTTTAATCTTTGCAGCGTAGTTATCATTGTACGTGTATGGTTTTTGTTTTGTAGGTTTTGCATCTGGAGTCATAGGGATTCTATGGGAGCATATATCTGGGTCTACTCCTTTCAAATCTTTGTAACTCCAAGCGAAAACATCTTGATATTCGCGCAATAGGGCAACCAACTCTTCTTCTTCTTCAGTCGTCAAATCATGCCCTATGTATGTACATTTTTCTTCTTCTCCTTCTATGGCTACTATGATTTTTTTGCTTTTCTCTCGATTATCATATACTTCTCCAACATTGGCTTTTCTGTTAGGCATTCGTACCATGATTCGTCTATCTTCTATTTCATACTTCTTGAAGTTCTCAGGGACCTCAAACAAGGATTCTTCTTCTTCTGACATGGTTTCTTTCTTCTTTCTTTTCTTACCTTCACTTTTAGCGGTCACTTGTGTGGTTAACCTCACCTCCTTCATAATTAATTCGACTCTCTGAGGGTGAGTTTCTACTTTGTAGAAATGTTCCTCATCTGATGCAAAAGGAGAGTCCATAATAATTGACTCTAAGTCGAAGTCACTAGCATCCTCAAATGCATCAGTGCTTGGTTCACATTCTTCTATAATTGAATCACACATGATTGGCTCTATCGTGAAAACTAAAATATCATAGCCATCCTCGTCACAGTGGGGTGTCCATTGTTCTTCATTGATGGCTACATCCGTGGTTGCTAGGATTTCTGCCCAATGAGTAAGATGGGTCTTGAAGGGTT
The DNA here is from genome assembly GCA_020310875.1 of Ceratopteris richardii. NCBI lineage: Eukaryota > Viridiplantae > Streptophyta > Polypodiopsida > Polypodiales > Pteridaceae > Ceratopteris > Ceratopteris richardii. Next base: position 63,863,123 of record CM035430.1, on the reverse strand, counting down.
CGTGGATGTTGTTCTGCACCTAAGGTCTTGGCTTCTAACTATTCTTCCTCTCGTTTTGCTACTTTACACATCCATAAATGAGTGTCCTCGTGCAACCATGAGGGGTCTGATTCCAATGAGTGCACAGATTTTGTTTCTTCTGGTGTCTTATGGATGTTATTCCATTGTATTGGGGGTACATCTCGATGTGAATAGTCTTTAAGATTGACTTTAGTAGTCACTCTTAAATGTTGCAAGTACAAAGAATTAGTTCTCCAATCTTGTACAATTTGCAACTGACGCATGAATGGTCGTCCTAAAATCATCTCATAAGCATGATTTTTTGCAAAATCACAAATGGCGAAAGTATGCTCAAATTCCACACCACAAGTGGTGAGAGATATGCCTTCTAGTAAGCCTAATGGTTTCTCTATATATCCATCAGTCATTTGTAGCTTCATCCTGGTAGGTCTTAGCTTACCCCAATGTTTCCATAAAGTGGTGGTAGCAATGGCTACTCCGACTCCTGAATCTAAGACGGCTTTCGTGGTGTAGCCCCGGTGGGTTATTGGAAGATAAGTGTTACCTTCCTCTCCTTCGCTTACATCTCCAATCCTTTCTACTGGCATTTTTGGTACCTTCTTGTGTGATCCTATCTGTGAAGGAGTAGTAGCAAGCTCTGGGAATTGATTTGCTATGTGCTTCCATAATTTTGGTTTAACCTTCAACAACTCCTCTAGAGTAAGATGACATTGCACTTGGGTGTTCTTTATCACTTCCGTGTTTCTAGGGATTACTGATTCTTCATTCCTCACTATTATAGTGGGTGCTCTCATGCTAATAGACTTGGCTTCCCAAGGTCCTGTGAACTGAGGTGATTCTTGTAAAGGATTGGATTTGAAACCTGTGTGTTCACTCAGTTGCTCTTCCTCTACATCATCGTAAATAGAGGGGATGACTTGGGGAAATTGTTCCTGCAAGTCGTCTATTTCTTGAATAGGAGGATGGGTTCCTTGTTCTTTTCTCCACTTCTCTTCTTGGATTTCTCTAAGAAATTCATGGGAATACCTATGTATGGAAGATAGGTTGTCTTCACCCTCCGTATTTGGTACTTGAGACAGGGATGGTGCATTCCTTTCTTGTGTCTCTGAGGTAATAGGGTTCCGATGTTGATTCTTTTTCTCCTTGCTATCAATCAAGTATTCTAGCCTCTCCATTAATCCTTGAAAGTGTAATTCCAGTTTTGCCATGTTATTCCAATTAAGATATCTAGAGGCTTCAAACATTGCTTGTGCTAATTCTACCATTTTCATACAAAGTTTAGTCCTCTCAATTTCTAGATCGGCTCTCGGATAATTCTTACTCATTTCAGCTATCTGGGGTCCTTCTTTTAATCTTGCTTGATACGCGTGAAACATCATGTCTAGGTTTTCTAGTATGGGTTCCGCTAAAACTGATCCTGATCTTTGAGATAGGTTCTCTTGATTCAATTCCTATGAAGTCAATTCTAGTATTTTGGCTCTCGATTCCTTGAGACTTCCTTCCAGCTCCATTATCTTTTTACTCCATTTTCTCTTAATTCTTTCTCTAGAATCTTTCCAAGATTTTGTCTTTTTACTGCTAGATTCTCCAACTTCACTGCTTCCAGTTATTTTCTCCTGATTAAGTTGTTGATTATGTAAGAGCATGTGGGCTCTTGTTATAGCTTGGATAGGCACATATGTAGGGTTGGATCCATCTGCGTTGTTTACATTACCTATCACGTTGATTGGTGTCACATTACATTCACATGGTTCTTAGGACAATCTTTGATGATATGCTCTTTACCCCAATCGGCACAAAAACCTTGTATGTTATAATATTGTGATTGTCCTTCTATAGGAGGATGTGGACAATCCTTTATGAAATGATCTCTTTGGCACCTAAAGCATGGTCCTCTAGGGCCTTGTGGTCTTTCCTTGATGCATGACAATACCCCCCTCAACGGGTACAAAGCGGACTCCAATATAGTAGCTCAAAAGACCAAGATAAGTGACATCAAAAGTATGCTACAAATCAGCCATAAGGAAGTCAAGTTTTGCATCACATGACCCGATTAAGAGTATGTCATCAACATAAAAAATATGCACAGTAAGATCAGCCCCATCTTTACGTACATAGAGTGTGCTTTTGATTGGACTACATGTGAAGCTAAGAGCAATCAAGTGCTTATGGATTTTCTCATACCATGCACATGGAACTTGGTTGAGACTGTACAAGGTTTTATGCAAGTGAAAAACCATATGTTATTCCCCTTTCATGACAAATCCAAGAGGTTGCTTCACATAAACCTCTTCTTAAGAAAGCCATTTTTATGTCCTACTGATGTACTTTCCAATCTCGTAGGGCAACGAATGCAACCACGGTATGAATGGAAGTCATGCGTTAAGTAGGTGCGAAAGTTTTCTCATAGTCAATGCCAAATTGTTGTACATATCCTCTGGCAACCAATCTAGCTTTGTAGCGATCAATGCCACCATCCGACTTTCTCATAATGTCGTAAAGTCGTTTTGTACCAATGGCATTTTTTCCTTTTGGCAATTCACATAACTCTCAAGTACCATTCCTATGTATGGAATCCATTTCTGATAACATAGCACTCATCCAATGTGGATCATCACATGCATCTTCAAAAGTCAAAAGATATTAATATTTTTACAAAGTTAGAAAATGGTGAAAATTATTGCTATTATTCACTATTATTGATAACAGCCAAGATACTGATTTGCACTAATTAATTTGATACTTGGAGGCTTTGTAGAGGTTACACTTGCATGCTGACTCAACATTCACAATCGTGTGGATGTTTCTATTGCATTGATAGGCAAAAATGGCAAATTTCAATGAGAAGTCTACAATATGATGAACATTTGATACATCAAAAACAACTTTGCATTGGCCTATGATACATGAAGATTAATGTTACATAGTTTGGAACCTTTAATACATAGCAAAATTGGACCGAAAAGAAAGAGCATCAAATTTTACAAGTGGATTGGCCAAATGAATAGAATGAAGATCCAAACAATAAGGATCCATCAAAATATGTGAAATTTAATTTGCATTTAGGATTGTCCATGGCAAAAGGATTCCATTTCATAAAGATTGAGTCATTCAAACTTGGAGGCTCAAAAAACCTCTAGTTTGCTTTAATATTCTACTAGAGATTTAAAAAAATTTTCACATTGAAATTGGAAATTTTTTTGAGCTTCTAAGTCTACTTTTAAGTGTAGGTGGATATTCAAGTATGAATAGGGTCATTTTATAACATATAAAACATAATTGTCTTCGCTTCACTTGTAAAGAGTTTCTTGCATTTATGAATTGAGAGCTTGCATGTTTGTACACCTCTTAACTCTTATTTTCATGCATGTGAGAGTGAATCGTGGCACCGATATCCTTTTCCACCCTTTAGAAGTGTTCTGCTTGAGTTTCTTGCATGTTTCATCATGTGAATCATGTGATTTTTTCTTCAATATGCCTCATAGATTACTAAGATACACATTTGAAATTCAATATGTCTTCAATATGTTGTTGGGGCATCATGATTGCAAGTCTACAATAGCTTTTAATGTTCTTATCTACCTTGTTTCCATTTGTAATAATTTATCTCTTCTTTTGCATCTTTAATAAATCGTTTATAGAAGATCTGATAAATTTCCTTGCAAAACTTATAAAACTCTTCCTACTTTTTATTTTTCCTCATCTTCATCTTTTTTCTTTTATTACTATGTAGCATTAAAATATCTTTTTTTTTATGAGAGAAGGGATTAGTTTTACCCTTGGCCTTTAACTAGCAAGAAAATTTTCATCTCCAATGTGCAAAATTTGCTTATTTTTCTTGGATTGATCCTCTTGTAGGAACAAAAAGATAAGCTCGTCTTGGATTGATCTTGTCTTTCATCATCAAATAAGGTAAAATTAATGCTCTGATAAGAATCAAGTAAGTATATTATGAACATTCAGGAAAAATTTCATTTGTAGCAATGGTCACATCTTTAAAGCCTTAGATTTTTTAAGAACTTTCTTTATAGAACAATCTTCATTTATATTCTCAATCTCAATGTTTTTTCAAAGGTAACCAACAAGAGCATCAATATAGACAAAAAAATCAAAAGCATGATCATCCTTGGTTCTCTACAATGGTTGGTGCCAAATAGTTGAAATGAGAATTGCAAAAAAATCAAACTCAAAACATCCTCAACATCTCCTATTTAGGCTACATTTTGGTACTCTCAAAGTCTTCAACACCCCCTATGTAAGTTCATTAGGACATCTTTCAACACTCTCCATAATGTTCTAGACCTTTTCCACATTGCATAACACATGATATACACCCATAATGGTTAGTTAAAGACCTCCAATATATCCTAAAGAACCCAAAAAAATTGCATCATTCTTATTAGCCATGTATGATGATTATATCTTGATATAAAAATTTGATTCTTTGCAAGAAAGATTGAAAACATAGTACCCTATGGAGGTCCAACACACATGTAGCAAGCTTTTGGAGGCCTTTAATAGCAAGGGAAAATTCAAATCAAGAGTTTCACAAAAGGGCAAAATTGTGGTCAATCCAGTCATGATGGTGAAAATAAGGGTTGAAACATGCTCAAACCTCTTCAAAATTTTCTTTATTATTTTTTTTAACTTGAAAATGCTTGGAAAATGTCTTAGATTTTTGAGAGATGGAGGCGAGTGTATTAGCAATAGAAATTGAAAATCATAAACCTATTATAATACCAATAGCTAGAGTTTTAGGAGCTAAAAATGCACATAAAAACAGTATGATCAAATATTATGGGATCACAACACACAATCATATATTACAAATTGATGCAATGCACTAAAAATATAGCTTTTTAGGGTTATGATAATATATACAAATTTAGGGAAAAGATCTCTAAAGAGAGAACAAGTGCCTTGAGATACCTTATCTTATTTTATTTTGCTCATACATCACTAGCAAAATATACTAATTATTATTTTATGGTAGACATTACACATGGAGTTTGAGAGTGATTTGGCTTATGTAAAACTCACATCATGTCAATGACTTTGATGTTGGCATTATGGCCATGAGATAGTTGGTCATAGTTAGTTTATATAAGTTGAGAGAACAATAGTCCATATGCAAATTGTGTTATATTCTTATATTATATTATTGTTTGTATTTTTTTCCATTTCCATGCACGTGTCCATAAAGTGAAAGTATGTTGGGTTGTAAGAGCAATGTGAGACAGCCCCTATTATTATTCCAGGCATTATGACACAACTTCTCTCTACTCTCATTGATCCTCTCTTTTCTCGCTAGTTCCAATATTATTGTGTCCCTTTTTTTAATGGAGGTTCGACAGGTGGCTACTCCCTCAACTTTAACTTCAAAGTACAACTATACAGGTAAATGGGCATGGTACTTGTGGAACCCCCCAAACCCCACAAATCAAGGATTAGACAAGGCTATATGGATTAAAATTGGTTTAATCTGGCCAAAGACTTACATGTCCAGCATGGGGATTGAACTCTAAATCTCCACCTCAAGAATCTTTGTTTTTGAATGGCAATCCCTCATTCATGTTGTCCATAATCAGTAATCCCTTCAATTTTGAAGGCTATCTACACATGGTACTTATATTTAAGATTTTTTATTGTAAATTTTGAATATATATATATATATATATATAATTGTGTGTAGACATGCTTTTTTTAATGTTTTTTTAAAGGAAGTTTGATAATTAAGATCTACTCGTTCCGGTCAAGGTTGAATTATTTGAAACATACAATTGAAAGTGGTCATAACATACATGAGATCCCTCATATCCCATAACGTAGGAGCCGGATGCTTGACATTGTCAGGATATAGAATAAAAAACCCACTAAAATAGGGCTGGGGAAGGAATGACCGTAAGACGAGACAAAGAAACTAATTTGAACTTGGTGGAATGCACAATTAGATTTGAACAACCCAAACATCAACAACGATTTAAACAACCTGAAGATATACATATTCATCTCAATATACATATACATTCAACTAAGTAACCACGCATTATTGTATTTTATGTGTATATTTTGCGTATATATTATAATGTGTGAATACATTTCGTATTGTGGTGTGTGTATATTGTATTTCAGCTAAGTAGCCACGCATTATTGTATTTTATGTGTATATTTTGCATATTCAACGGTAAGCTCTCTGAACCCATACGTTTAAAAAGATCTATCAGGCAAGGCTGTCCAGTGGCTCCATTACTCTTTGCTATCGCCTTCGATGGTCTCAGTCGCTTCTTTAAGCATCACTTGGATGCTGGAAATCTCAAGGGTCTCTCCCTACCTCTTGGTCACGGCCAAATGATTGCTAGACTCTTTGCCAATGACATGAATGCCTTTGTTGTCACGGCCAAATGATTGCTAGACTCTTTGCCAATGACATGAATGCCTTTGTTCTTAACGATAGCAACTGCATTGAGGTGTTTTGGAGTTGCCTCGACACCTTTGTATGGCGTCAGGTTCAAAAATCAACCATGCTAAAACTGCTTTCAGAGCAATCCATGGGCCTCCGCCCCAACTGTTTATTGATTAGGGGTGTCAAGTTATCCCTAGAGGTCAAGTCTTCTGTCTCCTCGGTATTCCGATGGGCTTCAACATCTCGATGGACCAACGGTGGAATTGGATGCTATCCAAACTGGATAGCAAACTAAATCATTGGAAAGATATGCAAGCTAGCTTGGCAGGGCGTGCAATGGTTGTCAACACATTTATGCTTTCTACGACTATTTACTATATCTCGTGTTGGAGACCTAAGGAGAAAGAATTGGCCAAAGTGGAAAGGATCTGTAGAAACTTCCTTTGGATCTTTTGGGGACCCCAATAGGAGGGGGATTCCCAAAATCAAATGGGAAACTTGTATTAGCTCAAAAGACTCGGGGTGGGGGGGGGGGGGCTTGGGTATTTTGGATATCGCTGGGTTGGCTAACAAGTTGGAGAAAAAGTGGTTTATCAAGCTTGGTGCAATAGAGAGTCCTCCTGGGCTAAGTTGATCTTCAGAAATTTGAAAGACCTTACCTTAGTTGGTCTTCCTAGTTGAAAGGACATTGGGATCCTCACGCTATTGTTCTCCCCCCACCCGGTGTCCCTTAAAGGCTCTAGCCTCATGTGTTCCTTATGGAAGAGTTGGAACAAAGCCAAACAATTCATCAGAATCAGTGATGAGTGGAAGTGGGCTGTTGGGATAAGACAAAATGACTCTATTTGGTTTGCGATCAGCGGCATAAGGGAGGTGGAGTCTTGGAACCTCCAAATGGCTAAGCGGCTATGGAACAAGGGGTTCAAACAGTGGAAACACCTCTGGAAACAAGAGACCGACGAGTGGATCAGGTTTGAAGACTTAGACCCGAGACTTAGAGTTTCCCTCGAAGAATGGACTCTTCTTCAAAACAGGTGTTTAGCGTGGGACCACTCAACTACCCGCCTTCTCTGCGGACAGGATCTTCCCTGCCTAGAGGGCCTCAAATGGAGCAATGGTAAAAAACTATCCAGAATTCCCAACTTCAAAGAAAACTTAGATGGTCATCACACTCTTAACAAGGTGTGGTACCTTTCTTGGACCAAACTTTGATGGGAACTTAAGTTCATGTCTGTTTGGCACCCCCTTATTGAGATCAAGAAGTTCGTTCTCATGTGGCAAATCTTGCATAAGGGTATCTGGTACAACACAAAGGCCAACAAAATTTGTGGTGTGCCTCCTTGGTGTAAGTGGTGCCATCGATTCATCGAAGACCTTGTTCACCTCTTCTTCGATTGCCCCAAGTCCCGTGTTATCTGGCATCACGTGACACGGATTTTGCGACTCTCGAACCAAATCAATTGGCAACAGGCGCTGTTGGGTGAGGCGGTTGGCTGCTCAACAAGGCTGTGGAATGCCATCAGAGGCGAGACTCTTTGGAAGATTTGGAGGGAGCGATGTGCTGTCAACTTTGGCCAAACCCCAAAGGAATGGTCGATTGAGAAATCCTTGTTTCTTCTAGGTAAAAGAATCTCCCGAGATAAGAGATCTCCACCATTTAGGCACCACTGTATTTATCTCCTCGTAGATAACAAGCTGAAACCCAAATGGGTCCCCCATGAGGGAGATGATAGTTTTGTACGCCTCATTTGTAATGCCCTCTAGCTTACCAAACTTGTCCCCTGCTTTGTGGGATTTGGGGGGTCCCATGGGCACTAGTCCCATTCACATGTAACTATTTTTCTTTATTTTAATTAAAGTCCGAGAGAATAGGCCAAGGCCGAACTTCCTTTTAAAAAAAAGTGCAATTCAGACTGCACCACAGCCTTGCAACCGAGGCATCTATCACTTCATTAAATGAAGGCACTCATCTTTTTTTTTTTTTAGAGAGTACAACGAATTGGAAACACACTCACACACTCAACCTCTTAAGGTAGAGGCACCCATCTTTGAGGAACTCAGAGATATATCCAGTCAAGACTTGAACTCAGGACTTTCTCCCATAGACTCAAGGCATCAAACCGCTACGCTATGTGGGCTTGTACAACACTCATCTTTTTTGAAGCCACATCACAAAACTATTTGCACTTTCTTGTCCCGACCTTGCCCCCTCCACCCACAAGCACTTATAACTGCCAGCTCAGATTTTCAATGAGATTTTCTTTGTTTTGTTCCATGACTTGTGTGAATAGAGAAGTTGAGGATCTCTGAAGGCTACCATTGTTCCACACGGAAAACTACATTTTCTCTCGTATTTTAGGAGCCCAGTCTGAAGCCATCCTTACAACGGGTTCACAATGGGCAGGGCACAAGCTCGCCAGCCCTCTAATTCAATGAGCTATTGACATTTGCCATCAACCGCTCACAGAGCATCCTACTCTTGAGCATCCTACTTTATTTGCTTACAAGAGATTAAAATCGACGGAGAGGATCTACAAAAACAACTTAAATGCATCTCTCCGAACCACCTTTGGTTCTCCACTTCTCACCCTAGAGGGACGGGGGGTGCTTCTATCGGTATCAGTCACGCCTTGTCTAGCAATGTGACCTCGACTTTTGAAGGTCGGAATCATCGCTGGATTGCGGCCTCTTTCGGGTCTCCCTTCCAGTTCACTGTGGTCTCAATCTATGCCCCTAATGGCGAAGTAGATAGAATGGATACTTGGGCTTCCCTTGACTCCCTGTCACACAATGTCCTGATTTGTGGGGACTTCAACATGGTTGAGTTTCCTGAGGACCGATGGAACAACAAAGGAAAAATTATTGACGGTCAGGAGAAGGAGATTTGGGATAAAATCAAGCTCCATCTCGACCTAGTCGAAGTGAAAGACAGGCAGGGGTTCTCCTGGTCTAATCTCCAGTCGGGGGACTCTTTGAGGAAAGCAAGGCTGGATAGATGCTACATCGATCAGAACACCATCCTTCAATGGGGTATTCCTTCGATTTCCCAACACATGGACCTCACTATCTCAGACCACTATCCGATTACTCTGTCCTTCAAACCGATTCACATGCTCCAGAAAGCTCCTTGGTTTCACGCTTGTCAGACATCTTTTTCCCTCCCCTCTGTCCACCAGGAAATTTCTGAGGTGTGGAAAGATGCCTTTGCTTTCTGTAATGAACCGGCTAAGTGTTGGAGAAACGCGGTAGAAAGGACTCGTAAAATTCTAATCAGGACCCAAAAGGCTATAAGAGGAATTCGAAAAAAAAGAAGAGAAACGGTGTACCGGAGGCTCTCACGGCTTGAAGAAGAGGTGAACAAAGGTAAGCTTCATTGCCAACAGGGTCTTTTGAAAATCAGGGGTAGGCTAAGATTAGAGGAGGAGGTCCAAAGGAAAAATCTCCAAATTTTCTTCAAAGATTGGTGGGCAGGGAAGGCAGACAAACCAACAAAAGAGATGTGTAACATCCTCAAAAGGAAACAAGCTAGGGAATCCATCCCCCTAATGGTCGATAACAATGGAACTGAATGTAGCACGGAAGTGGAGAATAGAACTATCATCGTCGAACATTTTACCAATCTTCTCGGGGTCTCGACTCCTCTTTCCCCCCACAGGCGCGACTCCATGGCAACCATCTCAAGGGTTGCTCAAACCAGAATCCCACAGAACTTGATTGCTCTACTGGATGCTAACATCTCTGAGAATGAAATTATTGCGGTTATTGATGCCCTTCCCAATGGGAAAAGCCCGGGTCCAGATGGCCTTACCAATGAGTTTTTCAAGTCCTTCAAACATCAGGTGGCCACCCCACTGCGCCTCGTGTGGCAAGAGGCTCTCTCTTTTGGTGCCCTCCCTGAGTGCCTGAATAATGGCGTCATCAAGTTAATCCACAAACGGGGAGATAAGAACAAAATTGAAAACTGGCGTCCGATTACCATGCTCCAAACTGGATACAAGATAATTGCAAAAGTTATCGCCAACAGAATCTCCTGTCATTTAAAGTCATGGCTGTGCGAGGACCAGAAAGGTTTTATCAAAGGCAGATCTATACTTGAAGCTATTATCGATATTTGGGAAGGCCTTACTTTTGCTGAGGAGTCTGCTCAAGATCTAGTTTTCATTAAGATCGACTTCGACAAAGCATATGACAGATTGGAATGGGACTTTATTCTTCAATCATTGAAAGACCTTGGATGCAGCCAAAAATTCACGAAGATGGTTTCCACTCTTCTTGGAAATGCTTCAACTAGAATAAACATCAACGGTAAGCTCTCTGAGCCCATTCGTTTAAAAAGATCAATTAGGCAAGGCTGCCCTCTGGCCCCTTTACTATTCGCTATCGCCTCGAATGGGCTCAGCTGCCTATTAAAGCATCACATGGACGCTGGCAATCTCAAGGGTCTTTCCTTACCTCTAAATCACGGCCAAATGGTTGTGAGACTTTTTGCTGATGACATGAATGCCTTTGTGCATAACGATATTAACAGCATTGAGGTGTTTTGGTGGTGCCTCCACACCTTTTGTGTGGCATCAGGCTCAAAAATCAACCATGCTAAAACTGCTTTTAGAGCAATCAGCGGACCTACTCCCCAATTGTTGGTGGATCGGGGGTGTCAAGTTATCCCTAGCGGTCAAGTCTTCCGTCTCCTTGGCATTCCGATGGGTTTCGGCATCTCAATGGACCAACGCTGGAACTGGGTGCTATCCAAGCTGGATAGCAAGCTGAATCAGTGGAAAGGTATGCAAGTCAACCTGGCAGGACGTGCTATGGTTATTAACACTTTTATGTTGTCTACAATTATTTACTTTATCTCGTGTTGGAGACCTAAGGAGAAAGACTTGGCCAAAGTGGAAAGAATCTGCAGGAACTTCCTTTGGACTGGGGACCCCAACAGAAGGGGGGTTCCCAAAATCAAATGGGAAACTTGCACTAGCCCTAAAGACTCAGGGGGCTTGGGAATTTTGGATATTGCTGGATTGGCTGACAAGCTGGCGGCAAAATGGCTTATCAAGGCCTGGTGCAATAGAGAGTCCTCTTGGGCTAAATTGATCTTCAGAAACACGGAAGACCTTACCTTTGTTGGCCTCCCCGGTTGGAAGGACATAGGGATTCTCTCGCTTTTGTTATCCCCCCACCCGGTCTTCCCTAAAGGCTCTAGCCTCGTGTGTTCTTTATGGAAGAATTGGAACAAGGCCAAACAGTTCATCAGAATCAGTGAAGATTGGAAGTGGGCGGCTGGCATAAGACAAAATGACTCTATTTGGTTCCCGATCAGTGGCATTCGGGGAGTGGAGTCTTGGAACCTCCAAACCGCAAGGCGGTTATGGAACAAGGGGTTCAAACAGTGGAAACAGCTCTGGAAACAAGAGACCAGCCAGTGGATCAGGTTCGAAGAATTGGATCCGAGACTTAGTGTTACCTTTGAGGAATGGACTCTTCTTCAAAGCAGGTGTCTTGCCTGGGACCGCTCAACTACCCGCCTTCTTTGCGGTCGGGATCTTCCTTGCTTGGAGGGCCTCAAATGGAGCAATGGTAAGAAGCTATCCAGAATCCCGAACTTCAAAGGGGATTTGGATGTTCACCACACCCTTAACAAGCGATGGTGCCTTGCGTGGACCAAACTTCGATGGGAGCTAAAATTCATGTCTCTTTGGCACCCCCTGATTGAGGTCAAAAAGTCCGTTCTCATGTGGCAGATCTTGCATAAAGGAATCTGGACCAATGCAAGGGCTAACAAAATCTGTGGTGTGCAGCCATGGTGCAAGCGTTGCCATCGGTGCATCGAAGATTTAGCTCACCTGTTCTTCGACTGCCCCAAGTCCCGTGTTATCTGGCTTCACGTGTCCCGCGTTTTGAGACTCACGAGTCAAATCCACTGGCAACAAGTGATGTTGGGTGAGGCGATCGGATGCTCATCGAGGCTGTGGAATGCCATCAGAGGTGAGGCTCTCTGGAAGATTTGGCGAGAGCGTTGTGCCGTCAATTTTGGCCAAACTCCTAAGGAATGGTCGATCGAGAAATCTTTGTTTCTCCTTGGTAAAAGGATCTCCCGAGTCAAGAGATCGCCACCGTTTAGACATCACTGTATTTATCTCCTCGAAAACAACAAGTTGAAACCCAAATGGGTCCCGCATGAGGGTGATGGTAATGTTATCCGCCTCATTTGTAATGCCCTGTAGCTTGCCATACTCCTCCCCTGCATTGTGGGATTTGGGGGGTCCCATGGGCACTAGTCCCACCCACTTGTAACTTTTTCTCTTTATTATAATTAAAGTCCGGGAGATTAGGCTAAGGCCGAACTTCCTTTATTTAAAAAAAAAAAAACCGCTCACAGAGCACAGAGATACGCAAAATTATTTTCTCCATGTCATGGAACAAAATGAGAAACTTTCTTTCGGCCTCCCCCCCTCACCCCTTGAGCGTTCTAGTTTTCGTGTCATCCCAAAAAAGTATTATTTTAATATTGTCGAACTTTCAATAGTGACATGACTGAACAAGTTCTTTGCTATCTCACTGTTCACACAATGTTCACATCTCACTGTTCACACAATGTTCACACAATGTGGCAGTACAAAATAAACATTCTATAGTTCTAACCCTCTATCTAAACGACGGCAGCACCAATTTTTCCTCTGCTCGATCCAAACATAGCCAAAAATGCTCCAAATTCCGCTGGGTTAGTGTGAATTCAGTCTTACTCTCCATGAGATGAAAAATTTGTTCCATTGGATGGTACTCATTGTTGGAGTCCACCACAGCGAATGTCGTGCGGAAGCTTCTCACATGCCCAGTTGAGACCAGCGCGAGTCTCAAAAGTGGGAACAGTCGCTTCGATGGCTGTTCTTCGCGGATGAGCTGAGCGTCCACGCCGCGCGCGGACCGGTGCATGAGCACGGTCTCAATTGCCACGTGGCATTACCCGCGCATCCCCTGCCCTGCCCGCTTTTCCAGTTTGTCTGTGGCCTCTTTGTGGCAAGTAGGCGTCCGGTCACAACGCCGTCTCCCATCACGTCTTATCATCCGTCCTGCAAACTTGCCATATTCCAACGCGCTTCCTATCTTAGCCTTTTGCAAAAGCTGTCGAGGCCGCTCATCGTGACTGCCGGGAGAAAAGGAGAATACGAGGAGCCGAAGAGAGAGAGAGAACGAGAGTGTGTAGTGAATGAGTGAGAGAGGAGAGAGAGAGCGTGCATTCGTAGTATGACACTGATTTTCTTCAGAGTGTGACAATGAGAGAGACAGTTACAATGGTATTTGTGTCCGATGAAGCATCACTGCTGACTGCATGGAGAGGAAGGAGAGAGAGAGAGAGAGTTGTAACTTGTTACCAAGCGAGAGAAGTGCTTCATAGTATGACACAGTGAGACACAGATCTTCGTATGTTACTTTCGACGCTCAGGGTACCATCGACGACAGACAGAAGGAGGGTACCATCGACGACAGAGAGAAGGAGAGAGATAGATTCGATTTCAAGAGTTAAAAAGCAGAGAGATCTATTAAAAAAAGCAGAGAGATCTCTCCTTTTTCAAGAGTGAAAAAGCAGAGATCTATTTTAAAAAAACAAACGTTTTGCCTCGCTAAAAGCACGAAGAAGAAGAGAGAGATTTTGGCATGTGAAAGAACTAGCACATATGACGTAGCCATATGAGAGAGAAAGAGAGTGTAGGGTTCAGCGTTGGTTACCGTTTACAGCTGGCAGTTCCTTTTTTTATCTCTCTCTAGTACGTAGGAATTTTGTCGGAGCATCCTAGGAATGTTGATATCCAAAGTCTTCCCGTTAAGTGTTTAGGAAACTTTTTTTTGTTTGATTCAACATCATGCTCTCCCCCCTTTTTATAAGGGTAGTTAGATATTATGGTCTACATTTTCTAGACTTCAATTAATTTAAAGTTAGACTGAACAATGAAGAGCATAGTACAATGAAGAGCATAGTACTCATTGGATTCTTTGGATGTCGCGCAAAAAGAAGTAGAACACCTAGCATCTACTAGGAAGGTCCAAAGCCCAAAGGTTCCCTATTGACAAGAATTGGGAAAGGACCTTCTTAAGGTTAGATGTGTTCTCGGAGCATGTGATCAATAAAATCATGCATGTTGGACAATAAAACTGCATGGATGGCCAATGGATGTACTTTTGGCACAATGCATTGAGAGTTCAAGCTTAGCTAAGAATGCATGGATTTTGGGTGCATGGAAGTCATTGTCTCAAGTTTCAACTCTTAGCACAATGTGCTTCTTAGGCATTGGATTGACAGCTCAACCTTCACCAAGGATGAATGGCTTTTGGGTCATCGAAATCTTTGAAACTAGCTCAAGGTCTTGTGCTATCATTACTTATGCACTGTCGATGGAGAAATCAAACTTCACTAACTATATGTGGCTTTTGGAACAAAGCGTGAAGGTTCTAGAAAGATAAGGATTGGGAAGGGATGATCCTAAGGTCAATTGTGTTGAGGGAGCATGTGATCAATGGAGACAGGCATGTTGGACAATAAAATCTCATGGATGTGTAGTTGTTGTAGCTTTGGACAGTGCATTAACAACTCAAACTTAGCTCGGAATGCATGGCTTCTGGGTGCATGGAAGTCATTAGCTCCATTTTCAACTCATAACATACATTGAGGATTCAATCTTCACTAGATTGAGAGTTCAATCCTCACTAAGGATGAATGGCTTTTGGGTCATGGACGTCTTTGGAATGAGCTCAAGTCTTACTCTGTCATTACTTCCAAAGGATGGGTGGCGGCTTCTGGTTACATGGAAACTTTAGTGCATGGCTTACACAAATCCTTTTGAGTGTATTCCCATAGGATTGCAATCCATATGCAAGGGAGCTTTCAAGCATATTATAGACTTAGATATTCGCTCACCAACCAATCAGACATTTAAGATGTCCCTTTTGTCACTTGTAGTGTTATATGCCCTTGCTTTATGACATGCATGAGATGAGAAAAGAAATAACACTATTCAATTTGCAAGCTCAATTCAATTATACAACCTTAGAGGGTAATTCTCATAAGGTCATGCTCACTTAAATGAATCCAATGACCATAGCTCAATGTATGAGTCATTTTCCTTACCTTCGGGGGAGGGGGGCTCAATTCTTACATATGTTTGTTGCTTGGTTTGCATAATTCATGCCTTTGGGCATACATGGGATTTTCTATGGTTGAACTTGGCATCAATCTCTTAGTGTTTCAAGATCCTATTAAGTGTCTATGCATGCACCATACACATGTGTGTTGCTTGGTGCTGCTAGCTCTCATGTAGTCCATGAGTCATTCCATCAAAAGTGGGACTTTAAGCTCTATACCTAACTAGTAGTGTGCCTTCGGGTAATGTACCAATTAATGAATCCTCACTTTATGGGATGCAAGGGATCTTACGGGTCCTATGGCCTTTAGTTGTATTTTTGTCTCAATTCCAATATGAGAAAGACATAGAACATAAGTTGAACTTCCCTTTTTTTTGGAAGTTTGGTCGTTGACCTCTTCAAATTATGCTTCAAATTAGAAGAACAATGCATGCACCATGGGACCCCTGTATCCTCACTTTTCAAGGGTCAATATGAAGCTATTTGTGGGTCTTGAACCCTAGACCTTTGGTCTAACGGACAAGGTGTTTTCCATTATACCATGCATCTCTTCAAATCAATTATGTGAAAAGAGCGTTATTGATTGCCTTACAAATTCAATGGAAAAATAAGGGACTTTAAAAAAATGAAGGAATTTGGTCCTCTAAAGTGGTGAAAGTTTATGTAGTAAACACACATGGCGAGAGAAACAAGGTATATAGATCTTCAAAGTTTTCTTAACCTAATCATTATTGTTGGAGATTTGATCATGATGAAGAAGTTGACTCACAAACGGAAGAAGGAAGGGATAAGTATCCATAAAGAGAAAAAAGAAAATTGGAATTGTTGGAGATCATTTTAGATGCATAACTTATTGTATATGGTGGATTAGTTGGGGTGAGAGTTCAATCCCCATGGGTTGCACTAGCTAGACATGTCCCCATGCTCTTGATGAGATAAAATGGTGACTACTGAGGATGTCTCTCATTGGCCTTTGAGCATTCTTGGTGAGCATTATCAATGGTAATAAGGGCTATGTAGGTTCTTCTTGTTGAGATATAGGCTACTTTTAGTGAGCTTTACCAGATTTATCTAGCAAGAGTGATGACACAATTTTTTTCTTGCCAACTCAGTCATTCACAAACATTAGGGTTTTTTTATGTACTACTCTTTATATATTGTACTCATTGTAATGTTGTATAGGTTCATTCTTGTATATTGAAGAAGATGGTTCTTCCTTGCCTCAATCTATGTGTGCTCCTCTCTTTGTGTGTGAGAGTGTGTGAGAGCTCTCTTCCATATCTCCTTTCCAATGTAGCTATAGAGAGCTTATGAATAAGGCTGACTGATGTGTTGTTTCTTCAATGATCCCAACTACTTTTACTACAAACTTCATTTCCTAGCTACCAGCTCCACCATCTTGATGACAAGCTCCAAAAGAAACACAAAGATCTCCATCTTCGATCTACCGAGGCATATATCTCCTCGATCTATTCTCTCTCTCTCTCTCTCTCTCTCTCTCTCTCTCTCTCTCTCTCTCTCTCTCTCTCTCTCTCTCTCTCTCTCTCTCTCTCTCGGTACAAACCCAAGAGTACCCCCCACATGACTTCATGCATGGGTGCCACATGGCACTCATGTGTGACCCCATCTATTTTTTGTCCTCAAAAATGGTATTGGAAGGTGTAATAGAAATTAATGGAAAAGATACTCCCAATATATCTCCATCTATCCAATTTATAGTTAAAAATTAGGTCCCTAAGCTATTCTGGAGGATCAAACGAGCTCTGAAAATTATGAAACTTGGTAGGCAAATACTTCTAAAGCTCCTCAAGCTCAAGGACTCCTTGACTTGCACAAAATGGAGCTACAAAAAGGTGAAACGATATTTACAATGGTTTTCAATGATGAGAATCACGTTTAAAATAATGTGAGTATTGAAAAAATTTGATTGGTTGCCTCAGTGCTAGATCTGCGTGTATGCCCGTACTTGCTTCTTCCTAGATGCCAACACTCTCCCCCCCCCCCTAGTGTCTGTCATCTCTGACAGACCTTTGCTCCACAGGGTGATCAATGTAGTGTTGGACTATGTCGGTGGCTAACTCTTCTCTGATCCTTAGTCCCCTGACAAGATCTCTTTGAAGAGCATCCCAATTAACCACACCAAGAATGTCAGATTGTGGTGTTGTATATAGCTCTGAATGCATAGTCTATTCGCATGCAAATAGTTGTAGAAGATGGGTTGGTCATGGCGCGAACACTTCAGAGTGAGATTCCCAAAAACCAATGGTAAACATATCGTTAAATGTTTGTTTATAACAAGCTGGGAGATATCTGATCCTCACGTGCCATGCATAAGCAACCTGCATACTAGGAGTTGTGCTCATGTCATAGAGTAAGTCATAATTACCATTTATAAAGCCCAAGATCGAAGGTTGAATGTTATGTACATTACGGAAAGTCTTTAGTACTATTTGCATCATGTCCAAGATCTTTAGCATCATCTGAGCAGCGACATCAGGCATGGGTTCTAGTCGTGGCATCCAGTGTCTAATAGTAGCCATCATGTAGGCAACAGATGGTGTGCCTTTTGGTGGAGCAATGGATGGGTAGTTGAGCCATTCTTTGCAATTATCATTATCCTCAACTTTTATGGCAAAGGCTGTCCATGATCGTCGTCGTTGCACTGGCCCAAAGCATGGATTATACTTGAAGTGCATGGGGGCATGGGGGCATGGGGGCATGGTCCCATGATAGAGCATGTCTCGATAAGTCTCTAGTAGCTTTTGCCGCCAGGTGGGTTGGAATATGGCACCTTTTTTGGCTACTTCAGGGATGTCTTCCGATTGGAACTGCATTGCAAATGAAGGATACTGATTGGTGACTCGTTTAATCTCAGCGTTGTAATCTGCCAATAGCACAAAGTAAGGCTTATACTGTAGTTTTGAACTGGTTATTAGTCGTTTAGGAGCCAGTTTCTTGAAATATTATGATTGAAGCACAGTCTCCTCAATAGCTTTCATGGCAAACCTCTGAGTGACGATTCGCTCTTTCTGAGTTTGGTCCATCTCTTCTACTTGTTTCATCCATACATGAGGGGGTTCCTCATATGTGTCTTTTCCTTCATGAATGACTCTGCCTCCTGGAAGAGGTTGAGGTTCATAATTGTCTTCGAAGGTCTCTTCGACCGGAATGGTAATTGCCTCTTCTTTTGACGGTCGGTCAGGTGGCGATGGTGGTCGTTCATATTGTAAAAACGTCATGTTTAACTCAGTGACCTGTTGTTGGAGCGCGAGAAGCTCGTTGTCGGTTGAAGATTCTGGCGGGGGTGAAGTAGCGATGCTAACCATCTCTCGAGGTTCTATTGTATGTGGTGTGGGCACTGTTTGTCTTTGTAGTTCCTTCACCTGATCTGCAAGTTGGTCGTGCGCTTCCAAGAGGTTTGCATAATTTTCTAATATCTGCTCAATATTTTATGAGGGAAGAGCCTGAAACTTAGAAGGATCTATGGGTGCCCTAGAGTGTTTTCGATGGCCACTTCCAGATTTTCTTGATTTTGTTGTTGTAGCCTTCTATTCTCCTCTTGGGAAGCTGCTACGTGTCGTAGTAATGCCATGTTCCTTTGTAATCTAGCATTGCGGGCTAGTTGATCTCTGAGTTTCTCTTCGGTCACTTTACGTGCCTCTATATATTTGGGCTCAATCTCCGCATAAGATTGTTGGAGTGAGGTATATTCTTGTTGCAATTTAGTATTACGCAACTCCAAAGCATCGACACGTGCTTGGAGGTGGGCAGAGAGATTACATAGCTCTTTGTTGTTCTCTTCCAATAATCGATATTCCTGTTTATGCCGTGTGGCAGCTTCAAACATGGTATCTAGTGCATGACTAAATGAATTGGATGCAGAGGTAGTGGTGGAAGATGCAAGGGGTCGGGAAATGGGGGAGGGAAAGGTGGATGTTGTGCTTACAGTGGGTGTAAGTGGTGATGTGAGTGAAGTAAAAAGTGATGATGTTGAGACGAAAGTGGTGGTGGGTGATTCTGTGGAGGGTGAAATGTCCATGGGATCGGACGTGATTGTGTGTGAAGTGTCAATCGTGAATACTGGAATGGTGGGTTGTGTGTCAGTGGTGGGCATGAACGTGGGAGAGGTGGGGTGGAAAAGGGGATTTCTACTATAATCATCAAGTTGTCGCATCATATTTACAAGGTTTGCCCAAAATTGGGGAAGGGTGGTTTGCATCGGTTCTGAGGAGGTTGAGGGGGGCATTGTGGGTTGGGGTTGGGAAAGAGGGAATGTTGTAGTGAGGGGAAATGATGGTGTCGATGTTTGGGTAGAGACAAGTGGATGCCCACAGTTGGTAGATAAGAAGGGCGGCCTATTATGGTTTGATGAGTGGCGGGATGACCTATTTGAGGTTCGGGAGTTTGACTAGAAATGGTGGAGGTAGGGAAGGGTAAGGATGGGAAAAGGGTGGTGTGTGATATAGGTTCACGAAAGGTGAATGCTGGTTGTTCAAGAATGCTAGTGGTGAGGGTTTCAGTGGGATGGATGAGTGGTGATGGCGGAGATGGTATCTGTGTGCTTTCGTCGGGGGCACCAGTGTCAATGGGGCTGGTCCTTTGAACTTCTTCTTGAGCTGTGGTAGGGAGTTGGGAGGAGACTTCAATGTGAATCATCTTACCCCTTCGCGATCGCGTGTCTAGTCTCCATTGGTCGTATTGAGTGGGAGGACGATGTATCATAGTCCGCATTGCTTCTACAATTCCACAAGTGTCGGCCATAAGATTCAATGATTCGACAAAATGAGGGTCCACATTCTCTGCTTGTAGCATTTGGTTCACCATTGCTCTGTTTGCCTCTTTTGACAGCTTATGCCTTTTTTGTACTTGTTTGATCGTCTCGTATAACCGTTTGATTTGTGCAGTGTATGCAGGGGCTTCCTCCTCACTCTCCTCTGACATGTACTCTTGTGCCTCCTCTTGTTCATGTGTGTCTTCAACTTGCATTTGTTGTGCTTCATCCTCCCAATGTACCCATCGTTCATCTCGAAGTGGTCGTCCTCTATGGGATGATGATCCTAGACCTTCAGTGTCTGAAAAGAACTCCACATCAGATAGTTGTGTTGTTTGCAAGAAGGTCTCAAAATCAAAGGGAGGAGCTTCTGCTAATTCACTTATGGAGGCAAACTCCATATCCATGGGTAATGGAGGGGCTGAAGGAGTGGCTTGTGTAATGCCCTCTGACTGTGATCGTTGGAGGTGGATAGTGAATGGGGCCACCTGTCCTTCTTCTCTAAGGGATGCTTCCGTGGTGAACTCACGAGGAAGTGGGACATATGAAAGCGATCCGCGCATGCGCTTAGCTAGTTTAACCCCTGCTTTTTGTCCTTGGAATAACTGCAACTGTGAGTAAGGAAGTGCCCATGTGATCGGCACATCATAGGCTAGACATCTCTAGATGATTCTGGTAATAGCACATCAATCATTCAAAGAAGGCTTCCTTGCCCCTCGCTTGCCAGCTTCATACAATTGATCGAGAATCCATACTGGCATTTTAATGGGTAGACTCCCTGTCTCCGCTAGGTATAGATTGTACCAAATCTTCTTGTGAGGTTGCGTGAATCGATCTTGAGCAGGGAATGCAAAGTGCTGAAGGCACATGCGCAAGGGGATGGCAATGTTTGGTGTGAGGGCACACATGTCTTTCAACTTCTTGAGCTTATTGTTCTTCATAGATTCCGATATCAGAGAGTTTCGATCAAAGGGCACATGGGTGTCGTACATTTGGAGGGCCTCCTTAACGAGAGTTACGTTCAACTCGAACTTTTTCATTTCATCACGGTTTGATAGAGATGGCACCAGGAATGTGCCGAACTGATCACGATCTCCTGTAGCTTTGAGAGTTGCAATCAAATAGTAACATCTGATCAAATCTGGCTTGGGTAGGGACGCACTAAAGTAGTCCTTAAAACCAGCTTTCTACCAAATATCTTGAAGAGGCGCTGTGTTTTGTAGTGATCCAATTCTCGCGAGAAGAACTGAAATGTCCACCAAACTACTCCAAATTCCAACTTAGACTCTCATATGTGATCTGCACATTGAACCAATGAGAGTGCCCTTTTACTCTTTCTGTTAAGCCGCTCGATGGATCCAAGATGGGAATTCGTCTCACATTTAGATACTCTTCAGGCCTAGCTATCAGTGGGGCCTCCACGGGCATGGTCTCCCAATTAACTTGAGAACTAGTGCCTTCTTGGGAGCTCATGCCTATCGCTTCTGCCATGAGACTTCTTGCAGCTGTTGATGCTTATCTGCTAGAAGAAGAGAGGCACATTAGCGTTGCATAGGAAACAAGATGTTATGGTGTTTCCTCCACAATACTAACATGACAATTCCAAGTGGTTAGGGGTTAGGGATTGAAGTGTTTGTGAGGGGTGTGAATGTTGGTTAGTAGGTTAGAGTCATCCTAGATGCATACTTTTGTATGTGTATGTACTCAGAATGCACCTACATCAGAGTGGACGGATTTACAAAATTGGGTCAGGGGGTTTGATGCAGGGTTTAAGTCTCCAAACTTTGATTGTGGAATCGTAGCTTGTAGGTTTGTGGACTGCATTGTGTTGGATTTGGGACCTTTTGGGTACCCATTTCCCGATATTTCTAGGTGTGACTGAGGATGTAATGGTGTGGAGTGTAGGTGTTTGCCTTGATATTTTTGCCAAGGGTGCTTGTGAGTGTTGATTCATTCTTGTGAATGGAGGCAAAGCTATTTGAGCTTGTAAGCAGGTCTTGGGCACCCATATCTATCTAGCATTGGGGATAGCCTTCATTGACCGCTTCGGGACCCAAATAGAAATGGTATGTCTAGAGTGCTACCTAGGGGACTCCTTCGTTGTAATCCTCGACGGTGTAGCTTGTTGGCATCCTTGAGAATCTGTCTCTAGAGCCATGGGTTTTCCACCCTTGCGTATCCAAATCTGCTTCATGCCATGCAGTGCTTCATATTGCCCAGGTTAGTGCTCACACTTCATGATCATCGACCTCCTCGGTGTCGTGTGTTGCCCAGCTTGCTTTCCTCGAATCCTCTTTGGAAAAGAAGGGAACTCCTCATTGACTTCTGTACTTTCATCAAGAGTGACAATCTTCTGCACCATAGAAGTTTGGACAAGAATAGCATCATTATCTTCATGTGGGCTCCTGGAGGGACCCGGATTTGGTGCCTTTTCTAGTGGCCTGAGAGCTTGATTTTCCAATTCAATCGTGAGGCAATTTCGGCCTACCCAAGCCTGAAGAAGTCCCCTTCTTAGGTTAAGGTTAACTACATGATCATAGATCCAGTCTTGGCCCAAGACAAGAGGTTCGATAAGATCCTCATCTTCACATAATAGCACTTTGACTGCCATTAGAACCTCTTGAATGTAGAGGGGAAGTTCCACCTCTCCCATACAAGGGGTTTCAACACCTCCCAACCCTATGAGATATGCCTCTATAGAATTGACCTTCAGCTGCAATTCTTGGCAATAAGAAATCCGTACTGCACTAGTGGCTGCTCCTGAGTCAATTAAAGCTCTCACGGTCCTTGCACTCTCTCCTTGTCCTACTTCTAGGGTCACAAATGTTCGTCGATCAACTATCCTATGGGACCGTTCACCTAAAGCCTCGCACATGGCCATGTGATAACCTAGAGCTTCTTGAGTGTCAGGCATGGGCTGATCTCTACCTTGTCTTCTCAATTTCGTTCGTCAGATGCGTTCTAAAGCTTCTGCCTGTGCTTCTTCTCGAATTCGCTTTTCCTCTTCCTTATGTTTCTTTGCAATATTGAGTCAATTTAGCATCTCTTCCGTTAAGGATTCTTGATATAACTTGACTCTGCATCCGCTTATGTAACTTGGTAGGATGTCACCTTCTAGAGTGGCTAGTTGTATTGATCCACTTGTGGAGATCCTATTGATAATCATTGGTCCATAGCCTCTCTTCTCTAATTTTTGTGCATGTTGCTTCAAGGTGTAGACTAGGACTAGGTCTCCTGCTTTCAAGCCCTTATCCTTCACATGAGCATCGAAATATGCTTTTTCCCTCTTCTTGGCTGCATAAATTCCTGTTGTAGCTCTCAATCGTGTTTCACCTAATCGTTCAAGATCGAAGATTCTAGAGGAGAGCTCATGGCCTATCCAGTCATGCTCCTGTGCTACTTTCAATGTAGGTATCCAAAAGTCCAATGGTAGCACTACATTTTGGCCAAACACCATCTGAAAGGGTGTGGCTTGGAGTATCATTTTATAGGCAACTCTGTATGCCCAAACAGCATGGTGTAGCTGTTTGTCCCAATCAGAGCATTTATTATTAACTAATTTTGTCAATACATTGCATAGAATCTTATTTGTGCTCTCAGCCTATCCATTAGCTTGTGGATGATAGGGGGACGACTTCTTATGTATCACCAAGAATTCTTGGAGAAGGTTTTCTATGACTTCATTCAAGAAGTGTGTGCCTCTATCACTTACTAGCTCTATTGGTAACCCATATCTGGTGAACACATTCTCAAATAAGAACTTAGCACTGGTCTGCGCGTCATTCTTCGTTGTAGCTTTTACTTCTACCCATTTGGTTAGATAGTCAGTGCCCACAATAATGTATTCAGCATGGGAACCTTTAGCTGGGGGATTAATAGGACCGACAAAGTCTATTCCCCACTTAGAGAACGCACGTCCACCTATCATATGTTTCAATGGCATCTCATCTTTACGTGTAGGGTACTGAGTTTGCCGACAAACATCACACCTCTTCACATAGGTATGTGCATCCATATGAAGTGTGGACCACCAAAATCCTGCAAATAGTGTTGCCTTGATCACCCTATCTGGTCCAAAGTGTCCTCCTGCTACACCTTGGTGAGCAGTTTCCAAGATCTTGAGATATTCACTCTCGTGGACACATAATCTAAGATACCCATCTTTTCCTCTTCTGTATAGATTGTCTCCAATGAGAGTATAATCTAAAGCTCTTATTCTAATCTCCTTTTTCGAGCCAATTTCATATCTTGGGGAAAGGTTCTCGTCCTCAAAAAGGCTACTAAGGGCTCGCTCCAATCTCGTACTAAAGACACTCGATAAAGAGTGGCATATTCTACTGGTGGTTTAGTGCGGCAGATTGGGCATTCCTTGCACATCTTATGGACATCTGCTTCCATAGTTGGCCAGTGCACTCCAAGTCTCCTCAATGTCTGTAAGGTTCTTTGCCTTGAGTAGTGTTGCTCTAATGCACCCACATGTGCTAATTGCAACCATTTTGCGTACTCATCCTCTTCCATACAACAAGCTAATATTCCCTGATTCGTATGCTTGTACATACTCCCTGCCATTATATGGTACTTCTGGGCTTTTACTACCTCCCTATCTTGAGTGTTTACTATTGGATGTTTAGGTCCATATGTCAGTACTGACACTAAGTTCTTGGCCCACTGTGGTACAACCTCTAAATTAAACAAGTAAGCATCAGGAAGGTCATCTCATACTCCTTGTGGGGCCTCTCCGGATGTGAGCCTTGAGAGATGATATGCTCTCAATGAGTCTTGCCTTTCCTCACCACAACCTCAAAGTCATATTCCATTAGTAAGAGAAACCATCTGACTAATCTACCTGTATTGCATGGCTTGTTTACCAAGTACAACAGTGCTTGATGATCAGTAAAAAATTTAAACTTATTTGCAAGACAATAGTCTAAATTTTTTAACTGCATATACCATGCCTAATCCTTCTCTCTCAGTGGTGGTATAATTTTGTTCAGCTGCATTTAACTGTCTACTAGCATAGGCAATTGGAAGATCCATATTACGTTCGCCCGTAGGTTGTGCAAGTACACACCCAATAGCATAATTGGATGCATCCACATGGACATGGAATGGCTTGTTCCAATCCGGTGTAGTCAAGATTGGTGCTGAACACAATCACAATTTAAACTCATTGAAAGATTTCACATTCATCAGTCCACTCAAAATTAGTCAAAAGTCCGTACAGAGGCTTTGCAATGATGGCATACATGTGTATAAAATGTCAGTAATAGCCACAATGTCCCATGAAAGCTTGCACTTCCTTGACATTCTTTGGCCTAGGTAGTTCTGCGATAGCTCTCACTTTCTCTTCGTCAGTGGATTTGCCGTTCTTCGACACTATGTGTCCTAGAATCTTGTCTTGCCTGACCATGAAAACACACTTTTCTGGGTTCAAGCAGAGTTGATATTCTCTACATTTATCAAAGATGTGCCTGAGTTCAGGTATATGTGTCTGTCTAATGTTGGAATGAGCACAAAGATCATCAACATAGACTTCCAAATTCTTCCTCAGGAACTCTTTAAACACATGGAACATCAGTCTCTGGAAGGTTGTAGGCTCATTGGTTAGACCAAATGGCATTACTCGAAAGGAAAATATACCCCACTCTGTGGAAAAAGTTGTCTTATGTTGATCTTCTAGTGCAATGGCTACTTGATTGTAACTAGAGAACCCATCCAGGAAGCTGTACACTTCCTTGCCTGCTACCCTTTCTAATAGATGCTCAGTGATAGGAAGTGGATAACTATCTCTGATGGTGGCTGAGTTAACCTTCTTCAAGTTAATGCATACACATAATTTGCCATTCTTTTTGGGCACCTACGATGGGGGAAACCCATTCAGTGTGCTCGATTTCATAGATAAATCCAGCTTCAACTAAGCGATCTATCTCTTCTTTGATCTTGGCAGCATAGTTGTCATTGTATGTGTATGGCTTCTCTTTAGAGGGTCTGGCCTCTGAGGTCATGTGGATCATGTGTGAACATATGTCAGGGTCTACACCTTTCAAGTCCTTGTAACTCCAAGTGAATACATCTCTGTATTCTCTTAGCAAGGCTATCAACTCTTGCTCTTCTTCTTTCGTCAGGTCATGTCCAATGTATGTGCATTTTTTTTCTCCTTCTTCTATGGCTAGCACAATTTTCTTCGTGGTTTCTTTGTTATCATAGGCCTCTCCTACTTGAGCATCGTGTTTAGGCATTCTTATCATGACTCTCTTGTCTTCTATCTCATACTTCTAAAAATTTTCAGGGACCTCAAATAGAGATTCTCCCTCTTCTGTCGTGGTTTCCTTCTTCTTCCTTTTCTTACCTTCACTCTTGGTGGTCACTTGTGTGGTTAACCTCACATCATTGGTAATCTCTTCATGTCTCTGAGGGTGAACTTCCACTTCGTAGAAATACTCCTCATCTGATGCAAAAGGTGGGTCCATAATGATTGACTCTAGATCAGAGTCACTTGCATCCTCGAATGCATCAGTGCTAGGTTCACATTCTTCAATAATTGGATCACACACAATTGGCTCTATTGTGAAGACTGAAATGTCATAGCCATCCTCATTGCAGTGGGGTGTCCAATGTTCTTCATTGATGGCTACATCCGTAGTTGCTAAAATTTCCACCCAACCATGGGGTTCAAATTCTTTGTCTGGAAATACTACAGGTGCATAGGCTGGGTCTTGAATGGATCTATGGGTTTCCTTTGCACCTAACTCTCTGGCGTGTTCTCTCTTCTCTTCCTCTACTACTACTTTGCACATCCATAAGTATGTGTCTTCATGCATCCATGAGGATCCTGATCCTATGGAATGCACTGACTCAATATCATCTTTGGCTCTATGGATGGGATTCCATTGGATGGGAGGGACATCTCTATGAGAGTAATCCTTGAGATTAACTTTGGTCGTGACACCTAAGTGTTGCAAATACAAAGAATTGGTTCCCCAATCTTGTACCACTTGCAACTGCCGCATAAATGGTCTTCCCAAAATCATCCCCTAGGCTTGATTTTTGCTAAAGTCACATATAGCAAAAGTATGCTCAAACTCAACACCACATGTAGTGAGAGTTATTCCTTCTAGGAATCCTAAGGGTCTCTCAATGTGACCATCAGCCATCTGCAATTTCATTCTCGTTGGCTTGAGTGCTGGTTTGCCCCAATGCTTCCATAGGGAAGTGGTAGCAATTGCAACTCTTGCACCTGAGTCCAAAATTGCCTTGGTTGTGTACCCCTGATGGGTAACATGAAGATAGGTATTTCCTTCTTCTCCCTCGCTCATGTCTCCTATTTTATCCAATGGTATTTTTGGCATTGTTCTATGAGATCCTACCTGGGAACGAGGTTTCGCTATGCCTGGCACTTGTTTGGCTACATATTTCCACAATTTTGGCCTAACCTTGAGTAGCTCTTCTAAAGTAAGATTGCATTGTACTTTAGTGTTGTTTACTACCTCCGTATTCCTAGGTATGATAGAGTCTTCGTTTCTCATCATGATCGTGGGCGCTCTTATGCAAGTAGACTTAGTTTCCCATGGGCCTATGAAATGGGGTAATTCCTGCAAGGAATTAGACTCAAAATCTAATCTCTCATGAGATTGGGCACTCTCCTTCTCTCCATAAATGGAAGGAATGTCTTGTGGGAATTGATCGTTCGCATCATCCGCAAGTTCAGTTGGAGGAGGGTCTTCACTTTCTTTAGCCCATTTCTCTTCTTGAATCTCTCGCAGGAATTCTGGTGAATACCAATTCATAGAAGAAGAGGTGTCTAGTTCAGTGGAGTTAGGCACATAAGCTTCCTGGGGAGGAATGCTTATTCTATCACTTGCCCTCTCCTTATCCTGGGAGGTGGCTCCTTTTCTAGACTTTGCAAGTAACCTCTCCAATCTATCTAATAGACCATCAAAATGCAATGGTGTTCTAGTGGAGTTAGAGCCATTGAACAAGCGGCTGGCTTTGAACATGGCTTGCACCAATTATACCATCTTACCACAAAGTTTTGTTCGTTCGAGCTCTAGGTCCGCTCTAGGGTAACACTTTTCATGATCTGTTACATTTGGCCCTTCCTGGATTCTGGCCAGATATGCCCTAAGCATCATGTCTATGTCCTCAAGAGTGGGATCTGCTAAGACTCATCCTACTCGGGGTGGTGGGTGGGTTACGTGTGGTGGATTAGAAGGTTGGGGAATGGAAAGTGATGGGTTGGAGGGAGAGGGAAATGGGGGTGGTGGGGTGGTGTGAGAGTGAGTTTGACATGTGAGTTCACTTATCTTTGCTTTTGTTTCTCTCAAGATTTCCTCAAGTTCGCTCATTTTTTGTGACCATTGTCTTTTCATTCTCTCCTGGCTATCTCTCCAAGATCTTGTCCTTTTCTTGGTTATACTCTCTGTCTCACTAACCTCAGAACTCTTTTCCTGCCCTACACCTTGAGTTTGCTACAAAGCTTGAGCTCTAGTGACCACTCGCACTAGGGCTGTGGAAGTTATGCTTCTTGTAGAGTCTACTATTAACCCAATAACGTTGATAGGAGCGATTTTTGGCATGTTGATGGGGTTCTTGGGACACTCTCGTAACAAATGCTCCTTTCCACAATCTGGGCAAAAGCCTTGAATTGTCACAGATTGAGTTTGTGTAGGTGCCGATAGAGGGCAATCACGAATGAGGTGATCTCCCTGACATTGGAAGCATGGCCCTCTAGGAAATGGAGGTCTTATCTGCCTAGGCTGACGTCTAGAGTTGGGGTTTGTGTACATGACATTCACATAATCTGGCTCCCAACTAGATTCACCGGGTTCTTCATAATAGTATGACTCATTATGCTCGGGTGACTGCATGTAGTAAGCATGTGCGCTATCAATATGTGTAGAGTCAAAACTATGATCACTTGGGTCATTTTCTGATAGAAATGGTTACTGAGACTATGGCTCTATTCAAATTTTCTTCTACAGATGCATATTTCACTAGAATCACATTGGTAGGAGCAGGGGGTTGCTGCGCTAGAACTGGTTGAGGTCTCTGCTGCCCTTGATAGGGTGGTTGGTAGGGTTGTTGGGGCCTACCATACTGTTGTGGTGGGTACCGAGTCTTGAATCTGCCCTGTTGTGAATATGGTTGAGGGTAATTTTGCCTGATAGTTTGTTTGTTATAAGGGAAGTCTTGTGCGGTGTGGTTGGTGTACCTTTGCTCTATGGTGCAGTACTGGCTACTAGGATTCACTTAGGGTTGGGCCATAATGGGACATACACTCACCATATGGTCTCCTCCACAAGTATAGCACCGCTAGGGCAAATCTTGGAATTTGTTTGCTAGAGACACCTAGTTTTTGAGCTACCTTCTCTGCAAGTTCCTCGATAGATATGGATTGACTGAAAGTGAGGCTGCTAGAGCTATCTGAATCCTTGTAGATTTTTGAAAGCTCCAACTCCTCTCCTAGATTATCCTCAATGTCTATGCACATGCGCACACATTCTTCTATGGTTCTGGGGTCCTTCAAATACACATATAATCTTAGCTTGGTACTCAGCAATCCATCTAAGAACAAAGCCACCTATTTGGCTAGTGTGGGTAGCTCAGGCATAGGAGACCTCTCTAGGTATTGCCTAAACCGTCTTCCTGCCAGTCTAACCGTCTCTTGAGGTGTTTGCTTGAAGCTATGAATCAGTGAGGAAGTATTATGCCGTATACCACTCTTAGAAAACTCAATGACGAAAGCTTCTACAAGTTGGTCTATGCTCCTAAACTGCCTCTCATGTAGTGGTTGAAACCATGTAAGGGCTGTGTTTCTAAGGGTTAGACCAAAAGCATTGTACTGTGTGAATAGGTCCTCAACTTGTTCAGCTCTCAAGACTTGACTAAATTCTGCCACATGGTTGTAAGGGTATGAAGACTTGTGACATTAGATCTTGGTTGGGGAAAAATAAATTCACCCTTCCATGTGTAGGCATGTTTACCATGCTCTGTGGCCACGAAGATCCTCTCTGAAGTAGGGTCTACGTAGGTCACTTTGCCCGAGGAGTCAAGATCTTTGAATTCGTATATTGTAAGCATTCCTACTTCATTAGGTCGGTCAGGCTTATACCTCCAGAAGGCTTCATCAGTCTTTTGGTTTAAAAGTAGATCTATGCTCTTATTATCCTGAGGAACCCATTCTGGAGTAATTATTCTGGTCAAGACTGATTTGCCTCGGGGAGTTCTTGGCTCTCTTCCTAAGTTCCCTTGTTCTATGTCACCTATGTATGTCTTCGGGATCACATTACCGAAATCTTCTGTCCTATCTAGAAGGGTGGTGACCATATAAATCATTCCTTCTTTATCTAGATATGCTCCATTTTTGAACTTGACTACCGGATGTTCTAGTCCATGGGGTTGATCTGGGTTTTTAATCTGGACCACAGATCTTCTCATGCCGTCTTCATAGATGCGAGCACCTAGATGATTGGTCCTGATATATTCCAATTGAGTGTTGTAAGGTCCTTCTGGCTTTTCCAAGTATGCCACCCCTGAACTACCTACTGTTCTCTCCATGTTATAGGACATCTCAGAATCGCTTGTTTCTGAACTTAGAGTGTATGGATAATAACTCAATTGCTGGGCCCAAGACCTAGCAGTATGATTGACACTAGCTTCAGAAGACCTGTGGCTTTGTCTATCTCGGCCTAAGTGTCTTCCTGACCTTAGGTTCATATGCCTGGGTTTTCTTCCCTCTAGTCCCAAGTACAATCTCATTGCAGATTAGTTCGTATCAATCACTTTGTTCTTTTTAGTTGATTATTGTGTTAAGCTCTTGTTTGAAATCACGTCGTCAGGAATACTTAAGTGAATTTTGCACTTGATAATTGGTCGAGTCAATTTTACTTTTGTCCCTTAGGGTTTTCGCACTTAAGACCTACTTAATGCTTGCACCTAGTTGATTAGTTCTCCTGGACTTGATTTGTGCCTAGCATCATTCTAATTACTGACCACACCTAAGTCGCACTTAACCTAAGCTAGGAATTGACAAAGGGGGTTGAGAGAACTTCCAACCTCCAATCACTTATTGCTTCGGTCGCTACACAAGCCCAGGAAGCCTTCTCCCAAGCTTGGTATTCTTCCTTGCTAGCTTGCTTTGAATGCCTTGATTGCTCACAATGTTCCTACAAAGGTTCACAATTTAATATTGTCCTTCATCACAATGAATTGATAGAGACATATCAAAAAGTATAGGCCCCCCTTAGAATAGCTCTTTGCACCCCCAGATCCTATGACCACCTAATTCATCCTAATGGCCAACTTAAAAATACATGTTCTAAATCGCCACATATGATTTTTACAAAAACCAGTCGAGCTCCACATAGGATTCTCAACGAGCTTTCGAACGAGACCAAAATCTCATCAATCGGAGTTCGTATGGTGAAGTCAAGACCATTCAGGCACTTGATGGTCAAAACAGATTCTCAGGGTTCAGGAATTTATCTAAGGTTTTCTAGTTGTTATGTCCACTTATAAGACTCTAAGGTAATCCGTATTTGTCAAAAATCAAGACCAAAATTACCACAATTACACAATTACACCCCCCAAAAAATTATGCGTAAAGCCGGTGTATCATGATAGCTCAGGTTGATGTGTCGTGATAGATGGGTGTGTCGCGATAGCTCGATGGGTCGCGATAGATGGGTGTGTCGCGATAGATGGGTGTGTCACGATAGATCGATGTGTCGCGATAGATGGGTGTGTCGCGATAGATGGGTGTGTCGTGATAGGTGGGTGTGTCGCTATAGATGGGTGTGTCGAAATAGATGGGTGTGTCGTGATAGATGGGTGTGTCGTGATAGATGGGTGTGTCACGATAGACCAGAATATGACGAATTCTAATGATCAGGCTAGTGATTCTGGAAGCTCTCAGCCTACGCTGTGTCGTGGTGCACTCAGAATCATGATAGGGTTGATTTTTAAGTGTGTCATGATAGCTCAAGGTTGACATCTCGGGGCTTGCGCAGACAAATTCCGTACCTGCAGAGCTTGCTGGGGATGGTGATGCTGCTGAAACCTACAAATCATGCAAAAAACACACAAACACAACAATGCACTCTCGTTCTCTCTCAAACTCTCACTATGCAAATGAGTTGAATGAAATGGGAGTGGGAATATGAAAGGAGGATGGAGATGGCGTGGAGAAAAGATGGAGATGGAAATGGAGATGAAGATGGGAAAAAATTAGTGAAAAATATGAAATAACCTACTACTTACCTTTCCAACGCATCGTCTCTACGTCTTACCATCACATGCTCGTCCTCAAAGCTCGAATCTTTGGCAACGGTGCCAAAATTTGGTGTAGCTCAGTGATGAGTAGCACCTCCTTTAATGTCAATCCGGGAAGACATAAGGATGGTATGAAGACCTCGAACAAGTGATGGCACAAGTGTGTGAGTGAGAAGCACACAAACATGCACACACATGCACGCACTCGTGCACACACAGCAAGAACAAAGAGAGAGAGAGACAATGGAATCACTTCTATTGCAAAAGATTTCTCATACAAGTTCAAGTCTATCACAAGCTAACCTCAGAAATGAGCTCTCTAGCTCTATTTATAGTTTTTTACTAGCTTTGGTCCTATTCAGACTTAGTGTCCCGCCTAGTTAAAAATTAGGTCCCTAAGCTATTTTGGAGGCTCAAACGAGCTATGAAAATTATGAAACTTGGTAGGCAAATACTTCTAAAGCTCCTCAAGCTCGAGGACTCCTCGGCTTGCACAAAATGGAGCTACAAAAAGGTGAAATAGTATTTACAATGGTTTTCAGCAATGAGAATCACGTTTAAAATAATGTGAGGATTGAAAAAATTTGATTGGTTGCCTCAGTGCTAGATCTGCGTGTATGCCCGTACTTGCTTCTGCCCAGATGCCAACAGTAATCTAAAGCTGGAAAATCGTCTCTGAAGGGTGGTAACCTACTCCCACATAGCAATATCTTCTAAACTATCTTTCCACTTTACTAGACACTCTTTATATAAATGACTTCTTGTCCAATTCTCTCAAGTGTGTCTATACTTTTCTATAGTTGACTTTGACACCTATAACTTCTAAAGCATGATTCTCTCAAACTACAACCCGCTTATTCAAATGCTTTTAACCATAGTTAGCTTACCTTCCAACTTAAAGAATGATTCCTTGTTTGCTCAAAACTTTACATTGTGGAAGGTGAACTGACCAAAACATTAGCATCAAATTTTGTGCCTATTGCAACTTCACTTCTTCACATTTACACATGTAAACGTCCCATGTGCACTATCTTCAGGCTTCATAAACTAATCTTTTCTTCAATCTTTGACTTCAATCCTTCATCCAAAACATCAATTGGTGGTTGACTTCCACCAACAGCTCCCCCTCAATCGTCGATTGAGGTTTTCTCCATCTTCTTTATACCTGCCATGTCTTTGAACCTTTGTAGCTTTGGTCCATCCAAGCTTTTGGTTAGCATATTTGCAATATGATCTTTTGTTGAAGTATGTATGACTTCAATTTCCTTATCAATCACCTTCTCTCTTAGAAAGTGATACTAAATCTCAATGTGTTTAGTCCTAGCATGAAAAACAGGGTTAGCAGCTAGATACAATGAACTCATATTATCTCCATGAATAGTGGGTGTACTCTGAATGATGTCAAAACTCTTCATAAGAGTCTTTCGCCATATGACTTCCTTTGCAGCTTCAACCATACCTTTGTACTCTGCCTCTATAGATGATAAAGCAACTATGCGTTGCTTCTTAGTGCACCAAGAGATTAGCTTATCTCCCACATAACACAAGTATCCATAAGTTGATCTCCTATCATCAGGATTACCTGCCCAATCTGTATCACCGTATATCTTGATGTTTGTATCTGATGTAAAACCATAATACAAACCTTCCTTGAGTGTACCCTTAATGTACCTCAACACTCTTTGTCCTGCAATCCAATGTTCTTTCCTAGGACAATGCATGAATTGAGACAACGCTCCAACTGCATTTGACAAATCAGGCCTAGTTAGGGTTGCATAGATTAGACTACCAACCAGAATTTGATATAGCTTCATATCCTTGAATTCTTCTCCTCCATATCTGCTCAATTTGTGATTCACCTCCATTGGAGTAGGGGCTAACCTGCAATCATCCACTTTAAACTTGATCAACAAGTTCTTCAAATACCTCTCTTGAGTAACATACATTGCATGTTGAGTATATGATATCTCCATGCCCAAGAAATATGACAAGTCTCCCAAGTCACTAATCTTGAACTCTTTTTCCATTTGCTTCTTTAGACTTTGTATGCCCTTCTCATCTGTACTTGTAAGAATTATGTCATCAACATATATGCACATGTAAATGAACCCATCATCACTTGCTTTGACAAGCAAGCTATTATCTGCTTTAGATACTTGAAAACCAAGTTCCTTCAAGAAATTCACAAGTCTATAATTCCATGCCCTTGGGGCTTGCTTCAAGCCATACAAAGCTCTGTTAAGCTTACATACATACTCTGAATACCTTTTGTCTTTGAATCCTTCTGGTTGCTCCATGAAAACATCATCTGAAATATAACCATTTAGAAAGGCATTTTTTACATCTAATTGACATAATTTCCAACCTTTACATGCAGCAATGGCTATGAGTGTTCTGATGGTTGTCATCTTTGCCACAGGACTATAGGTCTCATCATAATCTATACCATATGTTTAAGCATACCCTTTAACAACAAGTCTAGCTTTATACCTAGACACACTTCCATCTTCATACCTCTTGGTTTTGTAGACCCATTTGCATCCAATGATCTTTTGACTATTTGGTTTAAGAACCAAATCCCAAGTCTCATTTTCTAGTAATGCATCATACTCTTCCTGCATAGCTTTCTCCCGATTTTCCTTACCTTATGCCTCTTCATATGTAGAAGGGTCTTCATCTGCTTTCACCATGTAAGCATAGTCTTTAGTAGTCAAAAAAGAAGTGTCATAGCTATACCTTGTAGGTTTCCATTTGTGTCTTAATAACCTTCTGAGTTCTCCACTTTTTGAAGTTTCTGGTTCATCACATTCTGGATCAAATCTTGGCACTTCTTCAACTTCAACTTGTACTTCATTGTTCTCTTCTTCATCAAATATCTGAACCTTTGATACAAGGAATTGCTTTGTGGATGGACTCCACAACCTAAACCCTTCTGTTTGTCATCATATCCAATGAACACATACTTTTCAGCTTTAGGTTCTAATTTACTACCGAGATGGCACATATGCATAAGCCAAACATCCAAATACTTTGCAATGATCTAAGGTAGGTCTCTTACCCCACCATGCCTCATATGGTGTCATACCCTGTAAAGCTTTACATGGTAATCTATTGACCAAATATGTAGCTGTATTTACAGCTTCAGCCCACAAATAATTTGGACAATTTTTCTCCTTCATCATTGATCTTGCAAACTCAACAAGAGTTCTATTTCTCCTTTCTGCTACACCATTTTGTTGAGGAGAGTATCTGCAAGTAACTTGCCTTTTCATACATGCATAGTAAACACTGAACTCATTTGAGAAATACTCTCCCCCTCCATCTGACCTTAGTCTCTTCAACTTTTGATCTGTAATTCTTTCTGCATACACATGATAATGCTTGAATGTAGGTAGCATCATCAACATAAATCACATAATATCTTGAACCATTTATGCTGAAATCCTTTGATGGTCCCCACACATCTGTGTGTACCAACTCAAGCTTCTCTGAATACATGAAATCATGCTTAGAATATGATTGCTTATGAGCCTTACCTAATTGACATGCATCACATCTGTATGTCATATGTTGACCTGCAACATTAGGCAATCCAAGCACTGAACCATTGTTGACCATATCTTTAATACCTCTTTCATTGAAACGTCCAAGCCTCTTATGCCAAAGATCTAACTTAGAAATCTTATGTCCTCCATAAGTGAACAAGGCATGACCAACATTACCTTGAATCTTTAATGTGAAAAGTCTTCCTTCCTTCTTCCCTAAAACAATTTGTTTATATCCATTGCTAGGGTCTTCCATAGAAACTCCATCATTAGTGAGCCTTACTTTATAACCTTTTTCAACAATTTGTCCTACACTTATCAGATTCTTTGGAATTGTAGGAACATACAAGACCTTACCCACAAGAGTACTTCCATCCTTGGCCTTCACTGATCCAATTGACTTCACATTTTGCTTGTATTATCACCTGTTTGAACTACATGATTAGTTACCTTAATCTCCAAATCAGTCATCAAGGCCACGTTACCACTCAAATGATTGCTACACCCTGAGTCAATGTAGAAGACTCTTTGATCTTCACTTTGTCTTTCACAAGTTGCATTCATAATCAAGGTTGAATCCTCCTTCTGATCTGAAGCATAGTTGTAGTAGGTATTGTTGTAAGATTGACTTTGGAAACCCCTACCTGCATTTCTTCCAAAGCAACCTCTACTACCTCTACCTATGAAATTACCTCTTTGATTCTGCCACCTCTTCCTCTTGAGTTAAAGTTCTAATTATATCCTCCATTATTCTGATTATTATGCCAACAATCATGAGCTAAGTGATTTTTCTTACCACAAATCCAGCAAGCTTTGGCTCCATCTTTATTGCTTCTGCCTCTTCCTCTACCTTTGCCACCTCCTCTTCCTCTTAAGAAGCTGGCTTGGCTAGTTGTATCTTCATCTTCATTTGCTTTCTTGCTTGCCTTTGCTATTCTTCTTCTTATCCTTTGAATACATTGCTTGACTTGCACTCTTATCACCATCACATTTGACATCCTGCTCAAAAGTTAGCATGTGTTCTAGCAATTTATTTAAATCAGGAGTGAAATGATCTAGTGACAATTCACTAGACAAAATGAATGGCTTCCATTTCTCATCTCCTCTCAAACCTGTGAGGATTTTCCTTAACAATTTATCTTCCTCTATATCTTCATCAACTACTCCTAATGCATATGCAATGTCCTTCATCCTTGTTACATAATGAGAAATGGATTGAGAGGCCTTCTTCTTGAATGTGGTAAACTCTACCCACAAAGATGCCTTCCTTGACTTTGTAGTGTTTTTGAAATGCTCCTCCAAAACATTCCATATATCGCTTGCACTTTCAATAACTTTAATATGAGGTAGCAAGTAGTCATTGACTCCCATATAGATAATGCTCCTTGCTTGAGCATCCTTCTTCATCCAAGTCTTCAAATCTGAAAGTTCATCCCTAGTTGGAACACTAGGATCTTTGAATTGTGGTTTTTCTTCTTCTCCTGTAATATAAACTATCAAATCTTTGCTCATGAGATGAGTTTCCATCCCCATTGATCATGCTGGATAGTTTTCTCTATCCAATTTCTCTATCTGAAGAGAATCTCCCATCCTTTCTTCACTTGTGTATTAAATTATTCAACCTTATGAGGAATAAGTGTACCTTTACTTCAAATGAACTTCCTTTTGATGTTCTTGATAACTTCAGGCCTCCTTCTCAAGCTTTCACTTCGAACTTTCACCTTCTGAACCTTCAAGTGTTGATTTTTGTATGACTACAGTAGTCGGGGTCTTCCTTTCTTCAATTTTCATGATTCCTGCTCTGATACCACTGATAGAGAGTGTTAATCTCCAAAAGGACAATCTATTCTTGATGTTAGAGCACCTCTATATCAAGAACAACTCAAAACCTTTACCAATTTAGAGGATCAATACTCAATTATCAAAATCTTGAACAAATTGTGAAGAGAGTTAATACTCAGAAAGTCTGTTGCACATTATTCACTCATTGACTGACCAAATGTATAAAGTTTTTGATAAAGCTCTGCACAAAGTGTCGCATATAGATTGCACACCTTCTCCAATTTAAATCATTTCAAAAGATTCAGTAGATCTTGAGAAATGATCCTCACAATTCACCTATGTCCAAAACTATGCTTTTCTACAGTCGACTTTGACACCTATAACTTCTAAAGCATGGTTCTCTCAAACTACAACCCCTTTATTCAAATGATTGTAGCCATAGATAGCTTACCTTCCAACTTAAAGAATGAGTCCTTGGTTTCTCAAAACTTTACACTGTAGATGGAGAACTCACCAAAACATTAGCATCAAATTTTGCACCTGTTGCAACTTCACTTCTTCACATTTACACATGTAAATGTTCCTACTCTCAATTCTCTCAACCTGATCTTAATTAGGATCTAAAAACCTGTACACAGGTCAATCAACTATAGACTTAGACTTCTACAAAAGAATTTCACAAAAGATTAAACGCAGAGGGAGTACTCAGCAAAAGATCAGGCGCAACATTTCTTCATCTCTGAAAATTTTTACATCTGAATGATGAGAGAGATCTCTTCACTTCTAAAAGTGTCTAATGACTATTCTAACTTCTAATTCTTCTCTTCACATGCTCTCTCAGACTTGCCCCAACTTTTTTACTTGTATATATAGGCATATATGTACAAGCTCATGACCATACAAAAGGTATAAGTGAGCTAACTATAAGTTTAATGTACATATGTATACAAGTCTTCATTTTCTGAATGTGCACTATCTTCAGGCTTCATAAACTAATCTTTTCTTCAATCTTTGACTTTAATCCTTCATTGAAAACATCAATTCGTGGTTGATTTGCACCAACAACTATGTGGAATGATGTTGTCAAATTCACCCAACCTTTTCTTAAGCCGACTAACATGAAATACTGGATGGATCTAGCTATTCTCTAGAAGTTGGAGCTAGTAAGCCATGTTTCCTATTCTCTTAAGTATTGGGAAAGGTCTAGAATACCCAGGAGATAGTTTTGGACAAGGTCCTGTCTTCATGTTTTCATACCCAGATGGAACTCTAAGATAGACTTGCTCTCCTACCTCAAAGTTGATGTCTCTCCTTTGAGGGTCAGCATAGGCTCTAGCCATGTCCTGATCTCTCCTAATGCTATCCTCGACAAGCCTAAGCATATCGTTCATCTCTTCCAAGAAGTCCTTAGCAGCTTGGCTCCTCCAAATGACGAAATTTGATTATGATATCAAATGATAAAAAACTAGGCCCAAGGGTGCACACCTAATCTCTACTAAAGCACTAAAGAGGGCTTTTGGTTGGGCAAAACATATCCAAATCAAACATCATTTGTTGTTAATCGTAGCTTAGGAGTAGCTTCATTACTTGGAAGTTAGGGTTCTAAAATGTCCGAGCTCTCACAACAGCTTCTCCTCATAATGGGGGCCTTATAACTTAGACCATGATGGATCATTTGTGGTCACTCGAGGGTGGAGTATTGAGTATATCTAACACCCCCTCCCCAATGTCCACCCTATGGTGAACTACCTCCTTGGTCCAATCCCAAGCTTTCGAAAGTGTCAATGAAGTTGCTTTCTCCCAAGGGCCTTGGTGAAGATGTCTGCTCCATTTTCTTCACTTGGACAATATATTATCTTTAGGACCCCAATTCCTTGATCAACTCATGCACATAGTGATACTAAATTTCTACGTGCTTGGTAGGTGCATGGAATACATGATTCTTGACGATGGCCATGTAGCTTTGATTGTCACACTTCAACATTATAGCATAATGTCCTTGTATTCCTATGTGCCATAGAATCCTCTTAAACCATATTGCTTGACATGCTATGACACATGTTGCTTTGTACTCAGCTTTAGTAGAAGATAATGCTATAATCAGTTGCTTCTTACTTATTCAAGAGAAAATCCAAGATTCTAATGAAAAGCCATATCCAAAAAATGAATTTCTAGTATTAATATCTCTACCCAATCTGAATCACAATATCTAACCAAAAAAGATCCTTATTCATGGAGAATACCATAGTCAACAGTTCCTTTCAAATACCTGAGTATCTTCATGGTTGCCTTCCAATGATTTTTGCAAGGCTTATTAGAGAAACGGCTTACTAGTCCAACAACGTAGGAGATACCTGGTCTGCTATTGCACAAGTAGTGAGCTATCCCGATAGATGGTGTCTATTGTGAGGTCAATTTTTTGTGATAAATGGCTCTATCCTAATAAATAGAGTTATGTCATCATAAAAAGTGTTTGTTAAGGTTGATGTGTCTCGATCTCCCAAGGCTTGTTGCAATAGAGTATTCTATCATGATAGATCTAGAACACTTGTATGACAAAGTGGCTCTATTGTGATAGGGTGAAATTTTCATGATCTTCTTAATGCATCTTGTGCATTGTGGTCATGTCATGCAAGAGACACTTATCCCCTTGTGTAGATGCAATCTTGAAAGGATGACTTTTTTGATCGGTTGTGAAAAATTGAATGTGATGCCTTAGAACTTGTGTAAAGGTTACCATACCTACCTGTCCTATTGGAGCTGAAGATGGCATGCAAACA
This sequence comes from Ceratopteris richardii, assembly GCA_020310875.1. NCBI lineage: Eukaryota > Viridiplantae > Streptophyta > Polypodiopsida > Polypodiales > Pteridaceae > Ceratopteris > Ceratopteris richardii. Next base: position 63,822,416 of record CM035430.1, on the reverse strand, counting down.
ATACAAAAACAACAAAAAACATGCAAAACAGAGTCTAACTATCTCTGTGTGTGTGTCAAGCAAATGAGGAATGAAGGGTATATGCCTCCAAGGTGATTTTTTAGTGAAGGAGGAGATAAGGGGAGTTGTGGGGGGTAGCTGAATGGAATCGCTGGGAGTAAAAATGGAGGTGAAAACAAACAAGAAAATGGAGTAAAGTTAAGAGAAAGCCTACTTGCCAAAAACGTGTTTTCTTGTAGAACAATGGTGATGACAACGTTGATGAAGATACAACCTCAAATTTTCAACCAAGAAGAAAGAAAGGTGCAAATTCTAAGCAAGTGATGCATGCAAATGTAAACATGTGAAGCACAAGAAGGCACACACACTCATACACATGTGACGAAGAAGCAATAGAGTGGAACAATGGAGTCTATTGACTTTAGAACAAAAATATTACAAGCTTTTTACTCAATTCTCATACAATCTCACACTACCTAACAACTATCTGACCTCTCAAAATGATCCAACATTCTCTAATTATGGTTTTGAGATTAGTGTTGATCAGTTTCACATCTAATGATTGACATAATTGTAAAACTTCGGGCTTGCAAAAGGTAATACAAATTGCACATATCGCCTCAGAGCATTGAGGGCGACCCTTATTGGGAGCTGATTAGCAATCTCACCATGTGGTTCATTTGGCAAGCGAGATGCTGATGTGTCTTTGAGGGGCGCATGATCCCTCTAGCCGAGATTGTGCAGGACCTATGGCTAGATTTGATTCACACATTGCATGGGTAGCTAGAATACCTTAAGGGAGATTCTAATAGCACCTTCTTGCAGTGATAGGCGTTCCTCTGGCTTTGGACAAAAGGCCCTTTCTTCATCACTCAGGGTGACACTATCCATTGGAGTTATGGGCCACCTGCCTGGCTCTTTTCCCATCCCCACACTACCCCCCCAAGGATTTAGGGTTTTGAGGATTTTGTAGTCATGTGGGGTGCTTTTCCCCCTTGTATTTGTCTTTTTACTCCCCGATTGGGATTGTAGCCCAATGGGCATTGTTTCTTACTAATGGTAGGATCTTTTTGTGGAAAAAAAGGCCATATAAATTCTTCTTCAAGCTACACACAAAATCAAGATGCTTTCCATCCTCATATCGTATTGCTTGATTTATATACACCTCTTCTTGAAGTTCACCATTAAAGAATGCATTTTTTATGCCAATATGATAAATAGGCCATCTCTTGGAAGCACGTATGGATAATGAAGTGCTAATGATAACATTATTATTAGCCACTCTACTAAATATTTCTTCATAATCTACAACATGTATTTGAGTGATACATTTTGCTACTTATCTTGCCGTGTACCTTTGCAAGCTTCCATCTACATTTCTTTTTGTTTTGTAGAGCCATTTTTTTACAATATTCATTCCTTCCCTCTTAGGTACTAGCTCCCATGTTTCATTGTCCTTTAATTATTTTATTTCTTGATCCATAGATTCTCTCCATTCATCTTTGGTTGAAGCCTCTTCATATGTATCACGATCCTTGTCTTAAATAACCTCCATCATATAAGCAAAATGTTTGGCCATAAAACTTTCATAACTCAGCCTTTGAATGGGGTTCTTCCTACTAGAGTACCTCACTTTCATTTCCTTTTGAGAATCTCTTTCTCATCCTTGATAGCTTTACTTATGGTGTAACCACTTCATCACAATCATTTTCACCTTCACTATGTTTGTCATCCCAAGGTCCATCATCTTCACTTTGAATGATTCTTTGCCTTGAGATAGGGGATGATAAATTGATTCTAAATCTTTTCTTCCATCCGTGGATGGATAAGAAAGATGTTGAGGCCTTTGGGCTTGAAATAGAAGTGGATTATTGCTGCATATGAACATTTGGATGAACTATGTAGCCATCAAAATCATCATCTACAATCTTATCTTTAACTTTGTCCCCATACCATGTTATTACATCAAATACCACATCCCTTAAGGCTCTTAATTGCTTGGTACTAGTTTTATAACATTTTTTATCCAATAAAGATGCATTTTTCTTGTGATACGTGCACATATCATATGCACTCAAACACCTTGATATGTTTGTTGTAAATGTGGTTTCTTGCCACAATAGACTTCATGAAGAGAAATCCATATAATAAAATTTTTGGTACCCTATTCATAAGATATATGATTAAGATATATGATTTTATTTATGAAAATCCATGTAATAAACTTATTGGTAACCTATTCATGACGTATACAATTGTATTTATAGCCCCAACCCAATAAAATAAGAGCATATTAATTTAATTTATCATACACCTTGATACCTCTATTATTTGCATGTTATTCTTTTCATATATACCATTTTTCTATGGTAAGTACTCTCCTCCACCATGAGATGTTAGTCCTTTAATGATTCTACCTATTTCCTTTTCAACTTGTGATCTAAATTTTTGGTCTTGTTTATCATTGGTGTTCCCTAGATGTCCCTAGATGTATCTTTATCACTAGCTCACATATTTGACTTTCTATCCTTGGATTTGGATATTCTCTTGGCTTGGACCCTAGTGACTACTAGAATTAGAATTTTTCATCACTACTGCTAGTTTCTGGTTCACTTGGAACTTTGTTGGCTTGAGTTGCCACAATTACTTCTCTAGTCAACTATCATATAATAGCCTTGAGGTAACCTTGACACATGGTTGAACCTTTGGGTTATTTACTTGTTTATTTGAGATCCCAATTGAATGGTTGCAACCATTATGATTGATTTATTATAAAGCTTTAGTATTGAAAGAAGCTTCTCCAAGTGCCACTTGTAGGTGTATATCAGAGGAGCTTCATTAGATTAAGAAAGTATGTGATAGACCTTGGGAAAGTTTCCACATTTGAGACATTTGATTGGAAACTTGGATGATCTCTAGAACATGCACCTCCTTGGCTTATAGGTATATATATGGATGGAGTTGGATGCATGGATACATACTCTCTCTTCTACACTTGCTCGTCATCTTTGTAGAAGTAATTGTTATTGCCAAAACATTGTTATGTAGAGTTATGGTGCTCCATCACCATCCTTACATGCTCAAGCTACCCATGAAGAACTTTCCTTGAATTTAGAGCCACTCTAAGGGTGACGAGACTCTTTTATCAATGAAAAAGGAAGTAAGATCGAAGCTTTTGATGGTGGAAACAACTCAAAAGAGGCCTCCAATCTTATCATATGCACTGATGACAATTGCTTTCACATAAGAGAAGGACAAATGCCTTTGAACAGGCTAGAATTCTAGCCCATGAGTTGCTTCACGTGCCCATGGAGGGTCAAGATACGCTTCTCTCTCTTCTCTTTGAGGATGAAGGCATAATGTTTCTTGTACACCTTTCATAGGCTTCTTTAAGCTAGTTAAATATCATATATGGGATTATAACCCTCCTCTTAGTCGTGTGTGTAGAATTTCACCCTCTTCCCCTTTGCATATATCTTCATGAACCCTTCCTTCTTTTGGAGAAATTCACTTGATAATTCGACTACACCCGTGAGCAATATTATATCTCAACGATTCATTCTCTTAATCTGCGAAAAGGATTTTTATATGAACAAGAGATGGGAGCTTTCCCTTTTGGAGTTAGTGATTTCAAAGGAGAAGAAATGATAGAACAAAAGGATCACAAGCCAATTTGAAGTGGAAGGGCATGAGAAAGAATTAGATGCCAATGGATGGAGTCTTCATTGAAGAAGTTAAAGAAAATACCTTTAATTGCTTCTTGTATTTCTTGCGTACTTTATTTTTTCATTGCATAAGTGAATCAATTTAATCAAATGGATAGCTTGAAAGCATGAGACTATAAAGGAACTCCATATTTTTGCGTTAGCAAGGTGAAACTTTCCAAAAGTCACATACATGTTTTATTAGAGAACCATAGTTCCCATTTTTTATGGAAAGTGCAAGCTTGCATTTGGGCATCCCTAGAATTTCTGTAAGAGTAGATACATAGGTGGGTATACAAATAAGTATGAAGGTGCCAAAGGAAGCCCACATTGGAGATTAGCGAGGCAAAATGTTAGAGGATTACATCACCATAATTGAAGCACTCAAGTGGAGTAAATGGATGGATAGTGCTTAGCTTCAAAAATAGTTTTGACATCATTTTCTTTTCAAGGCGTGAAATAAGAACGTGCATTAAGTAAGATAAATTATAGTGCATGTTTTAATAGACATGAATTTAGAACTAAATCCATAGATATATGTGACATAGTCTTGGTTAATATTGAAGATTCAATACATATTTCCTCATGGAAATGTTTAATTATACATGAAATTGATGTATATAGTTTAATAAAAGAAAGATCCATGATGCATGAATAGATCGCTTGCAAACCATAGTCATGATCCAAGTGGAATGTATCCAATATGGTTTGACAATTTGTATATACAAGAATAATGACGAATGGAAATTCTTCATCAATTTTTTAACAAAAACATTTCTTAATTAGAATATTTGCATGGTTTCAAGAGGGTTCAATGTTTGGATCTTACACATGCTAAGCATCTTCCAATATAGATGTATGTCTTTTGTGTGAATACTTGGAGTAGCTTGATGTAGTAGAAATATGTGATCACAAGTGTTGAAGTTTGGTCTGGCTAACCCACAGAAGACCAGCCCTTTTGCTCTTGGAGAGTCAAATACACCTTATGGTCTTGTGATTAGTGCAATAAAATACAATATTTGGATCATCAATGAGAAATGATTGATACAAAATAGATGAGTTTGCACTTCGACTAGACAAAGAGACTTGCTCTTTTGGGTTGATTCACACAACTTCAAATGCTTAGTATTGCTAGACTAATTGCAATTAGCTAAATTTTTCTTAGAGGAACGTCACATATATAGTTGAGTATCTGATATGCATAAATTTAGAAATTATCATCAATCAATGTGCTAATTATAAGCTTAACTCAGATTAGTGATAATTCCAACTTTTCAGGGATGTGCAAAGATAGACTCTGAGACTATAAAATCTGTATTTCTCACAATTTAATTAAGTAAATTCTAGATAAACATGTATACATAAGGTAGACACTACTACCTTTCCAATGAATGCTTACGCATAAAGATTGAATCGCTGTGGAGAGAGAATCAGGCTCTGCAAATTGACTGATATTGGAGATGATGATGCAAAAAAATTGGAAGGAGAGCAAAGTGAAGATCAAACTAATTTGTATATTGCTCTAACATTATGATACAAGTGTTTATGAGTCCTTATATAGAATCTTTGAGTGTTTCACGGCTTCTTTCTAATAGATTTGAATTCAAATAGCACGTGGCATGAAAATAGAAATCAAGTTCATATACTTGACTTAGATTATTGATTTATCACCAATAACTTGTTGATATATTTGGGTAGTGATGTGTATGAACACACTAGGAATATCTGGACACTTTAGGATGTTTTTCTCCCCTGGCTTGTACATATGCCTATGACCCTAATGGGTCATTTATCTTTGTACATTTCCGATTAATGTTTGTGTTGCGGTTCTTGTTGCGCCTACTGTAGAGCAACTTTGTTGGGATGGCAAAGATGCTCAAGCACATGCATTGATAGTCTTGTCTATCAAACATGCCATTATTCCCCACATTCGCTCGTACAAAATAGCAAAGGATGCTTTGGATACAGTAACCACATTATACCACGCAAGGAATAAGGCTCGTGTTGCTTACCTCCAAAAACAATTGGAGAGTGAGCATATGAATGGAGGAGATTCCATGGACAATTTTTTGAAAGATCAAAGATTTGAAGGAGTAGTTGATTTCTGCTTATGAAGTCTTTCCTGACAGTTCATTTGTGGAGACTGTTTTGAATGGTCTTCTAGATTCATATCAGAGTTTTGCTTCTACTGTTCGATTGATAATGAAAGGAAATCTAAATGCCTTAACATTCGAGGAGTTAGTTTCTATTCTGTTGTAAGAAGACCATTCTAGGCACAACATGTCCATTATGCGTGTTGCAGATCAAGCTTTCTTCACTAGTCAAAAGGGCAAAGGTAAATGGAGCTCATCTACTAGTAAGCAAAAATATGCTAATTCTGCACAATCAAAGAAGGATGAAAGAGACGACAAGAAAATAGAAAAGCAAATTTTTTTTTGCAAGTATTATCAAGGAAATGATCATGTCATTAAGAGTTTTTCAAAACTGGCTGCAAAAGAAGAAAAGATGAAAGAGGCTAGAATGGTTGTTGCAGAGGCTTCTACACCCAAAACAAAGTTTTCTAATCTTGTGCAGAATGAAGAATGGGCATTTACTACTGTCTGCAATTATGACCCATCTTCTCATGATTTGTAGTAGACTCATATGTTTGGTACTTTGATAGTGGGGCAACCAAAAATATTACCTTGCAGTAGAGTTTCTTCACTTCACTTGAGCTTGCCCCTACAGGGAATACTACCACATGTGCCAACAACTCCTCTTATCCTGTCATGGGAGTTGGTAAGATCATTCTCACTACTTCTCATGGTAGTTCTTTTAGATTGTTGGATGCTTAATTTGTGCCAAGGATCAAGAAAAATCGGTTATCTGTTTCTACATTAGCCAAGATCGGCTTGGTTGTGAAACTTGTTGATGACCGATGAAGTTCATGAAATTCATAATGATGATTTTTCATTGATGATTTTTCTAGCATGCATGGGTGTATCCATTGAAAGCAAAGTCTGAAGTTTTTATGTGCTTCAAATATTTTTTGGTTTTGACTGAAAATCTATCAGCATGTAAAATGGGCACCCTTTGTTCTACTCGAGGGGGTTATATATCTTCTAACTTTAATGCATTTCTAGTTGAGTGTGGGATAAAACATCAGAGTACAGTGCCATATACACCTCAACAAGATGGAGTTGCTAAAAGGAAGAACAGGTCACTCATGGAGATGGCAAGGTGTATGGTCAATAGTCGAGCTTTACCACATAGTTTCTAGCTTGAGGTTGTTAAGTGTGGAGCATATGTACTCAATAGGTGTCCCACCGAAGCATTGCACTCTATTACTCCATATGAGGCTTGGCATGGTCCCAAGCCATCTGTTGCTCGTCTATGTGCCTTTGGTTGTTTGGCATATGCATTAGTGCCTAAACAACAATGCAAGAAATTGGATGATAAAGCAATGAAATGTATTTTTGTTAAGTATCGTTCTGAAAGCAAAGGCTATCATCTATATCATCCATAGACTAAATGCATTTTGGTTAGCCATGACATTGTTTTGTAGAAGATGCTATTCAATCATTACTTTCATGTACTAAGGAGACATCAGTTAGCTCCAAAGATATGTATGACACTTTATTGCCTCTTTTTACAGGTGAACAGTCTAGTGCTGGTCCAAATGAGGCGATTTCTTAACCTTTACAGGTTTCATGTGATGATGCAAATCATTCCATTTTTTTTGTAGATTTATATGATGCACTTGTTGATGAGAGACCTGATATTGAGAAGGCAAAAACTATGACAAAATGATTGGTGCAAACTTTGTGAGATAGCTTTGTCATATCATACTTGTTCAAGCTCTCATGGTGCTTCTTTTTCATTAGATTGCTATGTTATGGCTGCCTCTAGTCTCTATGATGAGAATGAGCCTGTTTCATTTTATGAAGCACAAAATTCTAAAAATTGGATAGCTACTATGCAATCAGAATATGATGTTATTATGAAAAATGGTACCTGGTCTTTATGTGACTTGCCACTTGGCAAGAAGACAATTGGCAATAAGTGGTTATACAAGCTGAAGCATAAGCTTGATGGAACAATTGATAGGTATAAGGCTAGGCTTGTTGCAAAGGGTTATGCTCAAGAAAGAGGCATTGATTTTGATGAGACCTTTGCACCTACATGCCGAATGACTATTGTTTGTAGCATATGTCCACTTGCAGCTCATCATGGTTGGAATGTACATCTAAAACTGCATTTTTGAATGGTGACTTGCATGAGGAAGTGTATGTTTTTCAACCCCATGGTTTTGTATAAAAAGGGTATGAAAACAAAGTGTGCAGGTTGAAAAAGGTATTATATGGTTTGAAGCAAGCACCACGTGCTTGGTATCAAAAGATACATGCCTACCTGATTGCACATGGTTTTGAGAACTGTCCAACTGAGATCACCTTATATGTTAAGCATGCAAATGATGTGCTTCTGATCATTGTTCTCTATGTCAATGACATGCTACTCAGTGGTCCTCATGAGAAGCATATTGTTGATTTTAAGGCTGATTTGCATGCCTCATTTGAGATGTCTGATTGGGAGCATTTGCATCATTATTTTGGCATTGAGTTTATGCAAGTTGATGGCGAAATAACTATGTGACAAACAAAATATATTGACACAGTATTGCAACATTTTGGCTTTGAACATTGTAAACCTATTGCCACTCCTATGGAAATAGGTTTATGATTGAGTCTTCATGATGCTGGAGATGCATTTAATGTTGTTCTCTATCAACAGGCTCTTGGATGCTTGATTTACTTATGCATTACTCGACCAGATATTCAGTTTGTTGTATCGTAGATGAGCAGGTTTATGCATTGCCCAGGTGTCAAGCATTGGCAAGCGGTTAAGCACATCTTTTGCTACTTCAGTGGTACCGGGCTACTTGGATTTTTTTATCCCAAGGGGATCATTATTGCTAGATTTACATGTTTTTTATGACTCTGACTCGGCTAGTTGTTATGACACTCATGTGTCCACGAGTGGTTTTTGATTAATGCATTTAGCTCATGCATATCTTGATTGAGCAAGAAGCAGTCTACTCTGGCCACTTCTAGTTGTGAGGCTAAGTATAGGGAAGCTTTCACAATGACTATTGAGTGTGTGTGGCTCAGACACCTTATGGCTGATTTGGGTGTTGGCTAATCTTCTACCACCACCATCTTCACTAATAGTCAGAGTGCATTGGTAGTTGCAAGGAACCCTATGGTCCATGCTCGCAATAAGAACATTGAGGTGCACTATCATTATGTCAGGGAGAGGTTCTCTATTGGAGAAATGAGTTTGGCATATGTGACCACACAGGAGAACATTGCAAACCTTTTCACAAAGACTCTGCCTAGGGAGAAGTTTGAAGCTTTTTGCAATGCTTTGGGCTTACTTCCTTTTGTGGATTGATTCCACATAGCTTGGCACTTCCTTATACATGAGTGCCAGCTCCTTCTTCACCGCATCACTCCCGAGGGAGATTTGTTGATATATTTAGGTACTGATGTGTGTGAACACACTAGGACTATCGGGGCACTTTTTTCCCTTTTAGGAGGTTTTTTTCCCCTAGCTTGTATATATGCCTATAACCCTAACAAGTCACTTATCTTTGTACATTCTCTTGGTAATACATTCAGTATTATGTGTTGTGCTCCAAGTATCTTCTTCTTCCTTGTGTCGCTCACGTGCTTCCATATTCCTCAAACTCCAATAGAACTACCAACCTCCAATCTCATGGATTTTGGGCTTCTTGTGTTTATCCTTTTGAAAAGAATAAAATTCAAATAACAATAAAGACTTATGGATAAAGAGCTCTCATGAGGTGCCATAAATGATCATGCACTTTTACAAGAATAAAGATCCTCAAGGAATGCCCTATCTTTAAAGCTCATTTTAATGAAAAATTTAGACCTTGGGCAAGAACTTTTCAAGCATGATGTAAGCTTGATGTCCTAACATTTTGGCATACACTATATATGCGTATAAATGAAATGTATCTTATATGCATGCTTTATGGGATAAGCGAGAGATCATGTTTATTAAGTTCAAGCTTAAGATAGGAAATGACTTCTTGATATGAAGTCAAAGAATAAAAGATTAATGGTTATTAAGCCAAATGGAATTGATAAAAATTTAATTTTTTTATGTGTATGATTAATCTGAAGGCCAAAAACATCGATAGGAATTCTTACGCTTAAAGTGCCCCTTGTGGATTTTTAAGTTCCATAAAACCCACGGGATGCTTGATTAGCAAGGCCAAAGACTTGAGAAATAAATATAAAAAAAATATGTTCTTATTAAACCATCAATTGGTGGTGATAAGAACTTGGAGTAAAAGAAGCCCATAAGAGAAACTAAGAGTGTTCGAAACCCCATGGAAAATGATGCATTAGTCTTTGAACATTCTTTCAAAATGATGTAAGATGTCAAATTTTTGAGGCATTCATTTCTTTCCCAATGTGGTTCTCCATCTCTATAAGAAGTATGAACCATTTAGAGCTTGAGAAGAGAATTGATTCATGAATAAATATATTTTGTGGAAATTTTTCAAAGAAAATAAAATACTTAAAGGAGAGGTAAAATAAAGGGTTGAAAGATACTCTAAACACGAGTTTCTATGTTTCAAAACATGCCCTACAAGTAAGGGACTACTTCTAAAACTACTCATGGATAATATCATTTTCTTTAGGATAGATTAATTATTGGAAAGTGATTATTTTCCTTTAAATAGATTCCTCACTATGTCAACATGATACCTAGTTTGAGAAAACTAGCTCTATTATAAGATGACACAGTAATTATCCTTTGCATTACGTTTGAAAAAAGTAAACAGTTCTTTGTTAAAGAAGAAAAAGTCTTTTCAAGTAAAATTAAGGCTTTTTTAGGACAAAACTTACATACCAAAACATTTCAATATAAGATTTTTGAGACAGGTCTAATTGATTAGGTTAAGAGGAAAACAATTTTTCCAAAGACGGTGCTTAATCTCATGAGAAATCTAAGAGTGAGAGCTAAAGTTATCTGCGTTGAGGTGGAAGTGAAAATTGGATGGTATGTGATGCCTAGGCTTAGAGTACTAATAAGGTGGATTAGGTGTGGGACATTAAGTTTATAAATAATGAAATCAAGGATATATTGAACATTGATAGGGTCTTTTGTCAAAAAAGAGGACGATCACAAAAAAAGCTCTGATTTCTTTTTCAAAGCAGACAAATGTTTTTTGGTATGAACAAAAAATCAAAACCGCTTTCATTAAAGCGTATAGTTTTTGTAGATAAAATCACTTTAAGTGGAGAAGAGAGTGTAAGAAGTTCTCACATGGTAGCGTACTGAAGGTAAATAGAGACACTGAATTGTGCACGAATGCATGATCTAGTAAAGGAATAAATAGAATGAGATAGAGCGAGAACAGAAATAGTGTTTTTTTTTTTTATGCACTCCACCACTACAAGCCTACATAGTTATACACAACTATGCTAATATTACATAGTGTATTGAAAACTATATATAACTATCTCTACTGACTACACCTCATTCCAACTTTGAGTTCCCTACTTATAACGGTTGTCCACATGTATCAAATATCATAATTCGGTATGAGAAGATTCTTGGGCATTTCAACTTCCATGCCATAATGGTAATGTTGTTGCAATAAATGCACAACCATAACGGAACCATTGGCACACTGATTGCATCAATTGATAGCATTAGGAATGAAAAGTTCTCCAATCCATATATGCAAATATAGAGCCTACATCACATTATCATAAATTTTATCATTGAATGTTATAGTGCAAAAGCAACGTGATTCATTCTTTATTGAATTAACCCAAGGAGAATTATTACATGTCCAATGTCCACTAAATTGTAGTTCTTTTAAACTCCGATCCCTAGATCATCCACCATAATGCTCTCATATGGGATCTATCTCCTAGCCCTACACCATATTCTATCCCAAATGTTCTAGTGTTGATACATTGCCATAGTCCTTTCCATCTGTTGTTAACTTGTGATCTCATCTTATCATAGTTGTTAGGTTACATCATACAGTCCTCTACTTGGACTTAGCAAGAGCTATTGTGCTCACTTCTTGAGAGGTGTGGCATTGAGCCACTCTAACACTCCCCTTCAATTATCAGCTTGAGTGAATACTTCCTTGATTTGACTCTAAGGTGCTTTGCATGAGCATGGAAATGGTCTCTTAGCAATGCCTTTGTGAAGATGTCTATCATGTTGTGGTCAGATGGATAGTATACTATATCCACCACACCATCTTCCAATAACTCTGGAAGGTAGTCGAACTCAATTTCAATTTGCTTCATTCATGCATATAACACTAAGTTTTTAACTATACTCATGCAACTCTAATTGTCACATTTTTAACTTTCACACTTCTATTTATGTATGCATATGCATGTGTGTATGTATGCATGTGATTGTATGTGTGTGTGTATATGTGTATGTGTGTGTCTCTATGTGTGTGTATGTATATGTGTGTGTATGTGTTTGTGTGTGTATGCATATGTCTATGTATGTGTATGTGTGTATGTGTGTATGTGTGTGTATGCATGTGTATGTATATGTGTTTATGTGAGTGTATATGTGTATGTGTGTATCTGTGTGTATGCATATGTGTGTGTATGTATATATGTGTGTATGCATGTGTGTGTATGCATGTGTGTATGTATATATGCATGTGTGTGTATGCATGTGAGTGTATGTGTGTGTGTATGTGTGTATATGTGTATGTATGTGTATGCATATGTGTTTGCATGTGTATGTGTGTGTATGTGTATGTGTGTTTATGTGTGTTTATGTGTGTGTATGCATGTGTATATATATGTGTGTATGTGAGTCTATCTGTGTGTGTATGTGTCTATGTGTATGTGTGTATGCATATGTGTATGTGTGTGTATGCATGTGTATGTATGTATGCATGTGAGTGTATATGTGTGTGTATTTATGCATGTGAGTGTATGTGTGTGTATATTTGTATGTGTATGTGTCTATGTGTGTGTATGTATATGTGCATGTGTGTATGTGTGTATATTGTATATTTGTATGCATATGCACGTGTATGCATGTTAATGTATGTGTGTGTATGTGTGTGTGCCTATGTCTATGTATGTATATGTGTGTGTATATGTATGTGTTTATGTGTGGCAAATACGGCCATGTGGTAAGTGACTGCCATCTTTTAAGTGTGACCTGCCAATTATGCCATGAAGCCCAGGAGTGTCACTCAAGAGGGATTCCTACACAAGAATAATGGGGATAAGAAGGATTCTAGCCACCACCAAATGTAATGGCTACTACATGAAGTCAAGGTAACACTCACAAACCATGTCCTCAAGGTAATTTTGGAAATGGTCCTAGAAGGCCAACCATTTGTTTTAGGTGTGGGGATTGTGGATATTATCAAAGAAAATGGTCTTTGCCAAAGAATTCTCCCCCTTGCAGAAATCGTCGAGAAGCTAGAGACCACTACACCGTTTTCTACCCAAAGAACAAGGCATCCACATCAAGACCTCATGATCTTTGTGGGTAATGATGGATTTGTAGAAGAAACCATTATTCCATCACCATCTTCTAGGGTGGTACATCTAGAAGAAACTCAATCTTTTGTTATGCAGACAAAGAACAAGGGGAAAGCCCCTCAAGGAGAAATGCATCGAGTCCAGTACACATGGACTGACCAAGGAAAAAAGGATAGTTAGTGATGTGCCTACTTTGAGTGAAGATCCCCAATCAAAAGAAGCTTATAAGCACAAGTGAAGCCATTGGATAGGCATTCAGCAGGGCTTGAAAGGAGCTTCAAAATTTTCAGACAATCCATGCTCCTATGGAATCAAAGGCTTCAAGACTATTTAAATCCGTAAAAAAGGAGGTTAGTAGTTTTTTATCTATTAAAAATAGATGCAAATTTTAGATAAAAAGTTTTTCAAATCATTAATGAAGCCTCCACATCCACTCTGGTTGCCAAGGCTAATGCTCTGAGAGAGAGCAAAGTTGTAGAGGAAGTCCTCCCTTATAGATTACAAGAGCCCATGAATTATCATTATTATTAGAGGACAACATCTACAAGGACTTATATTGGATGGTGGCTCATGCATTGATTTGGTGACTACAAAAAAGCTTGGGCTTCAACCATCAAGACCAACACAATAAAAAAATGTATTACCAAGTGATGAATGTACAAAGATAAGTGACCTGTTAGGGTTATAGGCATATATACAAGTAGGGGGAAAAAAACTCATAAAGAGAGAAAAAGTTCCCTTGTGGTCCTAAGTGTGTTCACACACATCATTACCAACATATATCAACAAATTGTTCAAGAGTGATGTAGTGAACAAGGAGTTGGTAATCATGTATAAGGAAGTTGCAAGCTATGTGGAAAGAGATCAATCCACAAAAGGAAGTAAGTCCAAGGCTTTGCGAAAACTTCAAACTTCTCCCTAGGCAAAGCCTTTGTGAAAAGGTCTGCAACATTATCATGTGTGGACACATAAGCCGAATTGATCTCTCTTGCAAAGAACCTCTCCTTGACATAATGATAATGCACCTCAATGTGCTTTGTGCGAGCATGGAGCACAATGTTCCTAGCATCTACCAATGCACACTAAATGTCAATGAAGATGGCGGTGGCAAAAGACTCGCCAACACCCAAGTCAGCCAAAAGGTATTTGAGACACATGCACTCAAGAGATTTTGTGAAAGTTTAACTACACTTACCCTCACAACTAGAAGTGGCCACAACAGGAGGCTACTTCTTTCTCAACCAAGATATGCATGAGCTACAAAGCATGAAGCAAAAAACACTCATGGACACACAAGTGTCATACCAACCAACTCAATCTGAGTAAAAAAAGGCATATAAAACTGGAGGTAATGATCCCTCCTTAGGATTAAACAATCCAAGTGGTCAAGTACCACTCAAGTAGCAGAAGATGTGCTTAACTGCTTGTCAATGCCTTATACCTTTCAATTGTTCCATTAGGCTCACCTTTCAGCTTGTATACCCATTTAGTGCCAATGGCTTTTTTGCTTGGAGGAAAATCACATAAAGAACAAGTGCCATTCTTCATAATAGCATCATATTCTAATTGCAAAGTAGCCATCCAATTTTTTGAATTTTATGTTTCATCAAAAGAAACGTGCTCATTCTCATCACAAAGAATAGAGGCAGCTATTGCATAGCAATCGGATGCAAAGGAAGCACTTCAAGAGACTGAACGAGTACGATATGAGAAAATTGCATCTAATTTGCTATTTCTCAAAGTGTGCACCAGCCATTTAGGCATAGTTTTAACCTCTTCTATGTTATCCCTTTCATCAATAAGTGCATTGTGTAAATTTGCACCATAAGTAGAATGATAGTTTCATACACATCTTGGTATATGAAATTAATGGTCGAATTGCATCTTGCACGAAAACAACATTCCATATAAGCAAGGCCTCCCTTCAGTTCTCTCAAGCTTATTCACTCAAGCTCTTGGAAAAAGTGCCCTCACTCTCCTCATGGAGTCTTCCTGCTCATAGATCATTGTATGTTTGTCATTTCCATTCCTACTTTGATTCATTCATCATGTTTTGTTATCTTTTGTTCCTTCCTCCATAGCTTGTTAGATGTGTGCATGTGAGTAGAGTAGGAGTAGTCATTTGTTTCAACATGGTATCAGAGCATAGGTTAATTGTTTTCCCTTTTGAGGTATGTTTTGGTGATTATCATCATTAGCATGTTTTTCTTTCTTAATCTCTCCCTCCCTCCCATATTTTCCTAGATTTTTTGTAAGAAATATACCTTATATCAAATGCTTGAAGAACCCAAAATGTTTAATTCATTGTAATCATATTCCATGTACACTTCCTTTAGATTGTAACCAAGGATGTAGCACTAGTTGTAAGGGACTAGACACTACCGCATGTGAAAGTGGTCAGACCTTCCTTACGTCTTGCAAAAATGTGTCAAAGACATGCTTTTACAACAAAAAGAATTGAAACGATTATATAACCAACAAAATGGACAAGACCAAAGCAAAGATCCAAATAATGATCCCATCAATGGATCAAATGAAGGACCTCATCAATGGATTCAGAGGAAGCAAATGGATCAAATGACACCACCTACCCCATGATGTAAACCCTTACATGTCTAGAGATCCCATATGTCCCTAGATCCCCCACAAAACCACTTGGATCCCAAATGTCCAAGTATATGTCTTCAGATCCCATATGTCCCAAGATCCCAAGGATGCCATATGCACCAACATCATGGATCCCATATGTGCATGGATACAAAAACCACATGGATGTCATATGTCCATGAAAACCAAGGGATGCAATATGTCCCAAACTTGGATCCCATATGTCCAAGTTATGTCTAAGGATCCCATATGTCAAATCCTAAAAATCAACGGACTAAGCGATCCCATATGTAACTAGTACCCAAATTAAAAACAAAAGGGGCATCACATGGAAGGGGGTGTTGAGAGTTCCATGCTCCACCCTTTTGTCCAAACTTACTTTCATTCTCATGCAGGGAATTCTCCCAAAATCGATATAAGCAAGGCCTCCCTTCACTTCTCTCAAGCTCATTCACTCAAGATCTTGGCATGAGTTCCCTCACTCTCCTCATGGAGTCATGCTCATAGAGCATTTTATGTGAGTCATTTCCATTTCTACTTTAATTAGTTCATCATGTTTTGTTATTTTTGTTCTTTCCTCCATAGCTTGTTAGATGTGTGCAAGTGATTAGAGTAGGAGTAGTCCTTTTTCATTTCCACATAACATATACACAAAGATATATGACTTCATATTGATTCCTCTTAATGAAGAGTGAAGGATCTGCTTTGCTAACCATGAATCCTTTCTCCTAGGAATAGGTGACAAGCTTATGATTTCAAGCACTTGGGGCTTGGTTCAAGCCATATAAGGCCTTCGTTAGCCTGCGTACATGTTCAGGAAATGATAAATCTTCAAACCGAGGAGGTTGAGCCATATATAACTCTTCATATATCCAACCATTTAGGAATGCATTCTTCACATCCATCTGGTAAATCTTCCAATTCTTGGAAGTTGTAGTGCTCGTAAGAACTCTGATTGCTTGTATCTTTGCGACAAGTGAAAAATTCTCTTCATAGTCAATCCCCTTGTGCTTTTGCATACCCTTTGGCCATAAGTCTTACTTTATACCTATTGATGGTTCCATCTAAGTTTTTCTTCACTTTGTATCTCCACCTAGATCCAATGATCTTCAAAGATGAGGTCTTGGGTACTAACTCCCAATTATGGTTTTCGTTCAATGCTTCAATCTCTTCCTCCATGGCATTCATCCATTTTGGTTTCTTTTTTACATCTTCATAAGATGAGGGCTCCTCAGAGTTCATGTCTTGTGCTAAATAGATAGAGTGTTTAGTGACCAATGATGTACCATAGCCATACCGTTGTGGCTTCTTCTTCTTCTCTCTAGTAGATCTTCTCATGGTTTGTTGAGAGGATTCTTCTACATCCCTCAACTCTTTCCATTTAGCTTTGGCTTTGGAGTTCCATGAGTTGATTTATTTCCCTGGATTCTTTTGATCATCTTCATAGTCACTTGATGCTTCAAGTGTGTGTGCATTCTTTCTTGATAGAGTTGGAAAGTCTTCCTCTAGATCATATGGTAGCTTGATCTTCCTACAATCCTCTTCAAACCACAATCTTTTTCATAAAAAAACATCTCAGCTTACTATAAAGCCCTTATTGCTAGAATTATATAATCTATAACCTTTTTTTTTTTATTTCATCGCCTACAAACACATGCCTCTCTTCCTTAGGGTCCAATTTAATCTCTTATCTGTGAAGGTATGTGAATATGCAATGCACCGAAAGATCTTGCAATGGTACAAGCTAGATCTTCTTCCATTGAATGCTCATATGGAATCATACCATCTAGAGCCTTTGATGGTAATCTATTTATCAAATTAGTGGCAGCAGACACTGCCTCTGCCCACAAGTAGTTTCTTCTTCATGCAAATCACCATTTAGAAATGTAGTTTTAATGTCCAACTGATGTAACCATGATGAGCTACAAGTGCACAAATGCTACAAATAATAGTCATTCAGCATGTAGGAGCAAAGGTCTCATCAAAATCAATGCCTCTTTCTTGAGCATAACCCTTTGCAACAAGCCTAGCCTTATACCTCTCAACTGTTCCATCAGGCTTACACTTAAGCTTGTATACCTACTTAGTGCCAATGGCCTTCTTGCCAAGAGGCAAGTCATATGAAGACCAGGTACCATTTTTCATGATATCATCATATTCTGATTGCATAGAAGCCATCCAATTTTCAAAATTTTGTGCTTCATCAAACGAAAGAGGCTCATTCTCATCACAAAGACTAGAGGCAGCCATGGCATAGCAATATGATGCAAAAGGAGTACTATGAGAGCATGAACACATATGATATGACATAATTGCATCTAATTTGCTATCTTGTAGATTTTGCACCAACCATTTAGGCATACTTTTTGCCTCCTCTATAACAGTTCTCTCATCAATAAGTGCATCATGTAAATCTTCATAAAAAATGGAATGATCTATATCATCATGTAAAACCTGTAAACATTAAGAAATTGCCTCATTTCGACCAACACTAGATTTTCCACCTGTAAAAAGAGGTAGCAAAGTGTCACACACATCTTTGGAACTAACTGATGTCCCATTATTGCATGAAAGTAATGGTTGAATTGCATCTTCCACAAGAAAAAAAACATGAGGGCTAAACAAAATGTGTTTAGTCTATGGATGATATAGACGATAGCCTTTGGTTTCATAATTGTATCCAACAAAAATACATTTCACTAATTTATCATCCAATTTCTTGCGTTTCTTGTTCAAGAACAAATGCATATGCCAGACAAATGAAGACATGCAAGTTAGCAACAGATGGCATGCGACCATGCCAAGCCTCATATGGAGTGATAGACTGCAATGCTTTAGTGGGACACCTATTAAGTACATATCTTGCACACATAACAGCCTCAAGCCAGAATCTATGTGGTAAAGCCTGACTCTTGATCATACACCTCACCATCTCCATGAGTGATATGTTCTTCCCTTCAGCAACTCCATTCTATTGATCTATATATGGCATTGTAAACTGATGTTTTATCCCACGTTCAGTCAGAAATGCATTAAAATCAAAAGACATATATTTCCCCCCTCGATCAAAATAGAGGGTGCCCATTTTACATGCTGCTAGATTTTTAGCCAAAACCAAAAACTGTTTGCAGCACATAAACACTTTAGACTTTGCTTTCAATGGATATACCCATGCATGCCTAGAAAAAACATCAGTGAAAGTCACAAAGTAAAGCTGGTTCCCAAAGGAAGGTGTTTGCATAGGACCACAAACATCATTGTGAACAAGCTACAATTTCTGAGTAGCTCATATTGGACCATCTTTGGGAAGGAGGAATGCTGGATTTTGCCCAAAATACAACCTTCACGTACATGTTTACTAGGTGCCTCAAGTTTGGGCAGAGAGGACACAATTTCAAATTTTTACAAGCCTAGCAAACTAGCAAAATTGAGATGACCAAAGCATGCATGCCAAAGATTTGCATCTAACATAGCCTGAGAATCTTGAACTGTACATGCTGAATCATTCACATATTTTGCATAATCTATGAGCTTATATAGCCCATGACATAAAATGCCAGAAGCAGTAATGATGTCGCCATTTGACAAATCATGAACTATAAATGTGTCATCAACAAATTTCACAACCAAGCTGATCTTGGCTAATGCTGAAACTGATAACAGATTTTTCTTGATCCCTGGCACAAATAAAGCATTCGACAATGTAAAAGAACTACCGTCAATAGTAGTCAGAATGATCTTACCAACTTCCATGATAGGATAAGAGGATTTGTTGTCACATGTGATAGTATTCCGTGTAGGGGCAAGCTCAAGTGAAGTGAAGAAACTGTGCTACAAGGTAATATGTTTGGTTGCCCTTCTATCAAAGTACCAAACATCTGAGTCTATTGCAGACATACATTATTAATGAGAAGATGGGTCATAACTACAAACAGTAGTAAACACCCATTCTTCGTTCTGTAGAAGATTTGTAGACTTTGATTTGGGTGTAGAGGCTTTTGCAACAACCATTCCAACCTCTTTTTTCTTTGCCTCTTTTGTAGCTAGTTTTGGACAACTCTTTTTATGACATGATCAATTCCTTTACAATATTTGCAAAAAAGTTTCTACTTATTTGTTTTCTTCTTATCTCTATAATCCTTCTTTGATTGTGTAGAATTAGCAGATTTTTGCTTACTAGTAGATGAGCTCCATTTAACTTTGCCCTTATGACTATCCAAGAAAGCTTGATCTACAACATGCATAATGGAGATGTTTTGCCTAGACTGATCTTCCTGTAGTCAAATACATTCTTTCATCAATGTATATGACCTGCATACCTAGGAAGAATGTGAGCTCACCTAAATCACTTAGTTTGAATTCCTCTTGCATTTGTCTCTTGATCCTTTGAATGCCATTCCGATCATCACATATCACAATTATGTCATGTACATATACACAAATGATAACCTTATTATGATCCCTTTTGAAGAATAGAGAAGGATCTGCGTTACTAGATATGAACCCTTGATCTTGAATGTATGTAACCAACCTATAATTCCAAGCTCTAGGAGCTTGTTTCAATCCATACAATGCTTTCTTAAGTCTGCAAACATAAGATGCATGATTAGGGTTTTCAAAGCCTAGAGGTTGTGACATGTATACATATTCACTTATCCAACCATTTAGAAATGCATTTTTTACATCAAGTTGGAGGAGTCTCCAATTTCTTGTAGCAGCTACACTTATCAATGTTCTAACTATAGTCATCTTTGCAACTGGTGAGAATGTTTCCTCATAGTCTATACCATGAGTTTGTGAGCATCCTTTGGCAATTAATCTTGCTTTGTACTTGCAAATTGATCCATCTAAATTTCTTTGAGTTTATATAACCATTTGCAACCAATTACCTTTTTATTGGGTGAAATTGGAACGAAATCCCAAGTGTCCATATCCTTCAATGCTTCCATTTCTTCTTTCATGGCCTTTTCCCAATTAGGTTTTCCTTTGCCTCCTCATAGGTTGAGGGTTTTTCTGAAATTGAGTCTTTTTCCAAGTAGATTGAATGCTTTGTAAAAAATATGGAATCATATCCATAATTTTTTTGTTCTTTCTTCCCCCTTTTTGATCTTCTAGGGGCTTGCTTGGAGCATTCTCCACACTCTTGCATCTTTGCTTTGCCTCTTGACTTTCATAGTTTGTAATCCTTTTTCCTTTTATCTTGGCCATCATCTGTATCATTTCTTTGATCCTGGATCTGTGTATCATGCTTGCTTCCTAGCTGATGAGAATCGGAATTAAGATCATATGGTAGATTTACCTTTTGTTTGTCTTCATCATACCAAGACCCGTGTTCTTCAAACACAACATCCCTACTTGTAGTAAATTTCTTGGTTGAAGGATTGTAGAATCTGTAACCCATTTGAGTTGATTCATACCCAATAAACACTGCTTTTGTTGCCCTTTCATCTAGCTTACCTCTTATTTGTGGTGGTACATGAACATAAGCTAAACAACCAAACACCTTGCAATGTACAAGACTAGGTTTTCTTCCATGGCATACTTCATAAGGATTCATACCTTGAAGTGATTTGGATGGTAGTCTATTGACAAGGTACACAACAGTTAAAAAAGCCTCTACTTATAGATAATGTGGAAACCTCTTCTCTTCAAGCATTGTTTTGGCTGATCGAACCAATTTCTTGTTTCTTCTTTTTGAAATTCCATTTACTTGAGGAGAGTACCTGGTAGTAACTTCCCTCTTGATACCTTTACCTTGCAAGAATTCATCAAATTCCTTGGAGAAGTGTTCTCCCCCTCCATCAGATTTGAGCTTCTTGAGTGGTCTACCTGTATGGTTCTCCACATGTCCTAGATACTTTTTGGTGCAATCAAACACTTCATTCTTACTTTTGATAAAGTACATAATAGTCCATCTACTATGGTCATCAATAAATGAGACATAGTACCTTGATCTTGCCAATGAAGTTTCTTTACTTGATCCCCACACATCAGTGTGTACTAAGTCCAAAAGATTGTTGTGGATGAAGCCTTTGTGGTTGAATGGTTGTCTTTGTGTCTTCCCAATCTAACATGCATCACATCTGTTGATCATGTGTTGCTTTGATATGTTTACCATCCCTAGAACACTTTGACCCCTGCGTATATCCTTCAAGGTTCTTCCATTCACATGAGCAACTCTCCTATGCCACACTTCAAGCTCACTTAGGGTTTGAGACCCAAAGATGAATAGAGCTATGTTCCTGGTTTCTCCTACTTGCTTCTCAATTGTGCCTATCTTCTTGAAGCCTTGACATGGATCTTCCACAAAAGCTCCATGTTGGGTGAACCTAACATGCAATCCTTTTTCAACTATTTGGCCTACACTTATTAGGTTTTTAGAGATAGTGGGTACATAAAGAACCTTACTCAAAATGTTTTTCTTGCCATTGGAAGCTTTGACATTACCAATCTTCTCCACATTGTGCTTAGTATCATCCCCTATTTGTACTTCATGTCTATGCTTTGGACTTTCCAAGTCAAATAGAAGAGTAATGTTGCCTGCAACATGGGTTGAACATCTTGAATCTATGTAGAACAAATTATCATCTTCTTTACCTTCTTTGTGGCTTATATTCATTAGAAGTAATGAGTCTTCATGTGGTTGATCTTCTGAATAAATTGAAGTCCCTTATATTATGAATTCTACTGTTATTGTTGAAGTGGTGTCCACCTCTACCTCTAATGTTGCCATATCCACCTCTGCCACTTCATTTCTGGGTCTTTCCATTGAACCAATAATTATGAGTGGTGTGGTTGGTCTTACCACATATGGAACAAGTTTGAACGTTTTCTCATTTGATTTTGTCATGCTTTGTTTCTTTCTTCTTCCCTTTCCACTTGCTCTTGCTTGCAAAGTTCACAATTCATGGCGATTATCCTTGTCTATTGCCAATAAATTATGTATTAACTCTTTCAAGTTCATTTCTAAACTCTTTAGAGTTGTTTCTCTCTTATAAATTTGTAATCTCATGTTTTATACCCATGTCTTATTATGACAACATGAGTATGAATGGGAAATCATGATGAACTATTCAAGTTCAACTTGTAAATTAAAATCAAGATTTGCTTGCTTCCAATCACATTATGAAGATCTCGTTATAGGGACCTTCTAGGTTTCTAGATATGCCAACCTTTAACTACATGTAGGTCTCTCCATGCTAAAAGACATCCCTGAGTCACTAGTGTCTTAGCTCACTACATACGGGTAATCACTCAACTATTGATACCCCATAGTCTAGGAGTATGATTGGCACTCGCTTTAGATGATTTGAGGCTTTGTCAATCAACTTTTCCTATATGTTAGCTTGATCTAAGGTTCATTAATTTGATCCACTTATGTTTCCCAACTTAGAGTACAACCACGTTGGAGGGTTCTTTGTGTGTTAGTTACGTGTTCTTTTTAGGTTCCTTTAGGTGTAAAAGCTCGTTTTGATTGCCTCTTCATCAGGAGTAACTTTTGTTTGATCATACTTTTTGTTTAATCCATTAATTATGCTATTTTCTTTTAGGGTTATCATAATTTTCTCTACTTATCTCTTTGAATTGAGTTTCTTAGGGTTTCTTAAACTTGATCCCTTCCTAGGGGTTCCTTAATTACTCAATATCACCTATGTGCACTTAGCGGAGTTGACTAAGGAGGTTGAGTAATCTTCCAACCTTGAGTCCCGTGTTTTGAAACTTCTCTAGTGCTTGGGTCACTCTCTTGGGAAGTCTCCTCTTCATCCTCTTCCTTCTTCTTGCCTTTAAGTTTCATGTCCTTCTTATCTGAATATAGAGCACTAGTTGAACGACCAGGATAGGAGTTACCTTCCTCTATGCTATTGTTGACATCTTGATTGAAGAGTTGTCCAAGAAAGATATTGAAGTATGGAGTTTCCACATACATGATGAGATCATAAGCCATGGTGAAAGATGGCCATTGCTTATCACTTCTAATTCCATTTAGAATCTACCTCATGATGGCATCTTCTTCAATCAACTCTCGAATGGAGCTAACTGATCTGTAACCTCCTTGAAGTTAGTAATAAATTATGTGATAGTTTGTTTAGGTGTCTTTTCTTGCTTTAGTATTAGTAGAAAAGAAAGTCTCTAGGGCATCCCAAGTCTCTTGAGATGTACTGAATCCTCTAATATGTGGTAATAGAAAATCAGAGAAAGATTTTAGTATGTATGACCTTGTTTGACCATCCCTTGCACACCAAAGTGTGAGATTATATGTCTCCTCTTGTGTAGGTCCTCCTTTGGATCTTGGAGTAGGCATAGCTTCATCACCTACTACAATTCCATAAATAAAGATTTCTACCTTGCAAATAGGCCTCCATTCTGATTTTCCAAGCCGCATAGTTGTGTCTATCAAGCTTCTCAATCATTGGGGGAAAGCCATCACCCATCTTGATCTAGATTTGATACCACTAAGAGAACTTGGAGAAGCTTGTAGGAGATAGAAAAGTGAGTTGTGAAGTGATGAAGTTCAGTCCAACCAACCAACACAGGACCAGCCCTTGAGCTTATGAGACTCAAATAGAACTTATAGGCATGCGATTAGTGCAATAAAATCCACTATGTACTTTGGAGCATCAAGGAGAAAGAGTCGATACAAAATAGATAGGTTTGTGCATTGATTAGCTCAAAAAAACTTGTTATCTTTGGATGAAACAATAAAAAATGTTCATAGCAGCCATCATGATTACAATTGAAAAGTTTCCTTTTGGAGGAATGATACACATAAGGTTGAGTGTCTAAAATGCACAAGAGCACAAGTAATAATCAAGATATGCTTCTAGAATGAACTTGATACTACCCCCTATTTTTCAGGGCCGCACCAGAGATATACCCCGAGATAGTAAACTTATGATTGCTACAAATATAATGAACCAAGTTCTTTGCAAATTTGTATACATAAATTAGAAACTTATAACTTTCCAATGAATTCTGACGCATTCCATTTGGAGCTCTATAGAGAGAGTAGCATCTTTTGCAAGTTCTGTATTGTTGAAGAAGATGGTGCAAATAAATGAAGGAGCAAGACAATGATGGCAAAAAATGTATGCATATTGCTTCCATGTAATGTACTAGTGATTGGAAGTCTTTATATAGAATCCTGAAGTGCTCCATGACTTTTACAAGTGGATTTTGAATTCAAATGAATGCGGGATTTTTGTTGAAGAGAATCAATTCACTTTCCTACAATATAGAAAAAGTGAAGATCTAATTTGATCTGCTTTTAGGTGATTGATTGATTGATTGCTTGTCAAGATCAACTAGGTCGAATTCGTAGAATTTGAGCTCTCTTTTTGTCCTTTAGAACTCTTCAATGGATTTTTTTACATAATCCAAGGATAGATTTTTGATGTAGATCAAATCCACCTCAAGCATAGTGTAAGCTTCATGTTCCAACAAATTTGAGGACCAATCTCAAGAACATAGAGAGATGAGGATGAAAGAAGAGGCAAAACTATCTATCAAAGTCTTGGACCCTAAACTCAGGGAAGATCATGAGAAGACATCCATTGATCATTCACCAAATGCAAAGGAAAGACAACCAATAAGGAAATCTCATCAAGATTGTCATCCTCCATCAACAAAGAATCGACAAGTTTGGGTCCCTAAGGCTCTACTTCAAGCTCAACAAGGACAAGCTCATATTTGGATTCCTAAAGCAATTTCAAGCATGAAGTAATGAGTGCAATCCTCTCCAAGAGGTGACTCTAGAAAACCTTTACCTAAACCCAAACCTGTAAAAAACCCAAAAGCAAAGCCCCATAGACTTGGAAAAACATGACCAATAAAGGTCCTATCTTCCAAGTGTATTTGGAAGCCCAAAGAAAACACAAAAAAAATAGCCATAGTATCAAACAGACCTCAAAATCCCACACCCATGAGACCTAAATGGGTAAAAAAGCAAGATCCCATCTAAACTTGCTAGAAATTTCATTAAATAGGTACCCAAGGAGAATTCCTAGAATCCTTTGAGACAATGACTCACACATTAAATCCCATTTTTCAAGTGACTCAGCCTATTTGGAAAGCTTCTTTGTCAAAAATCCTTGATCTTACTAGCCAAACTTTGTTTTTGCATCATAAGTTCCTTTGTGCATTCCTTTGTTTTTCATAAGCATTAGAGGCTTATGTACACACAACATTGTATATATTTTGTATATTTACTAACAATTATAATCCCACTAACCCAACTTACATAGTTTGGAAAGAGTTGTGCTAACATCCTCGTTGCAGGCATATCACAAAGGTGGAAGCTTTATCATCACGATAACTTCATACCTACCATTACTAGAGATGTCCTCTCATGTAGTATAACTTGCATGTCTATATTGAATACCAAGTCCCTTGCAATCGCAAGAAAAAGGAAGGAAAAGTACTTGCAAAGAGGTGATCTTAGAGACCTTTGAACCTCTTATAGTGCATAATCCACCAAAAAAAAAAATTAGAAAACTAGTGTAGAACAACCCATTCAATTGGTAAAATTCTCATATTCACTAGGTTTTGGACAGGAAAAAGAAATGGCTGCAACTTTTGCAACTCAAGTTCCTTAGGTAGGACTAGATCCTATAGTCATGCATTACAAGACTATAGCTACCAAGACTAGGCCAATCCATCCAAAGTGCCCTTTGAAGAAGTAGTGGAAGTTAAAGAAGGGGAGAAAGAGAAGAGTTCCACTCTAGCAACATCTATAAGTTCTTCTTCCTCCTCTGAAGCTTCATATTCACAAGTATCATCTTCACCTGAGGCCACACCATCTCAAACAACTCTAGATCAGCCCATTGAAGTAGCCAAGTCTATGTCTCAGGAAGTTCCCTTTTTTCGTCAATATTCTCTAGAGTTTAGGAATATGGTTTGCTCTTTAAGATGAGTAAGCATAAGCCATGGATATATACTTCCATACTCTTTCTCAATAACTCTTTGAATACATGACACATTAATCTTTGCAAAATAGCTAGAGCATTTGTCAAACCAAAAGGCATCAACCAGAATGCATAGATGCCCCATTCAATAGCAAAGGTTTTCTTATGTTGGTCTTCAAGAGCAATGGCTGCTTGATTATAACCAAACAATCCATCAAGGAAGTTGTATACTTCCCTTTTCGCTACTCTTTCCAACAGATGGTCCATAATAGGAAGTGGGTAGCTATCTCTAATAGTGGAAGTATTAACTTTCTTCAAGTTGATGCACACTCTTATTTACCTATTCTTTTTAGGTATTGCCACCATGGGAAATAACCACTCAC
Organism: Ceratopteris richardii; assembly: GCA_020310875.1. Taxonomy (NCBI): domain Eukaryota; kingdom Viridiplantae; phylum Streptophyta; class Polypodiopsida; order Polypodiales; family Pteridaceae; genus Ceratopteris; species Ceratopteris richardii. The sequence goes on along the minus strand of CM035430.1, from coordinate 63,795,264 downwards.
CTTTCGTGCTCATTGATTCCACTCTTCATATGCTCTTAACTATTCCTTGATCTTATTCCTCTCTAGTAAATATGGAGGATTTTCACCCATTCCATCAGCATTTGCATTTATGCAACAATTTATGATATAGAAAAAAACACTAAAAGCAGTACCTCTATTTGAACACTATCACACTGTGACTTGACAATTTGATCCTAGAAAAACACAATTTTCATGTATCAACAATACACCAAATTGTTTGAAATTCTGGATCTAAAATATGTTGGAGACATTGGATAGAATACAAGCTAGAATTTTGCAAACTGGCCTATTTTTTAATGTGTGCCACAACTTGTGGGCTCAAAACGAAGATCAAAATGGCACCAAAACTGAAATTTGAGCAAAATTAGTGATCCTAAATGGATAACTTTCAAAAATATTTTGATGCCTTCTTCATGCACACCAAATTTCATAGAAATCTGAGATCGCTTGTGAAACACACATTCTCCATGCCTTCTCATGGACTCTTCATTGTTAGCCTTCTTCATGAGCTCTTTACAACCACACTGACTCTGATACCATGTCAAGAGAAAGGAGATAAGGAAGAGAGCTCTCACATACTCTCACACACAAAGAGAGGATCACTCACATATTGAGGAAAGGAAGAACGATCTTCCACTTCTTCTATTACATAAAGAGAATATACAAGACTGACCTAATACAACATTACAACCGATACAATATAGAAAGATCAATACATAAAGAAAACCCTAATGTGTGTGAATGAGTGAGTTGGCAAGAAAAAAATGTGCCATCATAATCGGTAGATAAATATGGTAAACTTCACTAAAAATATCCTTGGCATACATCAATGTAACCACTATACATATCAGAGAAATGGGAAGTGGTACGTGTCATCCAGGGAAAAATATAAGGGCGAATTTTAGCCCAATGGCAAATTTAGAGGACAAAAGGCAAAAAAAACCGAATTTTCTATTATCTTAAAACAAAATAATAGCCCAAAATATTATTTTTATAAAAAATTTATATAAAAGGTTCGCCCTAATTCATACGTGAATACTTTTGGGAGATACGCGTCTTCGCCTTTATCGAATTCTGCTCTCTGAGTAGTTCTTTACCTTCGCCCCATAGCAGATTCTATTGGAAAAGAAAGGTGCGCAACAATGTCTTTGTGTTTCTTTCATGCATTTTTATGTAAGTCTACATTAGAAAATCCGAATCGAAGCTCTCATGATCATTAACCACAGCACCAAAGATGTGATCATTGAGTTGAATTTAACAGGGCGGCATCTGTATGCCAGGCACGATGGATTCTATTTTGATTTTCTGTAACGTTGCTAGTTAAAGTTTCTTTAGCACTGCTATTTAAAGTTTCAAAATGTGATTTGGCTTCTTGTTTCGAAATGCAACAAGAATTGTTTTCAAGTTGTGTCTTCTTAATTCTCTGATTCGATTTTCGATCTTTAAGGCAAGCAAAAGTGTTTAATGGTAGTGATTCATGCTTCATTTTAGGGAGATATTTGATTCAAATCTTGCGTGCTATACATTCGACAGACGTACATTTGACAAATCTTTCGTGCAATAGATTTGATAAATCTTGCACGCTAGACATTTGATATGTGTTTTGGTTGAGGAATTTTGGTAACGTAAAATATTATTTATAATATTATAAAAAACTTCACTTTATTGAATCGAATGAAACGATGCGTAATGTTATATGTGGAAAGGTTTCTTTTTATTGGGCATGGGCATGCAAAAGGATACGGTTATCATCAAATAAAAAGATTTTGGTTGGAACACTTGAATGGAGTTATATAAAAGCTATAAAAGAGATTATATAACAACGTGGATAATGTCTCGAAGTTGGTTGAAGTTATAAAAGCTTTGTTTGATGCTATAAAAGCTTTGTTTTGATATGCAAATTAAAAGCTTTGTTTTTGGTGGTGACATGTAGAAAAGACATGTGATGGGAAGGTTTGAGACAGGTTTTGAGAATTTTTTTGGAATCAGGTATTTTGAGGAAGAAAGGCTCTCATGGAGGTCATGATTGCTGATTTGGAGAAGTCACAGGTTTCTTGATGTTGTACAGGAGATCACTAGGAGCAGAGCTCTTATGCATCATGGAGTGATTTGTGAAATGAACAGATGTCTGGTTGTGCAAGAGTTGAAGAACTATGTCTAGATCATCTACATGTTCTAGAGTTTAATTTTTGAATCAGACATGCAGAAGAGAATTTTTATTCAATCTTCATAGTGGAAAAGAAATCTTGATTTATCACACGACACTATCATGAATATCAATTTGATGGAATCAAATGCCTCAGTTTGTGGAAAATGAAGTGCAATAGAAAAGTTGAATTGTAGCTCGAACGTGGAGATATCATCATTCAATTGAATTTTAAGTGGTGGCATTTGTTTGGCAGGGGCGATGGATTTAGTTCTGATTTTTTATAAGGTTGCTAATTTAAGTTTTTTAGATACTCCATATGAGTAGATTTAGTATAGTAATTTGGCTTCTTGTTTTGAAATGCAACATGGACCTGTAGCTGTCACGTTGCATCTCCTTAATTCAGTGATGCGATTTTTGAACTTTAAGGCAAGGAAACTGTTTTAATGCAAGTGATTCGTGCTCCATTTTTGAGAAATATTTGATTCATATCTTGTGTATTGTAGGTCTCATAGACTTTTTGTCTGAGGAACTTTTGTAATGTAAAATATTATTTATGAGATGATAGAAAAATTCAATTTACTGAATAAAAAGATACCCAATTCTATACAGGGAAATGATTCTTTTTATTTCAGATATTCAAAATGATATGGTTATCATCGAATATGTGTATGGTAAAATAAAGCTCAAAGTTTTCTGAAGCCATAAAAGCTTTGTTTTGATGCATATTTACTGGAAGATCTATGATTTGCACATTAGAAATATGTACACTAAGGTGTTTGATTTGTTCTTTGCATGAGAACCCATATTTATGATGTAGGGATTTCTTTTTGGATCTTTTGGACTTTTGGATTATCGCATGAAGATCTTCAGTTTTTTGAAAAGTTCAGAGGGTTGTAAAATTGCAGGAAAATGATCAGCAGAGTTGTTAAATTGTAGGAAAATGATCAATAGAGTTGTTAAATTGCAGGAAAATGATCAATTGTCAAAGCGTAGCTTTGCACTAGAGAAATGAACTGGGCTATTACGTGAGAGGATGTGCCACAACATTATTTAATGTGATTAATGCATTGCTCTTACTGTTCGGATGATAGGACATGGCAATAAAATAATTTGAATTTGAATGCATTGCCATGTCCTAGAATTGGAAATTTTTTGTTTCACTGCACTTCTTCTAAAATATAGCTGAAGCAACACAATCTTGTTCAAATGACAGATCCCTTTTTTAATGTGATTATTATTTGGGTTATCTCGAATGAGAGATTCCATGTAAAAGTGGCTTTGGAAACCCATGGAATCTATCTTTTTTCATGTAAAGCAATCTCAGTGCAGGCATCTTGTTCTCTTTTTGGTATGATCATCACAATATAATAAGCGTACATTGAATTGCTTTGTTGTTTCAAGAAAAAGAGGGAAAGTTCGGAGGCAAACATACATGGAGCCAAACATACATGGAGCCCCACTGATCTCTACTAGACACTAATCCCCATCGACCCCTTATTTCCACACCTTGGTTGTCATCTCTTTCCACATTTATTTCTGATATGTGACAAAGAAGAGCTTATTCTCATAATTGGAAAATCTAGCCCTCCTAAGAAAATGATTGCCTATTTGGTTTCTTTTTTGTATAGAAGATACTTTCCTTGCTTTAAATGTGATAAATCTTAGGTCGTTGCTTTGCTTCATTTTGGAATGCTTTCTCTACACTTGGCCTTTTTGGTCTCTCTCCTTTCCAACTTCAATGCTTCAACTTCCTTCTTTTAAAAAACTTTTTTTTTGGATTTGCACTTTCATCTTTTTGATAAGGAAATCTCAATAGTTTCTTATGAATTTTTCAATCCAAGTACACATGTGCTTATGAAAATGCTAATACTATTGCATGTGAATTTGTATCTTTGGGCAAAAATAATTTTCCATAAATTAATCCAAGATTTATCTTTAGTGGTTTGTGTCTATATATATATAGTGTATATAATTTGAAAAAAATCAAGGAATTTACATCAAATGCTTTCTTTTAAGATTTTTAATAGAACTAATTCCTCTAGAAGACATATTACAAGTTTTTCTTGAGTAGTTGAATATGAAATACCTGAGATATTAGTATATCTAGAAGGTAATAGCTCTTTATGAGGTGCATATGTGTGTCTTTGTGGTTTTTTTGTTGGAGCAAAAATAAAACCCAAACATTTGGTCCTTATATGCCATAGGACCATATTCAGTTCTTACAAAATGATATATTATAGATGCCAAAGAACAATTGAAGTGTCCCTATAGTTAAATAACTACCTTAGAATTTTTCGGATGAAGTTCAATGGTTTCATGGGATCCTCATAGGAAATGAGAAGTTAGAAGGAATCAAGTTAAAATAAAAAATCTATAGAGAGTTTATCACAAAAATTCTCCTAAAAGCATTTTTATAGTTCAAATGGAAGTTATCATCAAAATTCACCAAAATTTTTATGTTTTAGACTGAATTTATCATGATTATTCGCCAAAATGTTTACAATTTGCTTTGATATATTTTTAGAAAAATTCGCCCATATTTATATACTTTTGAGTGAGGGGGATGTTCTTATTTTTTTCCCTGGTGTCATCCTCGATAATCACATATTGAGCTTGATATCTCAATAGTAGAATCAAGGTAGATGACGAGACAATCTTCTCACAAACAATGGATAGCGGGCTACTAGGGACCAACTAGCACATTGAAGGCATGTAGATGGATCAAAGAAAGAAAATGAAGTTTATCAAGTATATAGAATAATGAGTGTTTAGTGGTAAAGCACCATATATATGGATGATTGATGTTGGGCTCAATCCTTACCTTGACACTCCATATGCATGCCCTTGTGGAAAATTCAAGCAAGCACATAGGCTAGGAAATTGGTGTTGTTTGACCATGTGCCATGCAAGAACACTAAGGCCTTGGCACTTGCCATGCATACCTTTGTCTGAAATTTGAGAAAGCCCCTAGGCTAGGAAGTTGGTTATCATGTGCAGGTATGTTATGTGAGAAGAGTAGGGCCATAGAAAATTCATATCATCTAAGGGACACCTGTAATGATAGTCCAAGTGGGCTTTTAATTTGGTGAAACTTGTTGGCCTTCATGCCATCTTCTTGTTTTTTCTAGCCTTTGAGCTATAAACGAAATTATGTTGACCTTCAAGCAATTGTATGCCCGTGCTTTGAGGGATACAAGGAGACACAAGGAGACATTTATGACGATCCAAGTGTGACCGTAGGTTGGTTAAACTTGTTGGCTGTCAGGTCATCTTCTTGTTTTTTTAGCCTTGGAGCTACAAACAAAAAATTTATTGATCTTCAATCAATTGTATGCCGTTCTTTTTTTTTTTTTTTAATTTCTTATTATCATTATTTTTTTCAATGGAAGTTCGGTCGAGGCTTACTCCTTCAGGCTTTAACTTTGAAATTGCAACTGTACAAGGAAAAGCATAGTACCCATAGGACCCCCATTATCCCACAAGAACAGAGATTTACATAGCTTGATTAAACTGCAATCACAACTACTGCGAGGCATGACAAATGGTGACACATCAGCCACAAAATACAACTTTCCATGTTAAACATGTCCCTTACATGATGCCCGTGGGGGTTGAACCCTTGCTCCTGCCTCAAAAGGCAAGAGGCCCAACCATTGTATGCCCTTCTTTTTGGGATAGGTCTCGAGAACACTAAATACAAATGAATTGAACACGTTCATTTCTTCATTTATTCTTTCAACAAGTGAAGGTTCCGGATTCAGGAGAGTAAATTTAAACCGAAGTTTGACTCGTTTGCTTGACAATGCCTGTACGTTAACCCGAAGCTTGAGTCGTTTGCTTGACAATACCTGTACGTTAGAGGCCGTATTGGATCTCACTCTTACGATGAACCTCCGAAAAGGCTATTACTGAACAGCCGCTAAAGGAGAACAGCTTCTGGTTATCCAAACGTGCAAGAAGACATCGACTTGTGTAATCTGTATAGTAAGCTCGACAGTCATGGTTATTGAATCATAGCTTTTTATCTATTACCTTCTTAGTGCTATATCTATATATTTTAGAGGCCGTATTGTATCTCACTCTTACGACGAACCTCCGAAAAGGCTATTACTGAACAGCCGCTAAAGGAGAACAGCTTCTGGTTATCCAAATGTGCAAGAAGACATCGACTTGTGTAATCTGTATAGTAAGCTCGACAGTCATGGTTATTGAATCATAGCTTTTTATCTATTACCTTCTTAGTGCTATATTCTATATATTTTTTCTTTTATTCGGATTGATATGTGAAGTGCTCTTTCAACCTGTATGATAAGTGAATTTTGTAGCGTTAGTTTAAGAAAGTGTGCTGAGAGGAAATCGTCGCATTAATGTATACTTCCCTGTTAATGATCAAGTTGACCTCCTTTCAATAAAAGTAAACACTTGTATCGCCTTCGGGCCGTCCTACCTCTGCACTTCACTTTTACAATTATCTTTAATTAATAGCTGTCTGCCCAGCTTACGCTTTGGCCCTTTCCACATTTGCTTGGTGCTAATCTGAACCAAGTTCTATTCAGTCTTGTAATCTCCATCTGAATGAGTGTATCGAGAGGCTTCATCCAAGGAGCACTAAAAGGGAGGCAGTTTGTCCATTCTAAAAATTATGTGTACGGAAAGGTGTTTTCCACATGTACTAAGAGGTTGCATCCCTATGGGAACCTCACTCATAAGAGTACTTGAGGGAAAACCACGCATATCAGGTTTGATAAGCTATGATTGAAAGGATTAGATCTAGAGGTGTATCTCGATTCCCTACTAGAATAATCTCACATGGTATTGAAGCCTTCTCTTTAGTAAGACTAAAGATCATAGATATCAAAGACTAAAGATCATTATCAGATAATGATCAATTTCGCAATGATGACATCAATGTAAGCATCGAGAAAGCTGCTGAAATTCTTGCATCACTTTAGTCATCAATATGGCCATCACTATGTGGATTGATTTGTAAATTGGTATAGCCATCAATATGTTATTTGATATTGACCAAAAAAATTTACTTTATGAGGCACCAGATTTTTAACAAAAATCCACATAATAGTAACATTCACTTGTTCATGTCCCTGTATTCTTATATACACAGTAAAAGCAAATATATTTTGTGCATGTAAATAATAAATGATTCATTGGAAAGACGCAATACATCATAAACATGCATGAGAACCTGCATATATCTCTCCATATGAGCATTTCAAATCTGCAGTTAACATCAGCATGTTCATCCATGTACAATTATATTCATATGCCTGTCAAACCTATAGCAATATTACACCTAGTCATAACCAATTAAAACTATAAATATAATGGAAACAATTTATTTTATGGGCCATAACCATAAGCTGCACGCATGTCTGTAGCTGGCCTCACCGAGTGGCTACTTTAGGGACTGGCTCTCCTTGGAGAAGTATACTCCGTAACATTCTCTGTGCATGGAAGTTGACAGCAAAGGAAGCAATAGTCTGGAATGCACACAGCTACTCGAGTATGTATGTATTTATTTACTTGTTTTTTATTTTTTAAAAATTCTTGTTCATTTTGTATTGGCTTTCTTACTTGTTTGTATTTTTCATGAGATATATTGATCTTATTTTTTGTGTAATCTTTTGCTTTGGTTGTTGGTTTTTCCTTATGTGTTTGTGTTGGTGTTCTCTATCTTGAGTTCTTTGGATAACTCTGAACTTATGAAGGTATATATATTCTCTATGGACCATATACATGAACCTAAGTCGCCCAGGTAGTAGATCATAAATTCTCCAGTCAACCAAAACGTGTCAATCGACCGATTTTGTCTCTTTGCTGCTAGTCAACCAATTTTGCCCCTTGGCTGCCAGTCAACCAATTTCGCCAGTCGAACAATTTTGCTTCTTTGCTGCCAGTCGACCAATTTTGCCCCTTTGCACGGTCCACCAGAAAGTTAGTCCACAAAATTAGGTCGACCAAGTCATGGGCTTGTGTACAGATCAAGTTATGGGCTTGTGTACAGACCAAGTTATGGGCTTATGTACAGACCAAGTTATGGGCTTATGTAGATATACTTTTTCTTTTGTTTAAATACCTGCTGACATGCTAAGAGAAAAAAGGGGAGGGGGAGAGAGAGAGAGAGAGAGAGAGAGAGAGAGAGAGAGAGAGAGAGAGAGAGAGAGAGAGAGAGAGAGAGAGAGAGAGAGAGAGAGAGAGAGAGAGAGAGAGAGAGAGAGAGAGAGAGAGAGAGAGAGAGAGAGAGGTGTTTGTGAATGAAAGAGAGAGCATGAGAGTGTTTGTGAGAGAGAGGGAGAGAGGATGTATGGGTCTGAGGGAGGGATGTCATGTGTGTGTGTGAAAATAATAAAAAGGTTCTTCTGAGAGCGAAAAGCATGTGCTAGATAAAGAGTAAAATTCAAGCTTACTACTACCTGAAGTTTTCATGAGTGCAACGGTATATCTTGCTAAGACACACATGCTACATACTGCACATCAACTCTTTGCACTGTCCCAATGCAAGCTGCTTTGTACTCCTTTTATTGTCAGAAATCATGCTGCAATTACAAGGAAAATTAATAACATAACAAAAATGAAATGGATGGTATCTGCAATGGAATGATTATTCTTTTTTCATGTTTCAATTGTAGTCAGGCTTCACTCTAGAAATGTTAACTAGAGGAAGCTTTTGTCCAGCCAAGTCTTTCAGTTGAACTGCACCTTGAGGCAGCATTTGCATCACTTTGAAAGGTCCTCAGGGCTTAGTTCCCAGTTTGGTGGGTACATGTGGAATTTGATGCATAAGACTAGAGATCCTTCTTTTACCTCTTTGGCTATCAGGTGTTTGTTTGGTGTTCCCAGTTTGGTGGGCACACGTGGAATTTGATGCATAAGACTAGAGACCCTTCTTTTACCTCTTTGGCTATCAAGTGTTTGTCTGGTCGTTTGGTATACCCAAATTGCTCCTTTCAATGCTCTAGGCCAAGCACTTTGGTGATCCACAGAAAACTCTCGTAGAAGCCCGATCAAGACGTTGTTAGATCTGTCCAAGCCCGCATATCCTAGTGGTGGATGCTTTGAATCTCAAGGAGGAAGTCCTGAGTTCAAATCTTGGCTGGACATATCCATGAGTTCCCAAAGATGGGTGTCCATGAGTTCCCCAAGATGGGTGCCTCTACCTTACGAGGTCGGGTGTGTGTGTCTTTCCAATTCATTGTACTCTCAAGAGAAAAAAAAAGGGACTTTGTTAGATCTTTCAGCCTGTCCACTAACCAGAGGGTATTATGCACATGAATTCTTATGATAAACTTTGTACTTGTCAAAAATATGTTGCGGCAACTGATTCATAAAGTGAGTGCCTCTATTACAAGTGACTTCAAGAGGGAACCCAAACCTTGAAAAAATTCATTTGTACATAAACTTTGCCACCATTGATGTAGTGCAATCTGTTATGACATCGTGGCCTTTGCCACTACCCATTTAATAAAATAGCAAGTAGCCATTAGAATGTACGTCCTATTGTGAGGTTGACCAATTGGCTTGATGAGTCCAATGAAGTCAAAACCCCATCGCTCGAAGGGCTCCATTCGGTCGTAATCACCAAGGGCTGCCTTATAGGTCGAAGGGCACACCTTTAGGCTTTGGGAAGTTTCATATCCTTTCGCATACTTGGTCTCATCTTTTTAGAGAGGATGCCACCTTAATCCTTTGTGTAGAATCTTGTGTGCAAAGTCTTCTCCTTGGGATGTCTTTTTCTATGCTCTGCTCCAACAAAGAGGATTACTTCCTGTGGATATTCACATCTACATAGAGTATCATCTAGGCGATTCTTATACTCTTGTCCCTTATAAGTGAAAAAGATTTAGCGTTAAAGAGCAACTTTCTTTTTTCCAATGGATTCATGTTGAGAGGGAATTCTCCTAAAGTGGGAAATTCAACTATTTCTTCATACCAATTAAAGTGAGAAACAATGTGAAAAAGGCAATTATCAATAGGCTCATCATCAATACCTGTGAGCTTTTCCCTCCTCGATGTCCTTAAAATGTGATCTTCCATGTAGTGCCCCTTTTCAGGTTTCATGTGTATTTCAAAATTGTATTTTCAAAAGAGCAATAATGGGCACGATACTCTTCCTTCTTCCCATCGCTTATTGATCAAATGCCTTACGGGCTGATAGTCGAAAACGACAGTGAAGTGAACGCCTAAGAGTTAATGTCTAAATTTTTGAAGTGCTGAAATGATGGCCAAACCTACTCTTTCGGTTGTGTTGTAGTTTCTTTATGCCTTGCTGAGTAGCCTACTTGCATATGCTATGGTTTCATCCACTTTTCTATGCACCGATGATTATGTGAATATTGCTCCCACTACATGAAGACTTGCATCTGTAATATGTATGCACGAACTCAAGGGACCAATTAGGAACAATCAATTGAGAAGTAATACACAATCCTATCTTCGAATACATTTGTAGGAATCTTCTATGATATCTTCGAATTGGCATCTTTGAATACATCTGTAGGAATCTTCTATGAGATCCTTCATGGAGTAAAAAACTTTGTATCTCTTTAGGAGTGCGTAGAATGAGAATGGATAAGATGGTTGATACCTTGGCGGGGTCTATAGTAATACCTTGAGCAAAGCCTATGTAACCAAGAAGAGTGCCTTTAGTGACTAAAAACTCATACTTAGCAAGAATCAACTTGAAACCTGTTTTAATGCATTGATCAAAGATTTCCATCAGATTTAACAATGTTGGTGGAAATCTTGTGCCAAGGCTCTTTCTCCTTTTCTTAAGAATATGGAAAATTCGTAAATGAAGATGTGCACCTAAACTGTTAACCATTTACCAAGTATTAAATACATTATACAATTGAAAGATGCAGACATGTTCTTGAGGCCAAATGCCATGTGTATGTAGACATAAGTGCTCCATGGAGTGACAAAAGAAGTCTTACCACGATCCTAAGTTATGAATGAGGATTTGGTTGTAGCCACGAAATCTATCCGGGAAGCTATATAAAGTATATCCAGCTACTTCTTCTAATACTTCTCTATTAAAAGACGTGGAAATCCACTTATACGCCTCTTAGATAATGTATTTTATGTTTTTGCTTTTCGAGATGCAGAAGTCAAGTACAAGAAAAGTTACCTCGATTTTGATGAAGATGAGAAGCAGAAGAAGCAAAGAGGACTAAGATGAAAAAAAGAGGATCCAATTTATTAGTTCATGAAGGAGTTCGTCAGTTCATGAAGGAGGTAGAATTCCCAATCTCCTAAGTTGCCTAATTTCCCACTTCACCAATTTCCTAAGTTGTCTAATTTCCCATTTCATCAATTTCCTAAGCTACCTAATTTCCCATTTCACCAATTTCCTAAGTTTCCTAATTTTCCATTTCACCAACTCCCTAAGTTGTCTAAATTCCTAAGCTTGCCAATTTCTCCAAGAAGAAGTCTATTTTTTAAGTCGACTAATTTTCCGAGCTCTTAGTTTTGCCCAAGTTGACCATTTTATGAATTTACTCAACTTACTCCAAAAGTTGCTTATTTTACGAATTTAGTTGACTTACTCCAATTGATTGAGAATCAATCTCAACCACTTTCAACTCATGAGGTTTGTTTCTTTTACTCTTTACTTTTACAAAGGTAAATACATGCAAGTTGATGGCGGAATAGTTTTGTGTCAAACGAAATATATTGACACATTATCAGCGGGCTATTGGATGCTTGATTTACTTGTGCATTACTCGGCCAGATATTCAATTTGATGTCTCACACATGAGCAGGTGTATGCATTGCCTAGGTGTCAAGCATTGCTAGGCTGTTAAGCGCATCTTTCGCTATTTGAGGTGTATGTAGAGAGAGGAGTCCTTTCTAGCTTCTCCAAGGGGTGGATGGCTGATCGAAACATGGAATTGAGCTCTGTGAAGGAGGAGTGGGTCACGCACTTGAGACTACAACAGATGAAGTTGAGCAAGGGTAGCTCCCAGTGCATGCCTTACAAGTTCTCAAGTTCCTATGCTGAAAAGATGTCTTCCCTTTCTTGCGGAGCAATGAGTTGAGAATCTCCTATTGTCCATCTCTTTATATGTTATTGTGTCTTGTCCATGTAATCAGTCATTAGATTATCTTGTATTGGAAGAAGTGTCCTATTCTTGTCTATAATTCGTGCTTTTCTAAATCTTCAATAAAGTGCATAATTAGCCAAATTCTGTTTTTGGTTGTGCCTGAGAGAGCATAGGGTATACTTCCCTAAGGAGAACCCCGTTGAGTAGAAGGTGCCCTTGGAGGTTAAGCATTCATTTTTTCCTCTTCGAAATGGAGGCCTGGGTCCCCCTTCTTCAGATGGCATGCACGGTGGGACCCTTCTCTCTTAGGTAATGGAGGATTGAAGAAGCAAGAGCAAAACCTTGAAAATGCATGGTTCTGTTCTGGGGAGCTGATGTACATCCAATTCCAAGGACTAATACATGCATTCGTTGGAGAGGTTTCCAAGAGAAGATAGCTATCTGAAGCACTTGCAGGTTTGAAATGTTTTTGCAATTTTCAGAGTTCAACGGGAGTCATGGTTGCATGTGTGTTTCTCAATACTAAGGTACTGGAAGGGAGGATTTTCCCAAATCTGAACTAATAAAGTTAGCATGGCGAGGTCACTCTTCCTTTTAGCCATCAATAATCTCTCTTTGTTTTCCACTTTTGCCATGTTTGAGCCTTTAATTCTCTCTCTCTCTCTCTCTCCATGTACATTGATTTGTCTCATAGGCCGAGTACGGCCTCCTAATAGACGTAAAAACACTTTCTTTCTTTCTTTCTTTCTTTCTTTCTCTCTCTCTCTCTCTCTCTCTCTCTCTCTCTCTCTCTCTCTCTCCCCACACCATCAGCTCAGCAAAGTCGGCCATATTGCCCATAGGTGATTTCGGGTCAAATCATGTACGAGTCAAATTGCTTGGTCAATTTGTTTTTAGAGCCAACTTGGTCGATTTTTTGAGTCATCTACTTGCTCGATTTATTTGAAGGTCTTGAGTCATCTACTTGATCGGTTTATTTGAAGGTCAATTTTTAAAAGTCGATTGTGGTTAAATTTGGTCGATCTGTTTTTCATCTGTTTTTAGTTGACTTTTATACCAAGTTTTGGGTTGATTTTTAGCAGTTATAAGTCGAAACCATTGTTATAAGTTTAAACCATTGATGGAATTGTATGCACAGATGTCTTGGTCGGCTAAGAACTGACTTCAATTAGGTTGGATTTTCTTTTGAAGTCAGTTCTTAGCCGAGTTTGTTAATTATTGATCAATTGGGTTGATTTTTCAAAGTCGATGTCTTTAATTGGGTCCATTTTTTAAAGTCAATTTGTGGTATGAGTTGGGTATAGGGTCAATAATCATGAGTCGATTTTTTGTGATTTGTGGGGTCGAATTTTGGTCAATTATCTAGAGTCGATTTTTTGCATTAAATTAGAAGCAGCACTCATGGCATTCTCATACTGTTGGGTGTTGAGGACAACTTGCAAAGGTGACGCCCATTGCACTAAACCATCAGTCAGCATCTGATGGAAACCTGATGAAGAAAATGCCCATGCTTGTCAGATCGATTTCAGGTCATTGACTTTAGCAGATCAGGTGGATTTCAGCTGATCAAGTCGGCTTCAGATGAACGAGTCAGTTCGGCCGCTAATCAGAAGCAGCATTGGAGCACTATCAAAGTTCAGCGATTGGATTAGAGCAATTGGATTAGAGGCTCAATAGTAACTATGAATAAACTACTTTGACTTAGAACTTATTAAAGAGAGGGAGAGAGGGAGGGGCTGCTGCTCAGAAATTCAATTTCCGATCTCTTCTTTTAAAGTCTACAACACAACAACAGACAAGACAAGACAGGGACCAAGAGGGAAGTTTCCAGAGTGCTAGAATTGTCAGTGAGCCTGCAAAGAGAAGAAACTAATTTTGTCCCTTTTACTACCCTTCTGCTCCTACCAGTCCAGAAAAACTATATAAGGAGATCTCTCCATCAAGGGAGGCATAGAGACAGAAAGAGAGACATAGACACAAGAACTCTACATAGTGTGTAGAGGGGGGGTTGTGTGACGGAGGAGTGGGTCGGGCGCTTGACTTCAACAGGTGGAGTTGAGCAAGGGTAGCTTCCACTACATGCCTTACAAGTTGTCAAGTGCCCGACCAAGGTGTGGATGGCAGATTGAAGCATGGAATTGGGAGTTGTGTGAAGGAGGAGTGGGTCTGGCACTTGACTTCAACGGGTGGAGTTGAGCAAGGGTAGCTTCCACTACATGCCTTACAAGTTGTCAAGTCCCTTCTAACTTCTCCAAGGTTTGGATGGCAGATTGAAGCATGGAATTCGGAGTTGTGTGAAGGAGTGGGTCGGGCACTTGACTTCAACAGGTGGAGTTGAGCAAGGGTAAGTTCCATTACATGCCTTACAAGTTGTCAAGTTCCTAGGCTGAAAAGATGTTTTCCTTTTCTTGCGGAGCACTGAGTTGGGACTCTCCCCGGCAATTGTCCATCCCTTTATATGCTATTGTGTCTTGTACATGTAATTAGTCATCAGATTATCTTGTATTGGAAAAAGTGTCCTGTTCTTGTCTATAATTCGTGTTGTTCTAAATCTTCAATAAAGTGCACAACCAGCACCGTTGTTTTTTGGTGTGTGCATGAGAGAGCATAGGGTATACTCCCTAAGGAGAACCCCCTTGAGTAGAAGGTGCCATGGGAGGTTAAGCATTCATTTTTTCCTCTTCAAAATGGAGGCTTGGGTCTCCCTTCTTCACTTCCCACTACTGTTCTTCGGGATAATTACCATAGAAGAAAGCCATCTAGTGTGTTCAATGATGCTTGCATGTTCCACCATGGTCAATTCTACCTTGACTACCTCTAGAGACTTCGGATTTAGAAAGCATGGTGTTCTACGTACTCGCAAAGCCCCTTCCACCAAAGGAATTTGATGGAGTCCAAGCTCTTCTTGTATTCTTGTCCGATCCTCGTAGGAATAAGCAAAGACACTCTTGTATGTGTAAAGGAGTGATGTTACCTTATGTAATAAGAATAGATAGTTCCCCAGGCAAGAAGGCTAAGTGGACTTTCTGTTGGGTTCTCTTGGTCTCCGAGGTTGACTTCTCATACTAATGTTTGTGCTTTGGTCTTGCTAGAAAATTCATCCAGAGTGTCCAAGCTTGACTTTGATTGTACTTAATGATATGCTTCTTGGTCTAGCCTCCTGGAATGTTTGGAAAATCTTGTGCTATTGGGTCAAAAGTTGCATCCAGAGATGCCTAATCATGATCTATATGTTCTAGACCTGCAACCATGTATCTATCTAATTTGGCCTCATCACCTCATTTTCTTGAGATAACAATGCAAGTGAGTCTATTGGTGTCATCTTTCCATTTCAAGGAAGTAGCCCAAAAGGAGGTGCTTGCCCTCTCAGAGATATATGAACAAAACAATGTCATCCCAACTTGTCTCGCAAAAGGAGTCTCCACAATCGGAGTAGTTTTCCCAACTTTCCTCACTATATGTGTTTACACAAAAGGAGGAGTCTCACTCACTTGCCCTACATGGGATGGTCAAAGATCTATACAAAAGGAGTCTCCCAAACTTAGCCAATTTGTCTCAATGGGTGCCCCTTCCCAATGTGGTATACCTAGGCAAGTAGGTGTTATAAACGATGTCATTGGGGCAACCTTCCACTACACACCCACTTGCAAGTTTATAAGTTAAAGAAATTTAATTCTTGGAAATGACAAAAAACAATTCCATTTCTAAGAAATGGTAAAAGTAAAGTTTTATTACATAATGTGATATAGCTTTTTAGATTTAGTGCAAAAAGCAATTTTAAGTGACCATAAGATTTTTCTTTTTCAGTGAAAAGCATATTTTGCTTTTTTTTTGCCATGCTTACCAACGAAAACATAAGCCTATATAAAAATATGTTATTGAGCACCCTCCATTCTCATCGAGGGGTGGGGATACATGTCTTCTCATTCAATGCATTTCTAGCTGAGTGTGGGATAAAACATCAGTGTACAGTTCGATATACACCTCAACAAATGTCCTATACACCTCAACAAAATGGAGTTGCTTAAAGAGAGAACAGGTCTTTCATGGAGATGGCAATGTGTATGGTCAAAAGTCAAGCTTCATCACATAGCTTCTGGCTTGAGGCTGTTATGTGTTCAAGATATGCACTTAAAAGGTGTCCCACCGAAGCACTACAATTGATCACTCCATATGAGGCTTGGCATGGTCACAAGCCATCTGTTGCATGTCTTTGGTTGTCTGGCATATGCATTAGTGCCTGAACAACAACGTAAGAAATTGGATGATAAGGAAGTGAAATGTATTTTTGTTGGATGGAGTTTTGAAAGCAAAGGCTATTGGCTGTATCATCCACAAGCTAAACGCATTCTGATTATCGTCTCTATCATCCACAGACTAAATGCATTCTGGTTAGTCCTAATGTTTTTGTGGAAGATGCAATCCAACCATTACTTTTGTTGGAATTTGGGGCCCCAGGATCTTCCAATACTAAAAACCTTTGAGCATACACACTTAATTAAACAAGATGATAAGAGAGATAGAAAGAGATTTTGAGACAAGAGTAAGTAACGTAAGCAAATTGCTTACTCACTAATATAGATGGCCGAATTACAAAAATGGGAGTACTACTCAACCATATGATGGTGCACTCACTAAATGGAAGAATAGCCAAGAAGATGATGATGTACAGAATTCAGATTATGCTGTTATAATCTGAGTGTGTGTGAAGTAAATGAGCAACGAAGTGAACCTAACCTCTCAAGATAGTGCAACAAATCTGAAAATCAGCAAACCCTAATTATGAAATTAGGGTTCAGAAACCATAAAAACAGAAAATAGGATCAACTTACAGAGATAGCTGCCACCAACTTGTAGAAGACTCCTTGCTCCAAGAGAGTAGCCTCTCCTTCACCTCACCTTAGCCTCCAAAGCTTTAGAACTTCAAAATTGACACAAGATATGTATCAACTCTTGCTTGAATTGTCCAAAAGAGTGCCCAAGGTCCTTCTTATATAGTAGTGAGGCTCCCAATAAAGCATGGCGAAAAACTCATATTGCAAATGAAAAAGCTGCCTTCGTTTTTTTTATCGCAATAATTTGCTTTTGGCAAGGATTAAAAAAAACTATCGCTAAATTAAGTGGTGCTTTATTTTTTAATCACCCAAACTTTCTTGCTTTTGCCATTTGTGACTAATGACCTAGCTTTTCAAGAGTTAGAACCTCAAAAATGTTCATCCACCATTTTAGGGCAGAATTAGGGTTTGACTTTTCTCCCAAGTTTGACCTCTGATGATCGAATGAAGCATATCACTAGATAGCTCTCGCCAGGCTCTATCTATCTAGCTTTAAAAAGTTTTACCCAAACTGTACAAAAATGCTACGTCCTAACTAAGATTTGCTGGAAATGGACCATATGTTCATTGATTTCCAACAATCCCTCCTTCAATGTCATACTGGTACAAGCTTCAGTAATCTGCACACCTCATGACTATCTCTAGTCAATGCTTTGGTAAATATATCTGCAACATTCTCACCAGAAGGAACATAAACTAGCTCAACGTGCTTCTTTGCTATCTCTTCTCGAATATAGTGGTAGTGAACCTCTATATGTTTTGTCCTTGCATGATGCACTGGATTCTTTGCTATAGCTATTGCACTCTGGCTATCTGAAAATATCTGAATGGGTTCATGTACTCTTACATCTAAATAACTGAAAATCTTTTGCAACCAAACTGACTCCAAAGTAGCTGTAAATGCTGCACGATATTCAGCTTCACATGATGAAGTTGCAATAGTGGGTTGTCTCTTTGAAAGCCATGAGTTAAGACAATCTCCAAGATAAAAACAAAATCCACTAGTACTTCTTCTAGTGTCTCTATCTCCTTCCAAATCAGAATCTGAAAATCCTTTTAGTAACAAATGTGTAGATTTCGAAAATACCATAGCGTAATTTGAAGTTCCCTTCAAATATTTGAAGATCTGCTTTACTGCCTTCCAATGTAACGTTGTCGGATTCTGCATGAACCTTGATACTTGAGATACTGCAAAGTGTATATCTGGACGTGTATTACAAAGATATATCAAGCATCCAATAGCTTGACAATATAAAGTAGCATCAAATGATTCTTCATCTGCTACTATTTGTAAAGACGCGATCTGATCCATAGGTGTTTGCATAGGTTTAGAATTAGTCATATGAAACCTTTCTAATAGTTTCTAAATGTACTTCTGTTGTACTAAGTGTTCTTACCTGTTTCTTCAAAACCTTTTGGCTGCTGAATATATACATCTTCATGTAAATCACCATTTAGAAAATCAGTCTTTATGTCAAGTTGATATACATTCCAACCAAAATGAGCTGCTAAAAGCAAGTATTGACCTAATAACTGTCATCCTAGATGTAGGAGCGAATGTCTCATCATAATCAATACCTTTTTTAGTGCATATCCTTTGATAACTAATCTTGCTTTGTACCTGTCAATAGTACCATCTGCATTCCGTTTGATTTTGAAGATCCATTTTACACCTATAGGTTTCTTTCCCTCTGGTAACTCACATAGCTGCCATGTTTGATTCTTATGAATAGAATCAATCTCTTCTTGCATAGCTTTTCTCCGAATAGGAACATTAAGTGCATCTTGAACACATGCAGGTTCATCTTCAACTGTTGTGAGTGCTAAAATATCATTAATCTCAAAGTCTTAAGCAAAACTTACATGATCTTTTTGTTGTTGTTGTCTAGTCTGACTCCTTTTTCTTCATAAAAGTCTTTATACCACTATCTTTCCAAGTCTGATATAACTAAGTAGGTGTATCCTTAAATAGGGATGAAATTCTTTCTGACCCTTTAGCTTCCACAGGTTCTGGAACTTGTCCTTATGAGGTACTAGGAATTTCTAGAACTCTAGTACTTTCTTCCATATCTGGAACTAAAGTCTCATGTGGAACTGATTATGTAGAAGGTTGTGAAATTCCTCTTTCTTCAATCCTAGGAATTTTAACTCCCTCCTGATATGGCTAAACATGTACATCCAAATTCCGTCTAAAAAATTCGTAGTCATTTTCACTAATGAACTTTGGAATTTTTGCTGCTTTACCATATACCTTATTTTCGGCAATATATGCATTGCGTGAAAGGATAACTTCACCTGTCTCTGGAACATAAAACCTGTAACCTTTGCTTTCAACAGGATATCCAATAAAAACAACTTTCCTTTCCTTTACATCTAGTTTGCCTCGATCCTTTTTCTCAACATGTACATAAGAAAGTGATCCGAATACTCTGAAATAGCTCACATTAGGTTTTCTACCATAATATGCTTCATAAGGTGTGATTACCTTTAAGGCTTTTGTAGAAAACCTGTTCAAAATGTGATTAGCTGTATGTACTGCATCAAACCAGAATTTTGGTGAAAACTTCTTGGACGCCATCATGCTCCGCATCATCTCAACAAGTACTCTATTCCTTCTTTCTGCAACACCATTCTGCTGAGGAGTATAAGCAATAGTAAGGTGTCGAGTAATACCTTTTTCTTCAAGAAATGTTTGAAACTCATTTGATAAGTATTCTCCACCTCTATCACTTTTGAGAATCTGGATAGTTACTTGACTTTCATTTTCAACCATAGCTACAAATTTTTTGAACATAGGAAAAACTTCTGACTTCAACTTAAGACCATAGATCCATGAGTTTCTCGTAAAATCATCAACAAATAAAACAAAATACCTAAAACCCTGAATAGAGTCTGCCCTCATAGGTCCATTCACATTTGAATGAATAATCTGCAATTTCCTGGTAGCTGTAATATGACCATGTTTCTTGAAAGGTAGTTTATGCATCTTACCTTCAAGACATCCTTCACATATATCTGAATCATCTGGTAGCTCGAATGAGGGTAAACTCTCAACCATACCTCTATCTTTGATACTCTTGAGAGCTCCAAAACGAATATGTCCAAATCTTTCATGCCATAACTTCATATCTTCCACCGGTGATGAAGATTTGACAGCATATGCTTGATTGATTTTTGACAAAATAAAAATCCCTCCTTTGTGCTCATCTTGCAAAATACACTTCTCTTCTTTGTGTGACAAGATCTTACAAAGATCTCTCTCAAATACAACTTTGTAACCATCACCTAAAAATGTAGATATAGATAGCAGATTCTTTTTCATATCAGACACATATAAAACATCTAAAATCTGAAAATTACCACCTTTTCTTGACTTTGGGGTTACTGTACCTATTCCCACAACATCCAAATCATTGCCATATGCAATAGTAACTCTTCTACCTGAAGAATAGGAAAGAGAAGAAAATACTTCTCTACAACCTCTCATATGCTTAGTAGCACCTGAATCAAATATCCAAGGATCTGCTAAAAGAACTTGTAAAGCTGCCTGATCAAAAGCTACTTCCTCAATGGTGATACAAGCATAAGAATCACCTTGATATTTCCCTTTTTTATCATCTTCTTTCTTCTTCAACATTACCTTATGCCTTTTCTTTTCTGCTGCAATCCTTTTCTGACAAACTGCTATGAAATGTCTAGGTTTCTTGCAATAGTGACATAATGCTTCCTTCTTCTTAGAAGATTTCTCTTGAGATATAGTAGAAACAAAATCTGAAGTAGAAGGTGAAAGAGACTTACTTTCCTTCTTGGATTGCTTTTCCTTCTTATCCTTCTTCTTCATTTTGTCCGTTGATGAAGAAAAAAGTGCTTCTTCATTCTCTTCCATTCCCTTCAACTGACCTTTATCTTGAAGTAACAAGAACTCTAACTCTTCAAACGTAACCTCTCAATCTCTTGTTGTAAGCGTAAGAGTGGTTACCGATATGATATAGGAAGTGAATTAATCAGCGTATTTACCATTTCTTCATCAGATATCTCAACTCCTACATTTAGAAGTTGATCTCTCAAGTCAACGAGCTTTGTAATGTGGGTTTGAATTGACTCACCAGCCTTCATCCTTGTATTTGCTAGTTGTCTCCTCAAGTGAGCTTTCCTAGCAAGATTTCTGCTCTGAAAAAGATTCTCAAGCCTCAACCAAGCTTGTTCAGAACTTCTACAAGATCTGATTTGTGGTAGAATATGCTTTTTGACACTCATTGCTATGAATGAGAGTGCTAAAGCATCTCTAGAATCCCATCTTGCTTGTTCTTCAATAGAAGGAACTTTGGGTAAGGATCTACCTGTGACTCTGGATGTAGAAGTGGTTACCTCTTCTTCAATTGGTTCTGTGATTGCAACACCAGTACCTCTTGAAGTTGTTGTATCCTCTTCTTTGCCTTCTCGTCTTGGTCTTGTTAAGGATCCATTGACGATACTCCATAAATCCTTTGTCTCTGATAAATTCATCATCATAAAACTCCACATAGGATAATTACACGATCCATCCAACTTGTCCTCAATCTCAATTCTATACTCACTCATCTTAACTAAGTGTGTATGTCAATTATGCTCTGATACCAAGTGTTGGAATTTAGGGCCCCAAGATATTCCAATACTAAAAACCTTTGAGCATACACACTTAATTAAACAAGATGATAAGAGAGATAGAAAGAGATTTTGAGGCAAGAGTAAGTAACGTAAGCAAATTGCTTACTCTTTAATATAGATGGCCGAATTACAAAAATGGGAGTACTACTCAACCATATGATGGTGCACTCACTAAATGGAAGAATAGCCAAGAAGATAATGATGTACAAAATTCAGATTATGCTGTTAGAATCTGAGTGTGTGTGAAGTAAATGAGCAACAAAGTGAACCTAACCTCTCAAGATAGTGCAACAAATCTGAAAATCAGCAAACCCTAATTCTGAAATTAGGGTTCAGAAACCCTAAAAACAGAAAATACGATCAACTTACAAAAGATAGCTGCCATCAACTTGTTGAAGACTCCTTGCTCCAAGAGAGTAGCCTCTCCTTCACCTCACCTTAACCTCCAAAGCTTCAGAACTTCAAAACTGACACAAGGTATGTATCAACTCTTGCTTGAATTGTCCAAAAGAGTGCCCAAGGTCCTTCTTATATAGTAGTGAGGCTCCCGATAAAGCATCGCGAAAAAAATAGCGAAAAACTCATATCGCAGATGAAAAAGCTGCCTTCGTTTTTTTTATCGCAATAATTTGCTTTTGGCAAGGATTAAAAAAAACTATCGCTAAATTAAGTGGTGCTTTATTTGTTAATCGCCCAAACTTTCTTGCTTTTGCCATATGTGACTAATGACCTAGCTTTTCAAGAGTTAGAACCTCAAAAATGTTCATCCACCATTTTAGGGCAGAATTAGGGTTTGACTTTTCTCCCAAGTCTTACCGTTGATGACGGAATGAAGCATATCACTAGATAGCTCTCACCAAGCTCTATCTATGTAGCCTAAAAATGTTTTACCCAAACTGTATAGAAATGCTTAGTCCTAACTAGGATTTGCTTGAAGTGGACCATATGTACATTGATTTCCAACAATTTCATGTACTAAGGTGACATCTGTTAGCTCCAAAGATATGTATGATACTTTGCTTCCTCTTTTTACAGGTGGACAGGCAAGTGTTGGTCCACATGAACCAATTTCTCAGCCTTTACAGGTTTCACATTATGATGCATATCATTCCATTTCTGATGCAGATTTACATGATGCACATGTTGATGAGAGGACTGACATAGAAAGACTAAAACTATGCCTAAATGGCTAGTGCAAACTTTGAGAGATAGCAAAATAGATGCACCTTTTTCATATCCTACCCATTCATGCTTTCATAGTGCTTCCTTTGCATCAAATTGCTATGCAATGGCTACCTCTAGTCTTTGTGATGAGAATGAGCTTGTTTCTTTTGATGAAGCACAAAATTCAGAAAATTGGACAGTTGCTATGCAATCAGAATATGATGCTTTTATGAAGAATGGTACTTGGTCTTTATGTGATTCTCCTCCATGCAAAAAGACCATTGGCATGAAATGGGTATACAAGGTTGCAAAAGGTTATGCTCAAGTGAAAGGCATTGATTTTGATGAGACCTTTGCTCTCACATGCCCAGTGACCACCGTTCATAGCATTTGTGCACTTGCAACTCATCTGTTGGAATGTACGTCAGTTGGAAATTAAAATTGCATTTTTGAATGGTGACTTACATGAAGAAGTCTATGTATTTCATCCTCGTGTCTTGTGCAGAAAGGGCATGAAAATTGTGTGTGCAGTTTGAAAAAGGCATTGTATGGTTTGAAGCAAGAACCACGTGCTTGGTATGAAAAGATACATGGCTAATGGACATGGTTTTGTGATCAGTCCAATTGAGAGCACCTTATATCTTGAGCGTGTTGATGTTCTTTTGATCATGGTCGTATATGTTGATGACATGCTGCTCATTGCTCCTAATGAGAAGCATATTGTTGAATTTAAGGCTGATTTGCATGCCTCTTTTGAGATATCATATCTAGAGCATTTGTATCATTATTTGGGCATTTAGTTTATGCAAGTTGATAGGGGAATAACTTTGTGTCAAACAAAATATATTGATACAATATTGGAGTGTTTTTCCCTTGAAGATTGCGAACCTATTTCCTGTCCTATAGAAACAGGTTTAAGGTTGAGTCTTCATGATGATGGAGATGCATTTGATGTTGTTCTCTATGAGCAAGCCGTTGGATGTTAGATTTACCTATACATAACTCGATCAGGCAGTTGGATGTTTGATTTACTTATGTATAACTCGACTGGGTATTCTGTTTGGTCTCTGAGATGAGTAGGTTTATGCTGTCTTTGATAGTGTGTTTGTTTTCTTTGAGATGAGAAGGTTTATGCATTGCCTTGGTGTAAAGCATTGACAGGTCGTTAAGCACATCTTTCACTACTTGAATGGTGCCTGGCTACTTGGGTTGTTTTATCCCAAGGCGGGATCATTACTACCAAATTTATATGCTTTTTTTGACTCAGACTAGACTGGGGTGGTTGCTATGACACTTGTATATCCATTAGTGGTTTTTGCTTCATGCTTGGTAGCTCATGCATATCTTGGTTGAGCAAGAAGAAGCCTATTGTGGCCACTTCTAGTTCTGAGGTTGAGTATAGGGAAGCTTTCATAGTGATTGTTGAATGTGTATGGCTCATATGTCTTTTGGCTGATTTGGGTATTGGTCAATCTTCTATCACCACCATCTTTACTGAAAGTTAGAGGGCATTGGAAGTTGCGAGGAAATCTCAATTCCATGCTCCCACAAAGCACATTGAGGTGCACTATCATTATGTCAAGGAGAGGTTCACTCCTCGAGAGGTCAGTTTGGCTTATGTGCCTACGCAAGATAATGTTGTAGACCTTTTCACAAAGGCTCTTCCTAGGGAGAAGTTTGAAGCTTTTCGCAAATCTTTGGGCTTACTTCCTTTTATGGATTGATCTCTTTCCACATAGCTTTGCACTTCCTTATACATGAGTGCGAGCTTCTTGTTCACTGTATCACTCCTAGGGGGGATTTGTTGATATATTTCGGTAGTGATGTGTGTGAACACACATAGGACCACCGGAATGATTTTTTCCCTCTTTAAGAGGTTCTTTCCCCCGCTTGTATATACACCTTAAACCCTAATGGGTTACTTATCTTTGTACATTCACTTGGTAATACATTTAGTGTTGTGTTGTGCTCCAAGCTTCTTCTTCTTCCTTGTGCTGTACTAACTCTAATAAATCTACTCTGCTATCAATTGTTGGTTTTGCAACCCGCAAAATATAGAGACAAAGTAAAGAGAGAGAGAGAGAGAGAGAAAGAGATAATATAAAGACAAGAGATGTACATAAGATATGGCAAGGGAGCAAAGCAAGCTCCAAATATAATTCTCGTATAAAAAAAGTTTTTACAAGAGGAATCCAAGGCTTGAGATCGCCTTGAGAATAGTCATAGTGTATTCATGGGCTTCTAGGCTTGTCTTTATATAGGAAATAATCTAGCCTTTATGTTATATGTAGTACCCCCTAAGGAGAGGTGTGAACCACCTCTTAGCTTTACTTAGATGGGCTCACACATGAGTGCCATGTGCCATCCATGTGTGCAGCCATGTGGGGGGAGGGGGGAGGGCTCACTTAACCATGGAGAGAGAGACTAATATCGGACGTACGTGGCTGGGAGAACGCGCGAACTAAGATCATCTCCGTGCATCGATCGGCGTGCAAAAAGCTACAGGAAAATGGAGGGAGTCACAGGGCATTGAATGCAGCACTGGTATCAGAACCAAGCGACACACGTATGCGAGTGTAGGCATCCATACGACCACGCACGAGAAGTGTTCAGAGCGCAGGTGACATGCCCGCGAAGTGGAGAGACCATGCACGAAGGCGCTCAGAGCACGTGAGAGAGTTAGGCTCTCTCTTCTCCCTCTTCCCTCCCTCTTGGGTGAGAGCACAAAGGGGATCCTTCCCTTTCTATACGAGGAAAGGAGGCCTTGAGCAAGCATATGTGGGATAAGAGATCTGGTCCACCATCATCTCAAACTTTTTTCGAATCTGCAATAAGTTCAAGTGGAAGGTCAGAGAAATTTCGGAAATTTCTTGAATTTTGAGGACAAAATTGATGCTATGGATCAAGATTTTGGCAAAATAATGATGCATACATGTATTATGGTCTGTGGATATGGGCTATGGGTCATTAGCTTGTTAAAAAAGGCTTTAGCTTCTCAGTTTTGAGTTTTCAAAATCACTACTCCATGAAGATTTGCTTTCCCACAGTATAGTCGTGACATACCTAGCTTCTCTGCACTATAGCTTGCTCATACGATATCTGATTTCAAAAATTCTTGTCACGTTACGGAGTATACTGTTAAGCTTCGCTTAGAAACAATTGGTGTTGGATTTGGACAAGATTTGGTCAACCAAAACCTTTTTGCAGCGCTTCAGCAGGAACTAGGCGGCCACTTCCCGGCCTAGTTTTTCATCTTCCGGCACTTTTTTCACTTGGGATAGCTTTATATTTGCGAAGTAAAGGTGCTGGCCTACATTTCTTAGACTGGTGAGGACTGTCAAATCTCTAAAGTGCTTCAATTTCACTCAGTTTGCCCGGTCTGGGTTTTGATACTTGGTTTTGGCATTGTTCTTGTTGGTTTTTGGTGATTAGAACCTCCCCGGACCAACTGGACATTTCCATTTTTTGTTTGGGCCTTGCGAGGATTCAAAATCAGCGAGCTCAAGCTTCAAAGATCACCTGGATTTCGCTTCCGCAGCTTTATTTTGTACCGGGGAAGTGCTCTTGTGATATATTTCTTTTCTTGCATATTCAAGGTTTACTTCCATTTCTTTTCACATACTCTAATTAGCAAACGGGGGAAGGGAAGTGAAACATGGAGTCTAAAGGGAAACAAATAATAGAATACACTTCTCCATCTAAAGAGCAACTAGAGGATCTTGATTTTAGAATGGAAGAAGTAGAAATGGGGTAGGAAGTAGAGGAAAATTTAGAAGAGAAAGAGCCTCAACAAAAAGAATATACATATGAGGAACTTTTGGATGAGTTTGTTACTCATGACCAATTTGTAGGCTTGAAAGAACAGACCCCTAAACTAGAGAGAGATCTAAGTGGCATTACATCTCTCATTCAGCGGCTAAAGTCTCAAATGATCTCACTTGAGACTCACGTCACCTCTTTCCTAGCTAGGAAGGAAAGAGAAACCCCTACTCTTCCTCTAGAGATGACTAGGAGAGATACTTCTCTTCCTAGTAAGCACAAAGGAGAGAGCTCTAGGGAAGCTCCCCTCGTGAAAGACTTAAAGCCACCTACCTTTACGGGGGATGACCGAGATAGAAACAAGGATGCAATCTACACTTTTTTACAAAAGTGGAACGATTTGCATCAATTTAAGTGCACCCACCAGAGTACTGTGTGCTAGAGGCGAGTTTCTCTCTTGGCCCGCGTGCTTATAAGTGGTGGATGAGTCTCAAGGAGGCAAACTCGATCCCTACGGATTGGACTCAGTTTGAGACTCTTTTTCTAAAAGAGTTTCTTCTAGAGAATGAGGAGGAGAGGAATTGGGATGAGTGGGATAGGATTACCCAGAGAGGTAGGCCTCTTACGGTCTACATATCCCACTATAGGGAGATCATTTTGAAACTTAAGGGCTTAGATGATTTCCAGAAAACCAGAGGGTTTGTTAGAGGCTTAGATAAAGCCATTAAGAGAGAAGTCAGAAGGAATGCACCTACGACGTTTGAGGAGGCGATCAAGTATGCACAGATTTATGAGGATCATAACCGTCCTCAATATACTCCTATGGAGAAGGATCAGCCCCTCAAGCCTCTTAACACGACTAAGTTCAAGAAGAAGTTGCTATTTGGGAAAAACAAAATTTTCATTAAAAAACAAAGATCACAAGGGCTTAGGTTACCTACAGACATAGTTGTTTCTGACGGGTTTCTGACTTCTGACTTCTGACGTTTACCCGACGTCTTACGGGTAAGGAAAAACGTTTCTGACGTTATCTGATGCCACCTAATTTTTTTTACAAAAAAGTAAAGAAAAAAAACAATAATAAAAAGAGAGATCATTACCAATACCAAAGTCATGCTACATATATTGAATAGAATAGAAAATACCAAAATCATGCTAATATGATGTCCAGTGTATCGTGCACTATGTACATATTCGCATATATGATATGCATAATGTCATAGGAAAGTCATAAATCATGAGAATGTCTATAGTGATGCATCTATCATCAATGATCCTCATCATCCTCATCATCATCTTCATCATCCATCATCATCACCATCATCAACAACAATATCCTCCTGGTCAACAATATTGGTTGTATTTTTCATGTCTTATATTGGTCTTAAGTCTCTTGTTTTTGTTTGTTATTTTTTCCAATGTGTATGTGTTTGTGTTCTCTATCCTGAGTTCGTAAGTTTGGATAACTCTGAACTTATGAAGGTATATATAAATATCCTCAAGTGCATGGCTCTCCACGCTAGTGTAAGAAGATGAAGAAGGGATCTCACCATCATGTTCTTCTTGCAATGCAAGAAGTCTACGATCATCCTCTTCTTTCTCTATCATTTCTAATGTCACTTCCATTTTTTGGAATCCTCTTTCTTTGATTTTGCATGCAAGACGTAAATTCGTATGAATATACACCAACTTTTTAACATTTTTGGGCTGCAATTTATTTCTCCTCTTTTTATGTATCAAAGAAAAGGTACTCCAATTCCTTTCACAAGGGGAAGCACAAGACCCTTGAGAAAGCACACGAAGAGCTAATTTTTGCAAATTGGGTACACTTGCCCCAAATGTTTCCCACCATTTCACAGCATTATGCATTCTGCTTTCATCTTTTGCAATAGGCCGTGCAAATAAACCTTCCATAGACTTATACATATCCATTTCATCAATTAAGACTCCTTGCTTTTTTATATCACCACATGTATATCTTTCAATGAGATCAATCCAACCTGCATGCACCTCTGGATACAGTTGTGGAGATTTACTCTTCCAAATAGGATGAAGCATAAATGCTGCTGCATGAAGAGGTGAATGTAACATATTCCACCTTTCAACACATAAATTTTTAACTTCTTCAAGTCTTGTCGAATCAATGCTCTCTATGGAAGAAATACTGTCAATCATTCTATCTGTATGTTCATAAATGAGACCCATAGTGGCCCCTTCCCTATCAGCCAAGCGCAAGACTTTCAAAATAGGAGCATATATTTTAATAATATCTCTTGCTTGTCTCCAAAAAAATGCACTAAGGATAATAGAAGATACATCCTCCGCCTTTTTGGTTCTAGCAACTTTTTTCCTTGTGTACTCTTGGCTAACCATCAAAGATCTCAAGCCATTGTACACTCTCTCATCAACTTGACAGCATAATAAACATGTATGCGAATCTAGTTTGTGTTGGCTTTACCAAATCTTTGGTGCTATGTTTCCTAAATAAAGCAAGCACACTAGGCTTCATTGTGACAAATACCACAACTTTCACAATATTATCCAAAATAGGTTTCACCCATTCCAAATGGACAATATCTTCAAACAACAAATCCAAGCAATGGCACGAACATCGTGTATAAAAGATATATGGCCATTGTTGCTCAACTAAATAGCCAGCTCTTACACAATTAGATGCATTGTCCATGCATATCTGGACTACATTCTCTGGCCGCCAAAAATGCAACTGCCCATAATGTTGATGATTTGCTGATTTCTAGTATCGGACCAACCATCACATACAATGCTGCATCCAAATGATTTCCATTTCTCACGTATTTCCAACAAGTCATCCTCTATGCATCTCACTTCTACATTTAGCTCTTTTTCCCTCAATTGCTGGTATGAGGGAGGCTTATAACTTTGTCCTACTCTTCCAACTGCATTAAGCATTTGGATGAAATAGGGACTTCTAACTTTCCAAAAGGGAACATCTTCTGCAAAAAAGAAGCGTCGGACAGCTTTATAAGCCTCTTTTCTAGCTTGCATATCCCAGGATTTATCCAATGCTCCCTTTCCACCTTTTGGTCTCTTGCATACCTGCCCACTTGATGAATCATCAAGTACAATTTCATCATCAAATGATGCTCCTATATTTTCCACATTTTCACATACATGTGAGGATTGAGATGGCATATCCATGTAACTCCCACTTTGTGAGCCCTTTGCATGTAACTTTCTACATGCATCTCTTACATGAAGAGGTGCATGTTCACATTTCCCTACACCATATCCTGTTAAGCCAAGGATATGTACTCTTACTCTATTTGCACCACCATCCCAAGAATGTGGACAGAATTTACATTTCACTGTCCAATTTCCTTTAGGTAAGGCCTTTATTTTCTCAACAAAGTCCCACTCTCCTCCTTCTTTGCATGGCATCTACACAAGAGTCAAAAACAAAAATTAGATCCAAATCATTACAAATCAAATTTAAAAATTGACCATGGTCCATAATAGATGCATGATGCATCATGCATTCATGCATTCATGCATGATGCATGATGCATGCATGCATGATGCATGCATGCATGATGCAGATTCTATCATGGACATACATGAATCTATCATGCATCATGCATCTATCATAGTTATAACTCATGGATTTACTGTGCTTGAATTTAATGTACTGCATAGTGCAGCCTGCAGCCTGCATCACATGCTATGGGCCATGGCACATTATTATTGGAAGCATACTCCACAAATCTGGGTAATAAAATTATAAAGAGCCAAGGAATGGATACTGTGCTTGCAGCTGCTGCCTGCATGCATTGTGTACAAATTACAATCACTTTTCACAGTGAGCCATGAAGTGTTGCATAAAGTCCTCAATCTAGTCTAGAGTCTAGACAGCCTCTGTAAGAGGCCGAGCATACTACTGTAGTCTGTAGCGGGAAATTGGAATTTATCTTGAAACCTGACGCGTAGAAGCTCTGACTATCAATCGACCTGAAGAATGGAGCCTGAGAGTCAAGACTACTGTAGCAGGCTTCAACGGGCTCTCAACTGTAGCCTGTAGGCTCTCAGCTGTAGGCAATAGGGGGTTGTAGTGTCACTGTAGTGCCTCATACCCTCCCGTAAGCTCTATCCGTGAATGCTCTGCAAATGAGCAAAGTGACAAACCAGACCCGTGTCGGGAATTTTGGGCCAAAAAAATCTCTGCAAAGAGCCGGTCGGCTACACGTCAGGAACCCGGCCGTCAGGAACAAACGTCAGTAACGTCAGCATGGTGTTCCTGACGCGTCAAGAAACAACCATGCCTACAGATCAGTTTGAGAGGGCCAAAAGAGAGAACCTGTCCTTTAGGTGTTTGTCTCCTAGCCTTTCACGGTGGAATTGTCAACTCAAGAAGGGGGAAGAAAAGAAGAGAGGATCAGAGACTAGTACTTCCCCTAAAAAGGGCAAAAAGGCGGTCCACCTAGTGCAGACACTTCCTATTCATGGAAGCTCTAGTTGCAAGGGAGTGGAGGTGATGCACGAGGATATAGAGCACACCTGTTGTTTGACTCAGTCATTGTGGTCACCGCACTTTGGACCACATGACTTAGGTAAATTCATGGTAGTGTATACGGGACCAGGGTGCGAGTCATGATAGATGACTCTGCCACTCATAACTTTATAAACTATGCTCTGGTCAAGAAACTAAAGATTCCCCAACAGCCCAATGCACATAAATACATAGTATCTATGATGCAAGGGGAAGACAAAAGGATATGGGATACTATGGTATCCAATTTGGAAGTCAAGATGCAGGAATATACAGATTATATGGACTTCCAAATTATGAATATGGAGAGGACAGACCTTGTGTTAGGAAGAGAGTGGCTATGTGGGTTGGGAGACACACTTAAACGAAGCTATCAAAACAACACACATGAATTTGAAAAGAATGGAACTAAAGTTTGTATTCAGGGAGAGAGATGTACCTAGTGCACCTCTCATTTCATCCTTAGAGTTGTATAGTCTTTGTTATTCTCAGCATGTACAGGAGATGTTTCTATTGTATAGTCATGATATTGAGCATTGTATAGAGAGTCGATCTGATGTATATTGTCATGCTAGGAATGTAAATATGGACATGACTTTCTATTATCCTTTCTTGCAAGAGTGTGTGGTTAAAAGTTTCAGGATCTTATGTTTGAGTATAGAGATGTTTTTCCCACTGAATTACCTAGAGGGCTACCACTTGAGAGAGGGGACATTGACCATGCCATTGAGGTAGTTACTAACACTAACCCTATTTGTAGGCCACCTTATAGGCTTAGTGTTTCTCAGCATGAGGAGGTTGAGAGGCAATTACATGATTATTTAGATAAGGGCTTCATTAAACCTAGTAAGTCACCTTGGGCATCGCCAATGCTCCTAGTTAAAAAGAAAGATGGCTCTATGAGGCTATGTATAGACTATAGAGCACTTAATAAGATAACTATTAAAAATAGATTTCCAATGCCTAGATTGGAAGATCTATTTGATCAGTTACATCAAGCTAGGTATTTTACCAAGCTTGATCTTAGATCAAGATATCTTCAGATTAGGATTAGGGCGGAGGATGTCCCTAAGACTGCATTTAGGACTAGATATGGGCACTATGAGTTTTTCACTTTGTAGTAGACTTTTTGGATGAAGAGGAGCACTTGGAACACTTAAGAAAGGTATTTCAAGTGCTAAGGGAAAATTCACTCTTTGTTAAGGAGTTAAAGTGTGAATTTTTCATAACAGAGGTTAGATACCTTGGCCATATAGTCTCCCAGGATGGAATCCATATGGATCCTGAAAAAGTAAGGGCTATTATGGAATGGTCACATCCAAGGAACCTAGAAGAGCTATAGATCTTCCTATGTTTATCAGGTTTCTATCGAAGATTCATTAAGAACTATGCCAAAATTGCTTTCTCGATGACAGAACAACTTAAAGGAAAAGGGAAAGCCTTTCATTGGGGAGACAAACAGAAGCAAAGTATGGAGAAATTGAAAGTAGCAATTGCTACAACTCCACTTTTACACACATCAGATCCCAACAAACCATTTGTGGTTGAGACTGACGCGAGTGATTTTTCCATAGGAGCCGTTTTAGTTTAGGATGGTCGATCAGTAGCTCTTGAGAGCAAGAAACTATAACCGGCTCAAAAGAATTACTTCGTCGATGAGGAGGAGTTGTATGCAATTGTCCATGCTTTGAAGAAGTGGCATCATTATTTATATGGTGCCAAAGTTATGATAGTGTTTGATCAAGAGAGCATTAAGTGGCTCTCTAATCAAACACACCTTAAAGGTCGTAAGGCCCGATGGGCAGAGACCCTTCAAAAGTTTGATTATGAGTTTAGGTATAGGAAGGGAAAGTTTAATGTAGTGGCTAATTCACTTAGCCGCATAGTTGTTACTGATGGGATTTTGACTTCTGACTTCTGACGAGTAAGGAAAAACGTTTCTGACGTTAACCGATGTGATCAATTTTTTTTTTCAAAAAAAGTCATGAAATACATAGATACCAATTAGTACTTCAACATAATCATTAAACTTAACCAAACATAGTCACTAGAATATGAAAATAAGTGCAAACTCCAAAATACCATTTTAGATTACGGAAAGTATGTTGCGAACTATCGGATCATGAAAATAGAGTTAGAACTTTTAACTTGAGATGAAAACATAAGAGTGAATCCTGATCAATCATTAGCTGCCTCCTCCTCCTCCTCCTCATCATCATCATCGTCATCATCTATATCAACATGAGTATCATCATCATCATCATCCTCATCATCATCATCATCATCATGTGTAGATGAAGGATCCTCATCTGCATGTACATATCTCTGTGTAATAGAGGTTATAGAATTGAAGGGAATTTCTTCACCCCCTATACTCTTTTGGAATTGAAGCAATCTTTCATCATCTTGTTCTTTTCCAATCATCTCCAAAGTAGCTTCTTGCATTTCAAAACCCTTCTCTTTTATCTTCATTGCAAGCCAAAGATTGGTATGAATATAAACCAATTTTTTCGTATTTTTTGGGAGAAGCTTACTCCTCCCCAAATTGGGTGTATGCGCCCCAAAAGACTCCCACCACATTACACCATGATGCATTCTTTTTGGATCTTTAGCAAGTTGTCTTCCAAATGTGCCAGACATAGTCTTAAAGATATGTAATTCATCAAATAATACACCTTGTTTATCAACATCATTATGCGTACATCTTTCAATTACATCCATTCAACCATCATTTACTTCTCCATCCTTCTCAGGACACCTCTCTCTCCAAATAGGATGCAAAATATATGCTGCAACATGAAGGGGAGAATGTAGCATATTCCATCTCTCTATGTATAATGCTTTGACTTCCTCAAGTCCTACATTGTCAATACCATCCAATTTTCCAATTTTCTCTATCATTCTATCTGTGAGCTCATATATGAACCCCATGGTGGCCCCGTCTCGATCAGCCAAGCGCAAAACATGCAAGATAAGAGCACAAACATTAACAATTTCACGTGCACTCCTCCAAAAAAAAGCACTTAACATTATGGAAGAAACATCCTCTGCTTTTTGTGTCTTAGGTACTTTCTTCTTAGTGTATTCAGAAGACACAATCATAG
This sequence comes from Ceratopteris richardii, assembly GCA_020310875.1. Classification (NCBI taxonomy): domain Eukaryota; kingdom Viridiplantae; phylum Streptophyta; class Polypodiopsida; order Polypodiales; family Pteridaceae; genus Ceratopteris; species Ceratopteris richardii. Next base: position 63,760,999 of record CM035430.1, on the reverse strand, counting down.
ATCGCAAGCCATTGTATACTCTTTCTTCAAGTAAATTAGAGAGCATAATAAACATGTAGGCAAATCTTGTTTGTGCAGGTTTTATCAAATCTTTGGCACTGAATTTCCTAAAAAGTGAAAGTATGGATGGCTTCATTGTCACAAAAGTTACAATCTTCATTGCTTGAGCCAAAACTGGCTTCACCCATGCTAGAGCACCAATGTCCTCAAAGAGAAGATCAAGACAATGGAAAGTTCATCTGGTGTAAAATATGTGAGGCCATTCTTGCTCAACCAAATATCCTTCTCTCACACAATTGGATGCATTGTCCATACATACTTGAACCACGTTACTAGGTCCAACATCCATAATTGCATTTTTTAGAACCTCAAAAATATACGCCCCAGATTTTATTTGGCATGAAGTGTCAATTGATTTCAAAAACATCGTGCCATAAATGCATGATACCATTATGTTTATGATTGGCCTATTCCTGGTATCAGACCAACCATCACATAATATGCTACATCCAAATTGCTTCCACTTCTCACGCATTTGAAGCAAATCATTTTCAATACACCTGACCTCATCATATAATTGCTTTGTGCGAAGATTATGATAGGAGGGAGGTTTGAAAGAAGGACCAGCACGCCCAATTGCATTTACCATATCAAGAAATTAAGGGCTCAGAACTTTCCAAAAAGGAATATCTTCTGCAAAAAAAACCTTCTCAAAGCTTTGGCTGCCTCATCTCTTGCTTGGGACTCCCAAGCCTTTTGCAAAGGTCCTTGTGAATCTTTCTTTCTTTTCATTGCATGCATGCTTGAAGATTCTCCACAAGGGAATGCATACTCCTCATTTCCAACATCACACATCTCTCCAATGCTTCCCATTGGAGTGTGTGCATGTGATTCTTCATGTGAATGCAATCCAAAAGGTGTGCCACTTTTTTGACTCCCTTTACCTTGCAATTTTCTGCATGCATCTCTTATGTACTCAGGTGCACTATTGCATTTGTCAACCCCATACTCTTTCAAACCAAGTATGTGAGCTCTAATATGGTTAGCTCCCCCATCCCAAGCATGGGAGCAAAACTTGCATTTAACTGTCCAATTCCCTTTTGGTAGAGATTTCACTTTCTCCACATATTCCCATTCACCTCCGGCTTTTCGAGGCATATGCACAAAACATTACCATAAAATGAAATCAATTGACATTTCCTCAATAATGATTCAGTAATAATAGAAGATCAACAGATGTCAGAATTTATAAATTGTAGAAGTTCTATTGAAATTTGATGCATCCTGCATCATGCATCATGTGACATGGATGATGGATAATTCTCTATGTATACAGTGCTCACTGCTGACTCGTGAGTGTATAGCATCACATAATACATTAGTGATTATGATAGATTCCAATTTCCCCCAACATCATATACTTCCATGATCCATCTTCACTAGTGTACAGCAGCTCTTTTATTGTACAACCTGAACTCTGAACACTGTTGTACAACTGTACACAGTACACTAGTGACTGTACAGTAAAAGAGCTTCTACAGGCTACAGGCCATCACAAACAGCTCAACATTGACACGATTCAACAATATACATAATGCACCATGCACTCTGAGCTCTCTCAGCTCTGCACAGGTCCTACGAGCTGGGGCAACATATACGTGTGCTGACAGCAGTGCGTGCAGGAAAAGAACAGTGACACACTCCATGGCAGGCCGCATGTATTATATACCTTGAGGCTTGAGCTTGAAGAAGACAACAGAGCAAAGTTGGTAAGCAGCAAGCTGGAGCTCCCGTCTGCGCACAGATCTGAGTATACTCGCGTCTGGAAATGACTTCAGCAATCGAACTAAAATCGCCCCAAAAAAGTGCCCTGAAGCAGTCCCGTCAGGAATGTGTATATGACGTGGTGTCAGATAAAAGTCAGGAAAGAGTCAAGATAAAGGTTCCTGACGCGTCAGGAACTAAGTATGCTTAGCCGCATGCCTATGCTCAATGGACTGAGTTCTACTCAGTTCACTAGTGAGCTACTTGAGTCCATTAGAGGGAAATGTAGGCTTGATCCTGCATATTCAGAGATTTGGGAAGCCATAGAGAATGGGGATCGTGATAAACGGGTTTCCAGTGAGGAAGGAGTATCGACGGGTACTCAAGAAGGATTCAAGTGGAAGAATTACAGTGTCCATGATGGATATCTGTTATATAAAGGAAAGGTGTGTGTTCTTAGAGATCTTGAGATGAGATGGCATATCTTGTATGAGTCATGACACACCTAGTGCGGGACACCCAGGAGTTAACAAGACTTACGATCTTGTTAAGAGGCAGTTTTATTGGCCTTGACTTCATAAGGACGTCCTAGAGTATGTGCTTAAGTGCACCAAATGCCAAGTCAATAAAGCTGAGAGGTTGAGGATTGGAGGACTACTCCATCCATTGGATATTCCTAATGGGAAGCGGGAGAGTATCTCCATGGACTTTATAGTCGGATTACCTAAGACACAGAGAGGGAACGACTCGGTCTGAGTAATTGTGGATAGGTTAACCAAAATGGTTAGGTTTATTCCGACACATTCTACAGTGAAGACACGAGAGTTGGCTAGACTTTTTGTAGAAAACCTATACCGGTTATATGGTCTTCCCTTAGATATAGTTTCTGACGGAATAGGAAGTTTACTATCCACTTTTGGAGAGCAGTCTTCAAAAGGTTGGACACAAAACTTAGCATGAGTACGGCCGAGCATCCACAGTCGGATGGGCAAACAGAGAGGGTTAACCAAATCCTAGAGGATATTTTCGAGCATATGTGAATGAAAGGCAAACTAATTGGGAAGAGTACTTATCTATAGTAGAGTTTGCATATAATAGTGCCAAGCACTCTTCCACTGGGCATAGTCCATTTATGCTTATGTATGGGTTTCAACCAAGAGCTCCTTATGCAATAGGATTGCAGAATGAGAAAGTTCAAGCTGCAAAGGACTTCTTGGAAGAGATGAATGATATGCTCAGGCTTGCTAAGGACAGCATTAGAAGAGCTCAGGATAGGGCAAGAGCCTATGCTGACCCTCAAAGGAGAGACATCAACTTTGAGGTAGGAGACCAAGTCTATCTTAGAGTTCCATCTAGAGCTGAAACCATGAAGACGGACCTTGTCCAAAACTATCTCCTAGGTATTGTGGATCTTTCCAAATACTTAAGAGAATAAGAAAGATGGCTTACCAGCTCCAACTTCCAGAGAATAGTCAAATCCATTCAATTTTTCATGTTAGCCGGCTTAAGAAAAGGCTGGGTGAATCTGACAACCTCATTCCAGATAGTGAGGTTGTAGAGCCTATTTCTGTTCAATCTATTCCACATGAGCCTGAGAGCATACTCTGCACTCGAGAGAAGCGGACGAGAAGTCACTTGTTCTAAGTTCTACCATAGAACTTCAACAGTGATTTGTGAAGCTAAGTGAACTACAAAGCTCAAACCCGACTCTCGAGTGATGTTACATGTAGAAGTGACACATTGCTCAACGGTACAACCACATACATAGTACATACTGAGCTTTGACCTTTCCATTTAGCATACATATTACATGCACACTCGTGACTCTTAGACACTCTTGCATTGAGCATCCTTGTCACTTGGCCCTTCCATTATCAAGATTCAATAATCATCCATATCTATTATCCATTGAGGTTTCTTAGATTTGTCATTTGAGCATTGGACATCCTTAATCCTTCCATTATTGGATATCCATATCTTCTCTTAGCTATTAAGTGCTCACTGCAGTCTGCTTACTACTTAGTAGTAAGTACTATCCATTTGGCATTATCTAATATCTATAGATATTAGACTATCATCATGCCTAGTGCTCTATCAGGTGTATGGGATGCACATAAAGTATGCCATTCATTGGCTTCTAGCTAGAATGCATCTGGATCTGGTACAAGAAAATGGACCTGTAAGTATTGTGGTAAGAACTTCACAACTACCACAACACGACTCATTAGCCATGTATCTGGTGTAGGAGGAGGGGGTATATCAGCATGTGAGAAGGTTCCTAATGAAATTGCCGAGGCAATTCAACGTAAGCATTGTGCTACCCAACAAGGGAAGGAAGCTCGTTATCGTGAGATTGCGACTACCTATGTTGACATAATGGATGATGTTGATGCATCTGTTAGTCAAACCACCACCACCATGAAGGGACGAACTTCCTCGCAACGTGATGAGGAAGATAGTAATGTTCATCCTCCTCCCCTTTCTCAGAGAGAGACAAGGCACCGTGAGCTCTTCTTTTATGTCCTCCGCATTGCAGAAGCATCGTAAGAAAGTGGCTGAAATTGAAATAGAACGTTGCATCCTTCAATGCAACTTGTCATTTAATGTAGTGAGGACTGATGCCTGGAGGAGAATGGTTAGAGCCATTGCTAAAGTTGGCCCATGTGATGATTGGCATGGAGTGGAGTATAATATACTCTGTGGACCTATGTCAGATGAAGAAAAAGAGCGCATAGAGTTGCAACTATAGCCAATTAGAGTGGGATGGAAGACCTATGGTTGCTCCATCATCTCATATGGATGGAGTGATAATAGAAGACGCCATATCATTAACATTTTGGTCTCTAGTTGTTTAGGAACTTAATTCTTACGAGCTATTGGTGCGAGTCATGCGGGGGTGCGCATCACTGGGGAGTTTATCTTTCAACATATAAAAACCGCTATTCTTGAAATTGGTGCAGAGTACGTTCTACAAGTTATAACGGATAATGCTTCCAATTGCAAGAGAATGGGGGAATTAGTTGAGAGAGAATTCCCTAGTATTGTGTTGACACCATGTGCCGCACATTGCATAGATCTTCTCTTTGAAGATCTTGCAAAATTGCCATGGCTTGCATCTTTATTAGCAGATGCGAAACGTATCGTCACATTCACTAGGAAGAACCATCAGGCCCTAGCTATTTTTCTATCGTATAGTGCAGATGAGATGATTCGACCTGCGGACACACGCTTTGCATATATGTAGTTAGTGTTCCACAGACTCCACATGATTATGGGCTCTTTGCGTATGATAGTTATTGATCGTCGTTGGTTGACCATGTCCACATATTGCACTATATGTGCAATGCAAAGGTCTAGATGAGGACTTTTGACTGAGATCGAGACTATATTGCCTATTTTGAAAATACATTTATATAGTCTTACATATACTAAACCAAGAGGGGTCCACTCTTGGCTTAGTGTATCATATGTACACACGTATGCGCCAGGCGATTGCTATATCCACGGTTTTGATTCCTTCTAGGTATGTTCAATGTTCATTGATTTCGTATAATGGTCATTGATCAATAATCACTTGTTTAATGTATAATTTGTTTTACATTTTTTTTCTAGGAGAGAGGATGTACTTTGGTTGATTGATTCACGATGGGTCCACTTATCTCGACCCATTCATGGATTTTCAGCCTTACTATATCCTTGCTTCAAAGGACCCTCATTATGGTCAAAGGGTTCCCTTCGGCTTATGAAGGATCAATATATGGCACATATTTTCACGGAGGAGGAGCAGATAGCATTTGACAACGAGTTCACGGGGTACATGAGCAATGTTGGGATTGCTTATGGCCGTAGTACCTCGCGGTAGAGGTGACCATGCGACCCTTAGAGTGGTGGAAGCATTATGGGTATGGTCATCCAACTATTGCACCAGTTGCCCTTCGAGTCCTTTCACAGGTATAGTGGTCTATTCAATGAAATTATTTATCTCGTACTGGAATATAGCAAAATTTTGATTTGATTTTTTCTCATTGATTTGGTTTAGGATGCTTCCGCTTCTTCTTGTGAGCGGAATTGGAGTTCGTTCTCACTTGTGCACACAAAGTTGAGAAATCGATTGAGTATGTCACAATTGGAACGTGTGGTCTTTTGCAAGGCCAATTTACGCCTTGTGCAAGACCTAAAGAAGTTGGAAGGTCCCAAACAGGTATGAACATTGAACATTCAACATATGTTTTTTTTTATGGTCATGACTCATTGCCAATTGGTGTAATGCTATAATTTGTTTCTATTATAGGTTTCCCCTACATTATTTGATGACACAATAGAGGAAGACACGGATGTCGCAGCTCGCATTCATGATGAGGAGGAGGAAGTCTACCGCATGTTACATGATGAGCTTGAGAGCGTGGATAGGAGAGTGACACGAGCTCGTTCACGTTCCATGGTGCATCGAGATATCTCTGATGTTCCATCTACTAGTTGAGCAGTAGCACGGAGGCGTAAGCTACCTACACGACGCAGAGCTGGAGTGATCGACGACGATGATATTGGAGAGTTAGAGGCGCACACACTTCGACAGTGACTATTAGAGAGCCAGAGTTTGACGATGAAGGAAATGTTATTTCTTTTGGAGACATTCCTTCATCATCTTCATCATCAGAGGGCTTAGATGATTAGATTTATCATTATTTTCATCATTGTATCTTCTTGTCATAGTCCACTTGATATTATATTTTGTAGTCAGAACTCGGGACATGGATGATGTAGTCCACTTGATGTATTGTGGTTAGTGGGTCACACATGGATGATGATTTGAGATTCATGACTTGTTTTTTGGTAATGGATTATGGAAGTGTTGACTCTCCAAATGGAAGATGGAAGATGCTCATTGCTACTTAGTACTTTCTACTTTAAGTCTGAGTACTTTTCATTTTTCAAGTTCATTGTGTATGTTTCATTCAAGAACCAATTCATAATTTCAATGTTCATTGGCAATCATTATAGACATACGTATGTGATATGAATTAATAAGTTAAATCTAGACTCTCATTTGCATTTTACTTTTTATGTTTTTTGCACATTGCCATTGATCATTGTTGTCAAGTGATCTATAATTGAAATTTGATACATAGCATGTTACAACCAATGTAAATACCTGTATAATAATACAATAATCAATGTACATAGTACATGTACATAATACATAATACATATATCGTTATTAGTATGTAATATGTATTATGTATGTATGTGTGTGTATATATATATATATATATATATATATATATATATATATATATATATATATATATATATATATATATATATATATATATATATATATATATATATATATATATATATTACATCCAGCTCTGCGTCATGTAGGCAGCTTACGCCTCGATGCTACTGCTCAACTAGTAGATGGAACATCATAGATACCTCGCTCCACCATGGCACGTGAACAAGCTCGTGTCACTCTCCTATCCACGCTCTCAAGCTCATCATGTAACATGCGGTAGATTTCCTCCTGCGCATCATGAATGCGAGCTCCGACATCCGTGCCTCTACTGTGTTATCAAATAATGTAGGGGAAACCAAAATGGAAACAAATTATAGCATTACACTAATTGGCAATGAGTCATGACCATTAAAAGAAATATATGCTGAATGTTCAATGTTCATACCTGTTTGGGACCTTCCAACTTATTTAGGTCTTGCACAAGGCGTAAATTGGCCTTGCAAAAGACTACACGTTCCAATTGTGACACACTCAATCGATTTCTCAACCATTAAAAGAAACATATGTTGAATGTTCAATGTTCATACCTGTTTGGGACCTTCCAACTTCTTTAGGTCTTGCACAAGGCATGAATTGGCCTTGCAAAAGACTACATGTTCCAATTGTGACACACTCAATCGATTTCTCAACTTTGTGTGCACAAGTGAGAACGAACTCCAATTCCGCTCACAAGCAGAAGCGGAAGCGTCCTAAACCAAATCAGTGTGAAAAAATCAAATTAAAATTTTGCTATATTCCAATATGAGATAGATAATTTCATTGAATAGACCACTATACTTGTGAAAGGACTCGAAGGGCAACTGGTGCAATAGTTGGGTGACCATACCCATAATGCTGCCACCACTCTAAGGGTCGCATGGTCACCTCTGCACGAAGCGAGGTACTACGGCCATAAGCAATCCCAACATTGCTCATGTACCCCGTGAACTCGTCAAATGCTATCTGCTCCTCCTCCGTGAAAATATGTGCCATATACTGATCCTTCATAAGCCGAAGGGAACCCTTTGACCATAATGAGGGTCCTTTGAATAAAAGATTTAGTAAGGCTGAAAATCCATGAATGGATCAAGATAAGTGAACCCATCGTGAATCAATCAACCGAAGTACATCCTCTCTCCATTATAGGAAATCAATGAACATTGAACATACCTGGAAGGAATCAAAGGCGTGGATGTAGCAATTGCCTAGCGCATACGTGTGTACATATGATACACGAGACCAAGAGTGGACCCCTCTTGGTCTAGTATGCGTAAAACTATATAAATGTATTTAAAAATAGGCAATATAGTCTCGATCTCAGTCCCAAAGTCCTCATCTAGAACTTTGCGTTGCACATATCGTGCAATATCGGTGTTCGCTGTGGACATGGTCAACCAATGACGATCAATAACTGTCAATAACTGTCATAACCATGTGGAGTCTCTGGAACATTAAGTACATATATGCAAAGCGTGTGTCCGCAGGTCGAATCATGTCATGTGCACTATACGATTGAAAAATAGCTAGGGCCTCATGGTTCTTCCTAGTGAATGTGACGATACGTTTTGCATCTGCTAATAAAGATGCAAGCCATGGCAATTTTGCAAGATCTTCAAAGAGAAGATCTATGCAATGTGTGGCACATGGGTCCACACAATACTAGGGAATTTTCTCTCAACTAATTCCCCCATTCTCTTGCAATTGGAAGCATTATCCATTGTAACTTGTACAGTGTTCTCTGCACCAATCTCAAGAATAGCGGTTTTTATATGTTGAAAGATAACTCCCCAGTGATGCGCACCCCTGCATGACCCGCATCAATAGCTCGTAAGAAATAAGTTCCTAAACAACTAGAGACCAAAATGTTAATGATATGGAGTCTTCTATTATCACTCCATCCATATGAGATGATGGAGCAACCATAGGTCTTCCATCCCACTTTAATGGGCTCTAGTTGCAACTCTATGCGCTCTTTTTCTTCATCTAACATAGGTCCACGGAGTCTAGTATACTCCACTCCATGCCAATCATCACATGGGCCAACTTGAGCAATGGCTCTAACCATTCTCCTCCGGGCATCAGTCCTCACTACATTAAATGATAGGTTGCATTGAAGGATGCAACGTTCTATTTCAATTTCAGCCACTTTCATACGCTGCTTCTTCAACGTGGAGGACATAAAAGAAGAGCTCACGGTGCCTTGTCTCTCTCTCTCTCTCAGAAAGGGGAGGAGGATGAACATTACTATCTTCCTCATCACGTTGCGAGGAAGTTCGTCCCTTCATGGTGGAGGTGGTTTTACTAAGAGATGCATCAACATTATCCATCATGTCAACATAGGTAGTCGCAATCTCACGACGACGAGCTTCCTTCCCTTGTTGGGTAGCACGATGCTCACGTTGAATTGCCTCGGCAATTTCATTAGGGACCTTCTCATATGCTGATATACCCCCTCCTCCTACACCAGATACATGGCTAATGAGTCCTGTTGTGGTAGTTGTGAAGTTCTTACCACAATACTTACAGGTCCATTTTCTTGTACGAGATCCATATGCATTCGAGCCAGAAGCCAATGAATGGCATACTGTATGTGCATCCCATATACCTTGTACAACACGAGGCATGATGATAGTCTAATATCTATAGATATTAGATAATGCCAAATGGATAGTACTTACTCGCACTTAATAGCTAAGAGAAGATATGGATATCCAATAATGGAAGGATTAAGGATGTTCGATGCTCAAATGACAAATCCAAGAAACCTCAATGGATAATAGATATGGATGATTATTGAATCTTGATAATGGAAGGGCCAAGTGATAAGGATGCTCAATGCAAGAGTGTCTAAGAGTCACGAGTGTGCATGTAATATGTATGCTAAATGGAAAGATCAAAGCTCAGTATGTACTATGTATGTGGTTCTACCGTTATGCAATGTGTCACTTCTACATGTAACATCACTCGGGAGTCTGGTTTGAACTTTGTAGTTCACTTAGCTTCACAAATCACTGTTGAAGTTCTATGTAGAACTTAGAAGTCACTTGGGAGTCTGGTTACAATCAGGACGGGCTCGCTAACAGGCTCAGTTTGGGTCCTGGGACTGGCTCTCTAACATGCAAGAGCTCGGGGCTCCGGATAATGTGGGGACTTCACTCTGGGATGGGCTCGCTAACAATACGGGGAAGGAGGATACTCACGCAAGTTCGCAACGGATGGGGAAGGTTAACGTCAGGCTGGACTTCCAAAATACGCTCCAACTCTGATTGCATGAAAGAATAACTTCACTTGTCTCTGGAACATAAAACCTGTAACCTTTGCTTTCAACAGGATATCCAATAAAAACAACTTTCTTTGCCTTTACATCTAGCTTGCCACGATCCTTTTTCTCAACATGTACATAAGAAAGTGATCCGAATACTCTGAAATAGCTCACATTAGGTTTTCTACCATAATATGCTTCATAAGGTGTGATTATCTTTAAGGCTTTTGTAGAAGACTTGTTTAAAATGTGATTAGCTGTATGTACTGCATCAAACCAAAATTTAGGTGAAAGTTTCTTGGACACCATCGTGTGCTCCACATCATCTCAACAAGTACTCTATTCCTTCTTTCTGCAACACCATTCTGCTTAGGAGTGTAAGCAATAGTAAGGTGTCGAGTAATACCTTTTTCTTCAAGAAATGTGTGGAACTCATTTGACAAGTATTCTCCACCTCTATCACTTCTGAGAATCTGGATAATTACCTGATTTTCATTTTCAACCATAGCTACACATTTCTTGAACATAGGAAAGATTTCTGACATCAACTTAAGACCATAGATCCATGAGTATCTCGTAAAATCATCAACAAATAGAACAAAATACCTAAAACCCTAAATAGAGTCTGCTCTCATAAGTCCATTCACATCTGAATGAATAATCTTCAATTTCCTGGTAGCTGTAATATGACCATGTTTCTTGAAAGGTAATTTATGCATCTTACCGTCAAGACAACCTTCACATATATCTAAATCATCTGGTAGCTCGAATGAGGGTAAACTCTCAACCATACTATCTTTGATACTCTTGAGAGCTCCAAAACTAATATGTCCAAATCTTTCATGCCATAACTTCATATCTTCCATCGGTGACGAAGATTTGAGAGCATATGCCTGACTGATTTCTGACAAAATAAAAATCCCTCCTTTATGCTCACCTTGCAAAATACACTTCTCTTTTTTATGTGACAAGATCTTACAAAGATCTCTCTCAAATACAACTTTGTAACCATCACCCAAAAATGCAGAAATAGATAGCAGATTCTTCTTCATGTCTGGTACATATAAAACATCTGAAATCTGAAAATTACCACCTTCTCTTGACTTTAGGGTTATTGTACCTATTCCCACAACATCCAAATCATTGCCATCTGCAATAGTAATTCTTCTACCTGAAGAATAGGAAAGAGAAGAAAATACTTCTCTCTATCCTATCATATGTGTAGTAGCACCTGAATCAAATATCCAAGGATTTGGTGAAAGAACTTGTAAAGCTGCCTGATCAAAAGCTACTTCCTCAATGGTGATACAGGCATAAGAATCACCTTGAGATTTCCCTTTTTTATCATCTTCTGCAACATTACCTGATGCCTTTTTCTTTTCTGTTGCAATCCTTTTCTGACAAACTCCTATGAAATGTCTAGGTTTCTTGCAATAGTGACATAATGCTTCCTTCTTCTTGGAAGACTTCTCTTTAGATGCAGTAGAAAGTGAATCTGAAGTAGAAGGTAAAGAGGACTTACTTTCCATCTTGGATTGGTTTTCCTTCTTATCCTTCTTCTTCTTTTTACCCTTTGACGAAGATAAAAGTGCTTCTTCATTCTCTTCCATTCCCTTCAACTGATCTTCATCTTGAAGTAATAAGATCTCTAACTCTTCAAATGTAACCTCTCTATCTCTTGTTGTAAGGGTAAGAGTGGTTATAAAAGATCGATATGAGATAGGAAGTGAATTAATCAATGTATTTACCATTTCTTCATCTGATATCTCAACTCCTACATTTAGAAGTTGATCTCTCAAGTCAACGAGCTTTGTAATGTGGCTTTGAATTGACTCACCAGCCTTCATCCTTGTATTTGCTAGTTGTCTCCTTAAGTGAGCTTTCCTAGCAAGATTTTTGCTATGAAAAAATTCTCAAGCTTCAACCAAGCTTGTCTAGAACTTCCACAACATCTGATCTGTGGTAGAATTGTCTTTTTGACACTCATTGCCATGAATGAGAGTGCTAAAGCATCTCTAGAATCCCATCTTGCTTGTTCTTTTGTAGAAGGAACTCTGGGTAAGGATCTACCTATGACAATGGATGTAGAAGTGGTTACCTCTTCTTGAGTTGGTTATGTGATTGCAACACCAGTACCTCTTGAAGTTGTTGTATCCTCTTCTTTGCCTTCTCGTCTTGGTCTTGTTAAGGATCCATTGACGATACTCCATAAATACTTTGTCTGTGACAAATTCATCATCATGAAACTCCACATAGGATAATTAGACAATCCATCCAACTTGTCCTCAATCTCAATTCTATACTCACTCATCTTAACTAAGTGTGTATGTCCATTGTCAATTATGCTCTGATACCAAATTGGAGTTTGGGGCCCTAGGATCTTTAAATACTGAAAACCTTTGAGCATACACACTTAATTAAACAATATGATAAGAGAGAGATAGAAAGAAATTTTGAGACAAGAATAAGTAACGTAAGGAAAGTGCTTACTCACTAAGTATAGATGGCCGAATTACACCATGGGAGTACTACTCAACCATATAATTGTGCACTCACTAGATGGAAGAATAGCCAAGAAGATGATGATGTACAGAATTTCAGATTATGATGTTATAATCTGAGTGTGTGTGAAGTAAATGAGCAACGAAGGGAACCTAACCTATTAAGATAGTACAACAAATCTGAAAATCAGCAAACCTAATTCTGAAATTAGGGTTCAGAAACCCTAAAAACAGAAAATAAGGTTAACTTACAAAAGATAGCTGCCACCATCTTGTAGAAGACTCCTTGCTCCAAGAGAGTAGCCTCTCCTTCACCTTCCTTCACTTCCAAAGCTTCAAAACTCCTAAATTTACACAAGTTGTGTATCAACTCTAGCTTGAATTGTCCAAGAGTGTGCCCATGACCTCCTTATATAGTCTTGTAGTCTCCAATAAAGCTGTAGCGATCCAAATAGCTAAAAACGCTGTTCGTTGGCTGAGAAAACAGCTATCGCTGTTTTAAATAAAATCATACGCTATTTTTGCTTTTCGTGTGTTAAAAATAATCTGATCGCTATTTTTGAGTTTAGCTTTAATTTGATCGCCAAAATTAACAAGCTTTTGCCATCCTGACTAATTAACCTAGCTTTTCAAGAGTTTGGTCCTTAAAAATGTTCATCCTCCATTTTGGGCAGAATTAGGGTTTGACTTTTCTCCCAAGTCTTACCTCTGATGAAGGAATGAAGCATATCACTAGATAGCTCTTGCAAAGCTCTATCTATCTAGCCTAAAAAGTTTTACCCAAATTGTACAAAAAATGCTAAGTCCTAACTAGGATTGCTAGAGACGGACCATACGTACATTGATTTCCAAGAGTTATGTCCATTACATGATGTGCCCAAAAGGGAGTTGTTAGTGATATGACAACTCCTGGCACTTGGTTCCCATTGGGACACCTTAGTTATGCCCAAAGGTAGTTGTGCTGTCTGCTCGAAAGGGGGTTGTGTTGCCTTTTCAAAAGGGAGATTCTAGTATTTCAGCGATGCTTGGCATCTGGTTTCTTTTGGAAGTACCGTTTATACTGATCCAGAGATCATTTAGGTCAAAGGATTTACCCTGGACTGTGGAGAATATGCTTGTGGTGTGATGATCATACGTCATATGATGTCGCTTCATCATAGATGGTATAGCCATCAGGGATACCTATGTAGACACGACCGTCATGGAGCCGAATATATTATAGAGCAATGTTTCCCTCGATGGCAGCCCTCTTAGCCCCTCAATTGTGACGCTAGCCCCATTTTTCTTTATATATATATATATATATATATATATATATATATATATATATATATATATATATATATATATATATATATATATATATATATATATATATATTCTATAAAATATTACCCGAGTTGTTGCCCACAAAGGTAGGCCCCATTGTTATGTCTACAGATGGTATGGTTTCACGGTTCACCCAGCATATACCTATCATTTATGGTCTGATTGGGTGAGTGACTTTCTGCGCTTGTTATATGCTCATGATAGCATTCAATATTGGCTGATGTATAGCCAGTTGATGTTGATATTTAATCATGAGCTAATCTCTTTCTCAACCACGAGAACTAGAGACATGGATCCTTAGTTTGTAACGAAGAGAAGAAGGAATTGTTACATGGGGAGGAGGAGAACACGACGAAAATAGCTTTGCATTATGTTCTCTTCCTTGCACTTCATTGTTCTCCATACTATTCACACGATATGTGTGCACCTCATGGTCTTGGCGTAGGATGGTGTACCTTTGGGTAACCCTAGATCTTGAGACAAGCCAAATTGACAGGTGCATGATGTTATCTTCTCGATGGTGATCCGGATTCGATCACTGATCGTTGGTGTATCTTGAGGAATCACTGACATCTTGGTTCCGTGATAGTTGACAGGTTGGTGACTTGGACAAGTATCTTCGTCCCACAGAGTTGCCTGTTTGGCAGCTTGGGTAGGTATCTTGGTTCCATGGTAGTTGCCTTGCCTCTAAACTCAGACAAGATGATTTTATGTGATACTCTTGCAGGAGATCTTAGCTTGGAAGATATTATAAGACATGTTCCATTAGAATCCGACATGGTTCCGGACTAGCGGGAGAGGAAGTCCCGAAGACTTCTTATCTTGAGTATCTGATTAGTGGAGGCACCGACTTGAGTCTGTTTTGACTTGGGAGTCAGTTAGGTTGTCGACGGATTGGACTCTTGGTTCTAGCCAAGAAATTGCTGAGGACAGCAATTTGAAATAAGGGGGGAAGTGTTACGTCCCCAAAATTAAAGGACATCTGGATGGGTGCATGTAGTTAAAAGTGTCCGGCCAAATATGAGGTGGCCGCCCAGTGTGAACTGGGCCACCTGCTCATTTGAGCCTATAAATAGGACCTGTGGGCTCATTTGTGAGGCATCTCTCGCGTGAGGCACTTGGATTCTTGGCCTTTTGGCAGAGCCTCGTCACCCGTATTGATGGGCAGCTGGTGGTTTGGGACGCCAGTCCCTTGGAGGTGGCTGCCTGCTTGGCTGCATGCTCCCAGGCTTGGAGGTGAGCCCGTATTGGCTGCATGCTCCCAGGCTTGGGGGTGAGCCCGTATTGGCTCTACGGCTGGGGGTGAGTCTGATGTCGGCCCTTCTATTGTTTGTGAATATGGCTCGTGTCTTGTCTTTTCTAGCAGGGAGAATCTTGGAGGTGATAACAGTCAGCAGGACAGATGTATGGGGATGCATGTTGTGCCTCATATGATCCGGGATGTTGAGGCCGCAATTCCGAGGGGATGGGGATTCGGGTCGATCCCCAGCCGCATGCAGCTAGGCTTGGGGCCTTTATGCTGACTGAGGTCTTGATTGCATCCAAGGGCATTTATTAGGATGGGACTCTAATCTTTGAGATTGGAGACGAGGAGAGGCTCTTCGGTGGAGCCTCGTTGCGGATTGTACCTTTCAGCGGATTTGGGTGGTTGGCATGCGTGGTTGGGATCGGCACATCGATTCGGATCTGGCAGACATTTGGACTCTTCCGAGTTGGCACCTTTGGGTTTGGGAGGCTCGATCGTTATCTTGCCTCCTCTGGGACCCGGAGGAGTGGTAGTGGCACAATCCTTTTTCCTCCGAGGATCCCACACTATTCCTTTCTTTTAGTACTCTACTAGGGTAGGGTGGAGGATCATCCAAGCATGCCTATCACTCAGTCTCGGTGCATCAGAGTTTTGGCGGCAAGGTGGGCTCATGAAGGAGTTTCTCTTGTCCTTTTGGGGCCGGATCTGGAGTGCTCAGGAGTCTCATCGGGTTGTCATCTTTCAGTGGTTGGTTGCCCGTGGGAGCATTGCAGTTGGCACTTGGCTCTTTTATGGAGGCCTCCCTCCGGATTAGACGGGTTGTGGCTATCATTTGGAGTCACAACGCATTGTCTTTGGGAGTGTCCGCTAGCTGAGCAGGT